>CAUYUJ010021715.1:248033-301276 GCA_963575745.1 Prorocentrum cordatum | reverse complement strand
TCGCCGCCTCGCACGTCGTGCCTGGGGGGTGGGCACTTCTGCGGCGTGCGCGTGCCGCCGCTCTCCGTGCCCCCCCGCCCAGCAGCGGCGCCCTTGCACTGCGCAGGGCGCGGCCCCCCAGCCCCGCGCCGTCGCGCCCCCCCCCCCGGGAGGGTGACGAGGACGAGGGACGCGAGAACGAGGGGGGCGACGACGCAGGCAGGCGAGGAGGGCGACGGCGTGGAGGACGAGGCGGTCGAGGGCGAGGGTGGCGAGAACGAGGAGGACGAGGGCGAGGAGGGCGATGACCTGGAGGACGAGGAGATCGAGAGCGAGGGCGGCGAGAACGAGGAGGGCGGGGGCGAGGAGGAGGGCGAGGGCGAGGGGGTCGTCGGCGAGGAGGGCGAAGCGGCCCCGCGCCTCCCGAGCTCCGGGAGCCCGCGGCGCCGCCCCTCGGTGACAAGCCAGACAGGTGCCCCACTGATCTAGGCCTCCTCGATGGGGTCGGAGTCGATGGGGTCGGAGGATCGCTCCGCATCGCCGATGCATCGGCGATGCGGGTCGATGTGGAGCCCGATTTGCTCCACGTCGGCATCGCCAATGCATCGCCGACGTCGACGATGCGTCGCCAGTGCATCCCCGATGCATCGCCGATACACCGCCGATGCATCGTCGATGTATCGGCGATGCGGCGCGATCCTTCGACCCCATCTACTCCGACCCCATCTGGGAGGCCTCTAACTGAGGAGGGCCCAAAAAACATTTGGGGACAGGTTTAAGTCGGGCCTGTCCCCCTACAGTGGTTATCTTCGATGAAAAATGAAAACTACTCAAACATATTTAAAACATACTCCAAAAACATGTGGGGATAGGTTTGAGTCGGGCATGTCCCCCCATAAGGGGGCTTTCGACGAAAAAGAAAACATACCCAGAAATCCGTTTTAAAAGTACTCCCAGAATAGTCGGGGGACTATTTTTCGAGTATTTCTTGACCTTATTGGGGTAGTTATGTTTTTATTTTTCGTCCAAAATCACCCCGTATGGGGACAGGCCCGACATAAGGCTAGGTGGCGTTTTTCGTTAATTACTGCAGATGCATCGGGCAAGGCCGCCCTGATCGATAATCCCTGATGCGAAGACGGGAACCCAAAGGGGGCCACGTCTTCATCGTGTTATTCGTGTTAAGGGTTTGGGTTCGTCTGACTCAAGTGAGGCGACGTCTCCATCGTGCTATCAGGGTTAACTGGCGCGCTCCGCCCGCCCGGGCGGGGAGTTCACCGCCGATCCAAGAAATCCGCGCGGGGCTCCAAACAATCATGTCTATGCCCTCGTTTGTTCTTCGAGTGCCGTCGCAGCTCGTTTGCGACACCAGGGTGCTTTGACGGATGCGGCACCCCGTTCACGCCCAGGCCCCAGGGTTGAGGAGGGTCCCCGTGCGCGGGCGGGTCGGGAGGACGAAAACTACGCAGGCATCCGAAGCTAGATTTTTTCAACGCTGGGCCCCCAAAGGTCTTCTCTCCTTTCCCAGGGCCAACATTTCGCCCCAGATGTCGCATGCGCGCGGGCACACAAGGCCTTCAAACGGGGTCCGCGCAGATGGGTTCGGAATACGGCGCCGCATCGCCGATCCATCGCCGATGCATTGCTGCGGCGTCGTCGACGTCGGCGGCGCTAGGGCGACTTCGAAGTGGAGACAATCGGGTTCCACGTCGGAACGCATCGCGGATGCATCGGCGATGCGGCGCGATCCTCCGACCCCATCGACCCCGACCCCATCTGGTAGGCCCAGAAGGGCAGCCCATCGCGTCCCTCTGCCTCCCCTCGGTGGCCGCGCCCCGTCCTAGCTTCGCACCCTCGCCCCAAGCCGCAAAACGAGAAACGCATTCGGGCTAAATCGCCCAGTTCGGCTTTTCCGCTCGCACGGGTGTTCCCCGTCTCGTCTCGTCTCGTCTTTCCTTGCTCGTCCCGTCCTGCTGCTGCTGCTGCTGCTGCTGCTGCTGCCACCGTCGGGCTCAGGAGTCTCACGGGATGTCGGACTCCTCGCAGTCTGGCTTTGCACGCCGCCAGGCTTGGACGCGTCGGCCACTGCCGCTGGCGCAGTCGCCGTCGCCCGAGCGGGTGGCCCCGACGAGGGGGTGGCGGCCCGGTGGCGGCGGCAGAGGCAGTGCCGAAGCGCGCCCAGGGTTCTGGCAACGCATGAGGGTGCGAGCCCAGCTTGTTTGGCGGATGCTCTGCGGGGGGGGGGGCTCTGGGGGGGGGGGGGCCTGTGCTCAGGGGCGGCCGCAGCGCCGCCCAGCGGTGCGCCGGCAACCAAACCTGCAGGGAGGAGGGCCCCCCTCTGCATGCTTCGGTGCACCCCGGCGTTGGCCTGGGCTGCAGCTGTGGGTGCACCGGGAGGCGCCCTCCGGGCCAGCCCGCCCGAGCCGTTCTGCCCCGCTCGCGCGGCCGCCCTCCCCCCACGCCGCACCTGTGCCGCCGCGGCTGGGCCCGCTGAGAGAGGCATCGGCAGCTCTGCGCGGGCAGCCGCCGCGCCTGCCGCCAGCGACGCCGGGCACGCAGCCATCGGCCAGTACAGGGAGCACGAGAGAGGGAGCGGAGGGGCCTTGCTGGCCACGTCGAGCCTCGATCCAGTTCCCCCGCGACCCATGGACCATCTGAGGAGCGGCCTGTGAGCACCGGGGCCCCTCCCAGAGGCCAACCAGATGAGGCCCGAGCAGAGGGGGACGGAGAAACTAGGAGAACGAAAAATGGCATAACCAGAAAATCTCGGAGGTCCGCGCGGATGTCTTGGATCCGCGCTGGACTCATGGCCCTGACGCGCGGAGCGCGCCAATGGCGCCGCCGGAGGCGCCGCCAGGGGTCCCCAGCGCCGATTCCTAAGGTGCCTCGACCCGTGCCTTGTTACACTCGGATGAGGAAATGGCACCCGTGCCTCTACCCTTTCCTCGTTGTCCTTTTGTTTGAGCCTCCTCGGAAGCCCTCGTCGCCACCGCTGGATTCGCCTTGAGATCCTCGTCAGAACGCACCCCAGAAGAGGTCCGGGGGAGCAGCGGTATCGGTACCTTGCGGTTTCCCCATGCACTCGTGCCAGTGTATGAGATCGAGGTCTGTTCTGGCAGGGAGCCCTAATGTTTTGTCTGTGTTAGTTTGATGTTTTTTGCGCATCTTGTGGAGGGTACCCTCGGACGTTCTGTGTGGTTTGGCTGGCGGAGGCTCTTTTGTTCTTGGAGGATGTTTTTCTGGCCTGGGTCCGAATGTAATGAAACCACCGCTTAGGGGATCCATCTTCGGTCACCTCTGCGGGCAGTGGACGTGGGTACGTTGCACCCCGCATTTGCGGACAAGAGTGTAGTGGTCTCCAGTTGTAGGCCTGAAGTGCGTCCCCAAGTGTAGCCCCCATGCCGATCCCCAAGCGTAGCCCGCATGTGAAGTCCCCAAGTGTAGCCCGTAGCCTCCATGTGTAGCCCCCAAGTGTGGTCCAGAGGACGCCCAGGTCCATCAGGCCACGCGCGCGCAGGAAAAAGGTAAGACCGTTCGAGCGATTTGCCGTTGATATTTGGCCCCTTCATGGCTTCAGTATATCTACATCTACCGCCTGCCGAGCCCCCCGAAGATTTATCCCCCAGCCGGTGGTCTTGGATGACTCCTCGCCTCGCAAAATTCCCGTCCCGACACTACGGCAGGTTCAGCACACCTGAACCCGACTCGGTGTGAAGCGAGTCAGACCATCTACGTTCAGGGGCACGACGAAGGCTCGTGCGTTTCTCGCTCGAGCTCCAACGGCGACGCGTGGGGTCTCGCGCAGTCGCGCCCGACTCCAGGCCGAGGGTTGACACGATCGGACTGCCTGGCTGCCTGCCAGCGAGCCCGAATGAAGCAACGCTGCGCTCGCGGTCCTGCGCCTCCCGCGGCGGCTCAAACGTCGGATGCCTCCGGGCCAGCTGACTGGTTCACACGCCAGGTGATGGGCATCGTTCGGCGTGTGCGTCTCTCGGCGAGGGCAATCGAGGAGCATCTGGGAGCATCTTGCGGAAGAGATGCCCGCACGAGGAAGTCATCCGCGGAGGGGGCAGCCAATTCGCTAATTTGAGGGAGTTTCTGTGGAACTCACGTCATCCTCACCCCCGGCGCGAAGAGCACGAGCCCAGAGCGGCCTCCGGCACCGTTTCCGGACGGATCCGCTGGATCCGCTGGATCCGCTGGATCCGGTGACGAATCCCAAACCGGCGCCCTCGCCTGAGACATCCTCACAAAACGGGCCCCGGGGGGGATGCCCAGAGGAGCCCACTTTGGTGATGGCGTTGACATATGAGATCTATGTCAGATGAAGTCACTTATAAGTTACTTCAATTATATATGAAGTTATGTGTAAGTAACTTGAAATCACTTGTAGTGAGATATGTTAAGATCCTGCAACTACCATCCACATCTAACTTAATTCATTAACATATATACTTAAATCACATGTATAACATATGTTACTTGTGTGCACCCAATTGCCATACTTATAAGTTACTTGTAGTTATACTTATAAATAAGATAAGTTTAAGTCCGATAAGTCTGCTTTTTCGTCTGTTTTTTGAAAAGGGGGTCGGACACCGAAAAACGCGCAGGTTTTCTTCAGCACAGTGTTTCGCCAGGCGCCAGGCGACCGAGAAGGCCGTTCATCACCGAGCTCAACCCGCGCAGCCTGGGGGGTAGGAGAGAGGGGGCGGGAATGGCGGGGGGGGATCGGGAGGGGATGCCATGCGCATTGGCGGCACACCGCCCGCACTTCTCATCGCGGCGCGTTCTGATGTGATTCGTTTCGGCGGCCCACCGCCCACGTCTTGCAAATTCTGAGCAGTTTTATCTCATTGGCGGCGCACCGCCCATCGCTATGTTTTGCCCGCGTATTGCAATTTGTACGTTTTGCACATGTTGATTGAAGTTTCGTCGCGTTGGCGGTGCACCGCCCACGTTCCCTTGATTGCGCGAATCGTTTCTTCACGCATCGGCGGAGCACCGCCCACGCAGCACGTTACATCCGAATTCGTCATCGAATTTGGCGGTACACCGCCCACGTCCCCGTGATTGCGCGATGCGTTTCTTTCGCGTTGGCGGTGCACCGCCCGCGGCGCATGCTTCGCCCGAGTTTGTCATCGCAATTGGCGGCCCACCGCCCACGTCACCTTGATTGCGCGAGGTGTTTCTGCATTCGTTGGCGGTGCACCGCCTTCGGCGCACGTTTCATCATATACCGTTTGATTGGTCGCACTGGCGGCGCACCGCCCAGGAGGGGGGAGGAGGGGAGAGGGGGGAGGAGAGGATAGCAGAAGGAAGACGTGAAGGGCCATGCCATTTCCCTTCGCCACAATACGCTGCCCCTGTCCCACCGAGCGCTTCTGGAAGGGGCCGCGGGGCGGGCGCCCCCCGACGCGCCGCGGCGCGATGGAGCGCGTCCAGGCTGCCCTGGGCGAGGCAGCCGCGGCGCTTGCAGCGGCGAGCGGGCCTTCCAGGGGCGCTGCAGAGCAGCTGCACTTCGGGAAGGTGCGCGCGCTCATCGAAGGCCAGAGGTGAGGCTTGGGTCAAAGATCCCGTACGGGCGAGAGGCCATCCGTTCCCCCTTCGAGGAGGTCCCCGCCTCCGTTCGGCGGAACGCCGCCCGCTCCCCCCTCCTCCCCGCCGTCTAACATTCCCCCGTCGTTTTGCAGGTGGACGGCCACGGAGAAAGGGCAGCTGCTGACCCAGCTCGGGCAGACGGGGTTCAGTCACGATTTGGTCGGCGCCGCGACCGAGCGGCTCTGCGGGGGGCGCACGAAGGCCAAAGGGCAAAGTTACGAGTGCTTCGTGGAGTTGCTTACTGCCTCCACGTGGCACGTGCTGCTGAGCCCAACCGAGTCGTTCGCTTCGAAATTTGTCATGTTGATGCGCCACTTGGAGCGCCTCGGGCTCCGGAACCCTTCCGATCCGACGTTTGGCATGCTAGCCGCGTTCATGTTCCTGGCGTGCCAGCGATCAGGCATCGAGAAGAATTCGCCGACTCCGCAGCTCTTGGACGTGTACTTGCTGTTGGTGAAGACCACGTGGCGTTCCCCTGCCTACACAGCTGCTCGAGGCAAGGCGACCGAGTTTGTCGGCGCGCTCTCCCCCTCGGCGGCGCTGTTCCAGCAGGAGAGGCCGACGCTGTACGAGCAGGCGTTCGCCTCGGAGGGGCCCGTGCAGCCGACAATTGGGCTTCTCGAGACGCAGATCCTCGGGAAGCTCATCAGCTTGCGCGGCAACAGGAACGCAGCGCTCGGCGCCCAGGCAACGCCGCAGCGGGCGGCGTTGCCGCCGATCGCCTTCGCGCCTCTGCCGCCGCCTTCTCCGATGCAAAGCGTTGCGGTTGCAGCCGCGACGAGTGCCGCGACGCCTCCCTTGGGAGCCGCGACGCCAGCGGCGTTGCCGTTGGGGGTGATCCCAACGCACAACACCCGCGGCGGGTGGCCGAACCCAGCGGCGGCCGCCCTCGTCTCGCAGCGCGGGCCGACGACTCCCACTCCAGCAGCTCCCTCGGGCAAGCCTGCCGCGATGTCGGGAGCGGCGCCTGCGGCCGCGGCCTCAAAGTTGGGTGGTGGCGCCAAGGTCAAGGCATCGGCCGTTGACGTCATGGTGCTGAGCTCGAGCGAGTCCGAGGTGGACGCGAAGGGGGCGCCGCAGAAGAGGGCAAAGGTTTCTGGACGGTAACCTGGGCCCGCCTCCGCGGCCTCCGCGATTCACGGGGGCGCGCCTCTGCCCAAGGCAGCGGCGCGCCCTCTGCGGGGCGTCGCAGGCGCGGCGATTGGTTATTGCCACTTGCCGCTGTCAAGGTGGATCCGAAACTGCCGCTGGCGAAGCTGCCTGCCGACGCTGCCCTGGTTCTCCTCCAAGCGGCGGGGCAACGTACTTCCTCTGGCTGGAAAGCGGAGAAGGGCGAGAAGAAGCGGAGGAAGTCCGACGCAGTGGCGGCCTTGGCGAAGACAAAGGCTTCAGATGGCACGGCGAAGCCATCGGCGGCGAAGGCAAAGGCAAAGGCAAAAACCGAGGCAACACCGAAGAAGACTGCGAAGGCGAAGGCGGCAGCATGCAAGCTGAAAGCACCGCGGTATGACGACGAGAGCACTCGCAGCCAGATTCTCTTCAGGAGCGGGCGGGCCAGGCGGCGCCAAGAGCAAGAAGTACAGGAACGGCAAGGAGAAGGACACTTTTGGGTCCCATCTCCTCCAATCGGCGTGGCCACGGGGCTCGATGCGCGGCGGCGGAGCGCGTTGTTGCGGCCGCGCGTGGCCTCGCTCCAATCATATGCGCAAAGAGACCCCGCGGGCCACTTTGCGTTTATGGCGGTTTTCATCTGCCACTCAGGAGGCCGCCATCGCCTGGGCCAAGGCGCTGGTGCAGAGCGAGCTGGAGGCTCGCAAGAGCGAGTTCTGAGGCGACCTGCTTCGGTGGCGCGATGCATGACTCTCAGTCGGCTTTGCCGCGGGCGGCGCGTGGGGCGCGCAGCCTGCGTTCAGAAAACAAGGAACTCGGATCGAAATCGGATCGTAATCTTATCGGGCCTTGCTTGTCTTTGCGCTGCTCAGGCGGTTCTTCGTATTTCTTGGAAGGTTTGCCTGGCGGTGCACCGCCGCCATCTGTTGTCGGCGGTGTTCCGCCTTCGCTGGTTCCATTACCATGGGCGTTCTCATTTCTCTGACCGCTGCCTCGCCCGCGCCCGCCTCCCTCCGCCGCCCCCCCCGCGCCTTTTCAATTCAAGCAGCCCTCCCCGCGGGTCCCGCGGCGCCCCTCCCCGCGCCGCTGCCGCCAGCGGCCGCGGGCGCTTCGCGGGCGCATGGCGAGCGAGGGCGCGGCCAGCAGCGCCATGGGCAACTCCGCGGAGGCGCTGGGAATTCAGAAATCGCCTGCTCAGCCCGAAGCGTCCGCTTGGGCAGTGCAGGCTGATTTCCTGGATTCCTGTTGAGGTGCACATGGCGGCTTCAGATGCGAGCCAGTCGCTTTTCGAGCAGGTCGCCGAAGCCTTGAACCTCTTCGAGATGTTCGCCCAGGCTCGAGGGAAACGGATCGAGCGCGCCCGGCGCCCATGCGGCCCCGCCCCCGTTCGCCCGCGTTGGCCTGGATGCAGACGGCGGCGGGGCAGGGCCCAGAAGCGACGGTGCTCTCGGCGTTTACCTTGCCTTGCGCAGGAGGCAGGCATGGATGACATCATCGCCGATCCCGCGCCGCCAGGCTGGCAGACGGCGGAGTGCCCTGGCAGCAGCAGCAGCGACCCCACGCCAGAGGCGAAGCAAGGACCGACGCTCATCCCCGTCCACAATCAGGGCGCGGCGCCGAAGTCGCCGCCACGTCGCACCCGAGACGCTGGCGGCACGTGGCGGGCGGAGCAGCAGCAGCAGCAGCAGGAGGTGCAGCAGCAGCAGCAGCAGCCGCCGTCGGAGAAGCCTCAGCCGCCGTGGCGCCAGGCGCAACCGCCAGCAGGCGCGCCCAACGTGGGCGCCTCAGGCGCGCCCAACGTGGGCGCCTTCGTCGCCAAGGTACCCGAAGTGCCGAAAGCGTCTGCGGCGCCAGAGGACGTGGTGCAGGCGTACAAGTTCTTGCGCTCGATGCTGAGCGAGAGCGCGCCGATCGCCTGGAACTCCAAGCGCGTCCAGGAGCCACTGGAGCTGCTGCAGCGCTACGTCGGCATCTGGGGTCGCGCCAGCAGGGGGCCGCCCGCGCCCATGCGCGGTGGCCCGCAATTCTGGCGCGGCCAGACGCGGCGCAAGAGCGGGAAGCGCTGGGGCAACCGTGGTGGTTCAGGCCCCAAGTCGGAGTGGTACGCCTCCAAATACGGCCGCGCGCCACCGCGCCGCTCGCCCCAGGACAGCGGCGGCGGCCCGTACCTCGCGCCGACGCCGCCGCCGCCACCGCCGCCACCGCCGCCCCCGCGGCCGACGGCCGCGAGTTCGGCGCCCGCGGCAAAGGCAGCGGCCGTGCGGCCGCCTCCACTGCCCCTGACGGTCAAGGCGATGCCTTCCAAGAACCGCGGGCTGTGCCTCTGAGACTCGCGGGCCGCGGGCTTTGACAACCCCCTCGGAGGTCAGACGCCGACTGAAACATCCATGAGGGGCGGGGGGGGCGTGAGAGCGGAGAGGTGATGGGCGGTGAGCCAGGAGACAAATGGAAAGAGAGCGGAGTGGAAGTTTCAGTCGGCATCTGATTTTCCGATTTTCAGGTGCCGTTCTTCGCCGCTGGCGGCTGTCGCGGTAGGCGTGCGCCGCGCTCGCGGGACCGTTCGCGAATATCCTTTAGCGCGCGTCGCCAGCAAAAAATCGGCGGGGCACCGCCTGTCATGGGCTCTCGTCGGCGGCACTCCGCCTAACTTCGGCGGTGCACCGCCCGCGCGCGCTGGACTCCCAGCACTCCCCCCCATTCAGCTTCGGCGGTGTACCGCCTGTGCGTGATCCACGCTCCCTGCACGCCTCCTCCATTCCTCTTATGATGTTTTCCGCAGCCGCAGGCTCCAGGCTGCGCTTGCGCCGCGCTTTTCCCGCGCGCGCCTTCGCGGGCGCCCATCCGCCGTCCTCGGCGCGCTCTCGCAGCCTTCGCGGCCGCCTCCCTTCGAGCCGTCTTTGGCGCGCTCTCGATCGCGGGCCTCCAGTGCGCCATCGAGCTCTTCTCTTCGCGAGATGCCCATGATCAGCGTCTTCGGGTGCACGTGCCCGTTGTCGGGGACCTGCTCGAATCGCGGGAGTTTCTTCAAGGGCGCGTCGCGAGATGAGGCCCTGTCGAGGCTCAAGACGCACTTGGTGAAGTCGAGCTACCACCTCCTCGAGGATGTCGACGCGGATCTTCAACGGGCCATCGCCGAGGTCGGCGCGCCCAAACGATTGCTTGCCCACGTCTTTCGGCGAACCTCGGTGGCGCTCGGCTCACCGAGGTCCGAGCGCCTTCGAGGTTCGACGAATGGCGCGAGCGATCGCGGGGCGCGCTTGAAGGTCGAGGAGTGGACTGAGGACACGGACGCGTGGGAGCGCTGGCAGAAGGCCAACGACGAGCAGTGGTGCAAGAACAACCGCCGCCGTGGCGCTCGCAGTGCGCCGTACCAGCCTCCCGAGCAGGTCGCTCCACTCAGCCAGAGTGCAGTGGCGGCGGCCTTCCCGAAGGGCAGCGGCAAGGGCGGTCCGCTTCAGCTCAACATGAGCGGAGCGAGCTCGCCCGACAGCGCCAACATCGCGCCCGAGGCCACCGTGCAGCTGAACTCAGCGCAGGCGCAGGTGATCCTCGACAGCGTCACGAGGGCGAGGATGTGCTCGGCGGCCTGCCTGGCAGTGGCGGAGCGGTCGGCCGTGGCGTTCCGCGCCGAGCAGGCGGCCCTCGCCGACCTGCAGGAGACGCTGGCCAGCTGGCTCTCCAACAACGCGTCGTGAGGCCACGTTGGGGTCCTCCCGTCGCGGCGGCGGCGGCCGCCCCCTTCGGCCGCCTCGTCGGCCGCCCTCTTCGGCCGCCTCGTCGGCCTAGCAGCCCGCCGCGCCGCCCGCGCAGGGCTTGCATCGGCCGCGTAGGCCGCCTTGGGCCCCGCGGGGGCTCGACGCCGACTGACAGATCGGGGAGGGGCACGGTGAGGGAGGTGCGGAGGGAAGGGGCATGGAGAGGAGCATGGGAGGGGGTGCGGCATGGGGAGGGGCATGAGAATCGGGGTGGGGCGGAAAGGCTGTCGGTCGGCTTCTGACCCCCGCAACTCTTCGGCGCATCCGCGCGGTCGCTCGCGCGCGCGCGGGCCGTGCGCGCACTCTTATCTTTGGCGGGTCCGCCATTCTTTCTTGGAAAACTGCGATCATCATCATCAACATCATCGTCATCAACATCACCACCATCACCATCATCATCATCATCATCATCATCATCATCATGAGTAGCATTGCCATTCTCATCCTCATCATTCCGATCACCCCCATAGGAGGAGAAGGAAGAGGAGGAGTGGTGGCGAGGAGAGGGCGAGGAAGAGGAGGAGGGGAATGAGGAGGAGGAGGAGGAGGAGGAGGAAGGGGGGGGGAGGAGTCCTTCCCCACCATTTTTCATCATCATTCTCACCATCATCATTCCGATCACCACCATCGGAGGAGGAGGAGGAGCAGCAGGAGGAGGAGTGGTGAGGAAAGAGAATGAGGAGGAGGAGGAGGAGAGGGAACGATCTCGGCGCGGCTGCGATGAGGGCTGGTTTCCTGCGCCGCGTATCGCGGCGTATCCTGGCGTATCCTGGCGTATCCTGGCGTATCCTGGCGTATCGCGGCGTATCGCGCGACGGCGCGACGCGATACGCCAGGATACGCCAAGATACGCCGCGATACGCCAGGATACGCCAGGATACGCCCGTATCCTGCCGTATCCTGGCGTATCCTGGCGTATCCTGGCGCATCGCGGGGTGCCGCGGAGCGCGATGCGCCAGGATACGCCAGGATACGCCGCGATACGGGCGTATCCTGGCGCATCGCGGCGTATCCTGGCGTATCCTGGCGCATCGCGGCGCGCCGTCGCGCGATACGCCAGGATGCGCCAGGATACGCCAGGATGCGCCAGGATACGCCAGGATACGCCGCGATACGCGGCGCAGGAACGCAGCCCTCAGCGCAGCCGCGCCGAGCTCGTTCCGATTCGTCGGAATCGCCATCACCATCGCCATCTCGCCATCTCACCTTCACCACCACATCACCATCGCCACCTCGCCATCACCACCTCACCATCACCAGAAATCATCGTCAGCACCTCGCCACCACCATCATCGTCACCACCAGCATCATCGTCGTCACCACCATCAGCATCACAACCTTGCCACCACGTAGTCGTCGGCGGCGCACCGCCCATCGGTTGGACTTGTCCGCTGTGCACCGCCCTTTGTTTTGTTTGACGTTTCCGTCGGCGGTGCACCGCCCATTGCCTGGTTGCACAATTTCGTCGGCGGCGCACCGCCCATGGATCGTCGTTGTCGGCGGCGCACCGCCCATTGTATGATTAGACAATTTCGTCGGCGGTGCACCGCCCATCGGTTGGACTTGTCGGCGGCGCACCGCCCAATTTTTGATTGGGCAATCTCGTCGGCGGTGCACCGCCAATCGGTCGTCGTTGTCGGCGGCGCAGCGCGCATTGTATGGTTGCACAATTTCGTCGGCGGCGCACCGCCCTTCGATCGTCGTTGTCGGCGGCACACCGCCCATTGCAAGGTTAGACAAGTTCGTCGGCGGCGCACCGCCCATCGATCCTCGTCGTCGGCGGCGCACCGCCCATTGTTTGCATGTATATTCGTGAGCGCCACGCCGATCATTTGGTTTCCTTGTCGCGGCTGTCGCATCGCGCCGCGCGTTTTCGGCGGCGCACCGCCTGTTGTTCCAATTGTGTAGGCTGTGTTGCGCAGCCTTGTCCACTTCTCCAGAACCAACCTGCTCTCTCATCCGCCTTGCCCCTTGTTCCTTTTCATCCTCGCGCCGTGTTCTCGACAGCCGTTTTGTGCTGGCGCGCGGCCGCGGGGGCCGCGCGCGCGGCCGCGGGGGCCGCGGCGCCGCGGGCCATGGCGGCCGCCGAGGAGGAGTCGCCCGTGCCCCCCTTCTTGCACGAGGGCGTCAAGTCACCCGCGCCGTCCGAAGACAGCTCGCAGGAAGAAGGCTCGAGGCCGCAGGCAGCAGACTCGTTCAAGAGCGAGCCGCAGGAAGCAGGCTCGAGGCCGCAGGAGCTTGGTTCTGCGAAGGCCGAGGAAGGCGACACCTCGGCGGAGGCCAGTGCAGCTCCGCCTTGGCCCAAGGCCTCCTCGCCTGCGACTCCGCAGGAGCCCCCGCAGCGCGTGCCTGAGGAGGTCGCGGCCGCTGCGAAACCAAAGGCGGGGAAGGCGGGGCGGCCTCTCCTCAGGCGCCCCGCCGCCGCGCCGCCCGCCAAGCAGCCCCCGTCGCAGCGCTCGCTTTCTCAGTTCTTGACCGCGAAGAAGGGCGGCGGCGCACCGCCTGCGAAGGCAAGGCGAGCGCGGAGCCCAAGGCAAAGGCCAAACAGAAAGCGAAGAAGAAGCCAGCAGCGGCGGCACCTTCGACGGCGGAGGACGCAGCAGCAGGGGCGGACGAGGCAGAGCCACAGCAGCAGGCCCAGACGCAGCACGACAAGAAGCCGGTTGCAGCCTCGCAAGCACCGCCGGCAGCGGAGGAGGATGCAGAGCCACAGCAGCAGCGTCAGGATGCAGCGCCGACGGAGGCAGAGGCGGCAGCAGAGGAGCCGCAGGCCGCGCCCTCAGACACGTTCGAGGCCGCCACGGACGAAGCAAAAGTTGACTACGGCCGCTTCACGACGGGCTACGACCCACCCTGTCCAGGCCCGACGTGCGCCAAGTGCGGTCGGGATGCGGAGAGCGTCCGCTTCAGGCTCGCCCAGAAGAGCGCCAACTCGTGGTGGTGTGGGAGCTGCAACAGCAAGAGTTCGATGGTGCAGCGCTGCTATGCGCACTGGCCACCGCGCTCGTTCGCTCTCATGCGCAAGGCGGACCAGCAGGCGTTCTGGCGCTCGATGGACGACCCTTCCATTGAGAACAACGCTCAGTTCGAAGAGGAGCTGGTGAGGGTCCTCAGCGTCTCGAGGAAGGAACGCCTCGCGGAGACCAAGGGCGGGGATTGGAAGCCCTTGTCCGTCTGGGCCCAGGAGGGGTACGACGCGGACGCCGTCCGTGCCAACAACGACGTGAGGTACAATTCCGACTTGAAGCAGGATTGTTACCGCATCCGCATCGAGGGCAGCAGGCAGGAGAGCCGTGGAGCCACTCCCGCAAAAGACGCACCGCTCGCCGAGCGGTGGCTACGAGGGCCCCACAGGCGCTGGTCGCCGTTCGACGAGTCGGAGCGGCGACAGCGACTGTTCGCAGAACCGCCAGCTGAAGCGGGGCCACTCCAGCAGCGGCGACGGCGCGGACCGCTTCCCCAGCCGCGGCCGCAAGCGCAGCAGCCGCGGCCGCAGGGCGGACAGCCGCCAGAAGCACCGCTCTTCCAGAGGTTCCCGCATAGCCGACGCGAAGGGCCGCCGCTCGAGGAGCCGCAGGGCGCACGGCAAGAAGGAGAAGGCCCGCTCGAGGAGCCGCAGGGCGCACAGCAAGAAGGACAAGGCCCGCTCGAGGAGCCGCAGGGCGCACAGCAAGAAGGACAGCCGCAAGACGGGTCGCTCCCAGTCTCGCGAGAAGCAGCGCACGAGGAGCCGCAACGACCACGGCAAGAAAGGGAGGGACTCGCGCAGTCGCATCAGGAGGGAACGCAGCGAGCAGAAGCGTGTCCAGAAGGCCATCAAGGACCGCAAGGCGTTGGCGAGGAAGACGCTGGAAAAGACGGGGTCCTGGGACGTGCAGCTCGCATCGCTCCTCGACGACGAGGACTGCTCCAGGGTGCCGACCTGGGCGGTGAAGAACGCGTAGGACAGCCACAAGGATCTCTCGAAGCTCAGGGAGGCCGCGAAGACCGCGCTCGAGGACCCCAGGGCGAGCTTGCCGTACGAGGCGAAGGCCTTGGAGGCAGCCCTCGCCGACGCAAAGTCCGCTGTCGGTGGCCTGCGTTCGGCCATCGAGCACGCGAGCTGCTCAACGGCCTTTTCATCCATCGTGGATGGCGGTGCTCCGCCGATCGACCGCTCGACTGCCGATCGATCGATCGAAGATTTTGCTGATCGACCGCTCGACCCATCGAGGATTTCGCCGAACGACCGCCGACCGATCGCGTTCGGATCGGTCGACCGCCGATCGATCGATCGACCGCCGATCGAGCGCCGTTCGATCGCGATCGACCGCCGATCGATCGCGTTCGACCGCCGCTCGATCGCGTTTGCGTCCCGATCATCCTTCTACAGGCCAAGAAGTACAGCAAGAAGAACACCTCGAGGGACTGAGCTCGGCGGCGGCTGCCCTGCTCAGACCCCAGCCGCTGCGACGCGCGCTGGGGCGCGCTGGAGGCGCGCTGGAAGTCTGCCCCCGCCCGCGCAGACTTCCCTCGCTTAGACAAAAACTATATTCCTCCGTGGCCCGCCTCCCTTTCCTCGTGCACGGCGTCCTTGTAGCCATGCTCCTCTTATTTCTGGCGGTGCACCGCCCATGGGCAGCATCCGCCGACGGCGGTAGTTTGCCTCCTGTCCACACCCCGCACTCTTCTGGCGGTACACCGCCCGTTGCCAGCCATCCGCCGACGGCGGTACTCCGCCTCCTGTCCAGGCCCCGCACTCTTCTGGCGGTGCACCGCCCGTGTGCAGCCATCCGTCGTCGGCGGTACTCCGCTTCCTGTCCATGCTCAGGAGTCTTCTGGCGGTGCACCGCCTGTTGTCAGCCATCCGTCGTCGGCGGTACCCCGCCATCCGACATCCGTTGTCACCCATCCGTCATCCGTTGTCAACCTTTTCCACCGCCTCACCCACCCTACTTCAACGGCTCGAAGGGCGCCCGCGGCGGCGCGCCAGGCGGGGGCGGCGCCATGGCCGAGCGATGGCCCCCAGCCGAGCGTCAGAGGCTGCAGGGGGCAGCGCTTCTGCGCCCGCGGCGGCGCGCCAGGCGGGGGCGGCGCCATGGCCGAGCGATGGCCTCCTGGCAAGCGTCAGAGGCTGCTGGAGGCAGCGCTTCTGCGGGGCGTATCGCGGGCGGCGCTGGACAGGTGCACGGAATCCAAAAATCATAATGCGCAATGTGTTTGAAGGATGTTTTGTATGGTCGGCTTTTTCTTTTCAAAATGCCCAACCGATCTCCACCCGCCTTCCCCGCGCAGGGTGGCTCGCGTCCTGCTGCAGGACGACGACGAGCACGTGGCGGCGGCGACCGTGTGCGCCGACGTGGCTCGCGCGGTGGCGCCGCTTCTGGATGTTATCGAATTGCCGCGCCGAGACGGTGGCCCAGCGTTCAGGTGGACTGTATGTTTGCCCGACAAGATCGTCCCCAAGCTGGCCCACGCGGCGGGGCCTTGGGGTGATCGGTTCTGGGCGGCGATGCGGGTGTTTCCTTCGTCGCCATCGCAACCGTGGCGGATGCTGCTCTACCGCGACGACGTGGTCGTCGGCGCGCAGCTCAAAGCTGCAAACCGCAGGACGTCCATTGTTGTGTACATTAGTTTTTTGGAGCTGGGCACATACCTTCAAGAAGAGGGCGCCTGGCTCCCGCTGGGAGTCCTTCGGTCAGAGGACAAGAAGGATATCACCGCAGCGGGCGTGGTGAGGGCCACCCTGCGGCGCCTCTTCCTCGGGCCAGGAGGCGGCGGTTTCGACGTCGGCGCGTCTCGGTTGCATTTCAAGTGCCACAGGCTGATCATGGACGAAAGCGCGGGCAAGGACACCTTCTCGTACAAGGGCTCCAGCGGTTGGCGGCCCTGCTGCAACTGCAAGAACGTCGTGCTCGACCAGGGGACTGGCACCCTCAGCCGTTGGGGCCCGTCTGGTTACCTGGTAGGTATCGCTTGCGTCGACTCCTCGAGGTTCGACCCGATGACTGCGGAGGCGTCAGGGGCGGCAACGCCGACGCTTGGTGCCGACGCTCGGCACCGAATGAGAGTTCACGAACGTACTTCGCGAACTCCCTGGAAATCGGCGAGCGGAGTTCCACGGCCGGCTCCCCGCCAAGGAGTCGCGAGGGTTACGACGAAAACTTCGTGGAACATTCAAACGACGCACAGGCGTAGTGCAGGTGCCTTCCAGAAATCACCAATCCCCGCGTACGGCAATCAAAAATCCACTGTGAAACGAGTTCATCGTTGAATGGCCGACGTCGAAACTCCGGACGCGTTTGCACGCATGGACCTTACGCGCAGCGAACCCGATGCACATCTATCCTGGCTAGCGGAGGCGCGTTCCAGGTGGAGGTGTCTCTCCTGGCCCTGCACAAGCCGGGATCCCGAGCGATTCCAGACAGTATGGCAATCGGTGGCCGAACCGAGGCTCAGCAGGGGATAGCTGGGCTTAGCAGCGCCGCGGCGGAGGGAAAGCTCCCGTGCATCTCTTCTCCCCTGCCAGGAAGAAAGCCTGCGTCGAGGCAGGGCATTTCGTCGGCTCCGCGTCGGACTGCCTCGCCGTCCTGCCGTTCCTCAGGAACTGGCTGCACGTGGATTCCTTGCCGCATCACGCGCCGTTCCTGCCCCAGGCGCGGTCCTTTGAGGCCATGTATGCCGTCATGGAACTGTACCTGGCGGCGAAACGCGGCGGCTGCCCAGACACGTTCGATGTTGATTTCAAGCGCCATGTCGGGTTGGCGCTCAGGAATCACGTGCGGGCCTACACGGACGCGTGGATCGTGCCTAAGCATCATTATCTTTGGCACGCAGCTGTGCAGGCGGCGGAGGATGGGTTGATGCTCGACTGTTTCGTGCTCGAGCGAAAACACAAGCTCATCAAGGACACCGCGGAGCACTACGACCGCTTGGGCGGCATGGACAAGGATGTGATCACCCAAGTTGTGGCTACGTACTTGCACGAGTCCTCGGCCTCGCCGCGCCAGTCGCACACATGGTGGCCGACCCCTGAGCTCGACGGGATCATCGGGCAGCGCGGTTGGGGCCAAATGGGCTTTGGTGCACGCGCGAGCCTCCACGGGGGGCGCGCCTGCGGGGGCGCCTCTCGGGGCAACGCCGAGGCTCGCACGTGCGCCAGGGCCTATCCAGGCACGGCGCCATCACTTGTCGTCGAGCTGCTGTCGGCGGCCTCGTCTACGGCAGCGGGGACGTGTGGCTCGAGGGCGACGCCGCGTTCCACGTCCACTGCGTGGCGGTGGCCGCGGGGCGCTCCTACCTCATCGAGGAGCCGCTGGACCTGGCGTCGCGGCCTGCGCCTGGGGAGTCCGCGTGGCGGCCACGAGGAGGACCGAGCTGTGCAAGGAGGAGGGAGGGGGAGGAGGGGAGGGAGGGGGAGGAGGAGGAACAGGGGGACGAGGAGGAGGGGAGGAGGAGGGGGACGAGGAAGGAGAGGAGGAGGGGGAGGAGGAGGAGGAGGGGGACGAGGAGGATGGGATGGCCCACTACGCCGCCGCCCCATAGGATGCGGCGCGCTGGCTGCTGAGGACGCCCCGCGGGCGCCTGCGGCGTGCACCCGCCGAGCCGAGGACGGGTCGGTCCGCGCGCTGGTGTAAAACGCGCGCGCGCGGCGGTGGGCCGCCTGTTGTAAAAAATCACGTTCGCGCGGCGGTAGCCCGCCTGGCGGCATCCCGCCTGGGGAAAAGGAGGGACGGACAGGAGGGGAACGGGAGCGGGGCCCCGCAGGCTGCACGGATCGATGGCGACGCCGACGCGTTTTTGAAAGCGCCCCCGCCCCCCATTTTCCATACGAAAAAGCAGACTTATCGGACTTATAAATTAGAAATAAGTTACATATAAGTAAGATATAAGTAAACTAGTTTTGATGAAGATGCTAGATATAAGTAAGAAGAAATAACATACATGCAGCATGTAACATACGTCAACGCCATCACCAAAGCAGAGCGGCCTCCGGCACCGTTTCCGGACGGATCCGCTGGATCCGCTGGATCCGCTGGATCCGCTGGATCCGGTGACGAATCCCAAACCGGCGCCCTCGCCTGAGACATCCTCACAAAACGGGCCCCGGGGGGGATGCCCAGAGGAGCCCACCTTGAGACTCCAAGGTCGATCTATAGTGCGGGGTCGAACTATAATGCGGGGGTTATACTGTTCTGCGGGTCGATCTATAGTTCGGGCGCGCCGAAAATAGTTCGACCCGCCGTTTTGGGGCAAACGGGGCTTCAGCGCCCATGCTCGCGCTCGCCCCACTGGGAGGGGTCCAACATATATTTGAGCCGACAGCAATGAATGACAACGATACACACAGAAGCGTTCTTTTCAAAGCATGCGCACAATCGGCTGGCCGCAGAACTTAGAGATGCATGCCACCGAAAACGCTCTCATGGACCTCCTTTGGCCCCTCCTTCGGCCAAATGCAGCTACAGATCCACCGAAATCCTCATCCCTATAGTTCCAGTGCTTCGCTGGTTCACCGCCGCCCATGCACAGCTCCAGAAACATGTGCATTTTAGGCTTCACTTTAAAATGGGAAGCGCGTCTTGCAAAGCGGCCGTCTGCGTGGCAAACTTACTCGAATGCTCTCTAAGAATGTCCACAGCAAATGGGTGATTGTCAGAGAGTGCCTCGTAACACCGACATAAGCTTTTCATCCCTGCGTGAATGGACGATTCTACAGCTGCCCGCTCGTCGACGCCACTCCTCCTATCAAGGAAAGCCTCCGCCATCTCCAATGCCCACGGAACCATGTGCCTGAGCATCCCCGCGCCGCACCTCATCTTAGCCGTCGTTGCTTTTTTTCCTTTCACAACGCCCCGCGTCAGTCTCGATAGGCGGCTGGTCTTCTCACCTGGCGGCTGCCTGTCGTAGAACGCCATCAAATGACCATGTAGTGTGGAGACGCGGCCTTTCTGGGTAGTTCCAGCCACCTTCTTGTGCGTTACAAGATACCATAGCAAGCCCCCTATGAAGTCAGCCGCTACTCCAAGATCAACAACGTGTAACCAATCTAGCTTCAGCAATTTTTCGTTCGCATACGGCACTTGGAAGAGAGGGCGCACCTGCTCGCCTGAAACGATAATCTTCGCAAGGACTTCTGGCCATGTGCGTCGGTGCGTTCTCCACGGCGCGTCTCTCCCAGTCTGCGATTTCACCTGCGGGGAGTAGCCAAAAACACTCCTCCTCCTCCTCCTCCTCCCCCTCCACCCCTCCTCCTCCTCCTCCTCCACCCCCCCTGGAAGGGGCCGCAAAACGACGACGACGCACCCCCTCCCAGAGGGGATTTCCATCCTCCCCTGATCTGTTGCGCCCCCATGGCATCGTCCTTCTTGATGTTGCACAGGAAGCATACTTCGTCATCTTGCCAGCCAGGTAGCTTGAGCACCTCCTTCATCATCTTCCAGTCCCCATTTGATCTGGCAAAGCACTCCGCCATTTGGTAGGGTTGCATCGGCCACTTGTCGGCGCTTCCTCCAGGCGTCCTGCGCGCCGAAGGGAGAGCCGTCGTGCCGTGCCGCCGGCCAGCGCTTCGCAGCCAAGAGAACAAAGCTCCACTGCACCACTGCAAAAACATCATCAAATGTGTTGGGGCCCACGTGCTCTTTGAGGAACGCTGTGATTGGGACCCGCAGGTTTTTCCAGCGCCCCGCAGCCCCTGGCAACATGAGGCAGATGATCTCTGCGCTCATCGATCGGTCCCAAAAGCAAGGGACCCCGTCCTGCCACACGCCCAGGGCCACCATGTCGTTGCAACCACTCTCCGCCCTGGCTCTTTGCACGTGGCGCAGAGACACGCCGTCGAGACTCGACGTCTCCAGTAGCACGCTCCGCTCGCCAAAATGATGAAGTTGATGAAGTATTTCGTGAGGAAGCATCATCGCTAGGTCCATCAGTTGTTCTGTTTCAGACTTGGGGTCCCAGCCCCTCACCTGGCAGTGATAGAGCGGAGGCCACCCTTTCCTGAAGAAATCCCGCCTGAACTTCCTGGCAGCGTTTGTCATGCCCGACGTTGACTCCGTAGTGTGCAGGTCGGAGAGACCTGTCGCAGATGCAGAGACGCAGTCATTGATCAGCTGAGCGCCGCGCTGCCCGCTGACCACGTTGCTGCTTATCAGGTCCTGCACGTTCGCTCTCAGCCGCCTCACCGGCGGCAAGCCCAACCTGTCATAAGGCAACCGCCGCCTGGAAAGCATCCCGCGGGGCCCGCGGGAGACAGGCGCGAGCGCGGCGGCCTTGAGCCACTGCAGTGGCTACGGACATGCGCGGATGAGGCAAGGGGCCCTTGCCCTTTCCCGCGCCCCTCCTCCGCGCCCACCTTCAATCCCTTTCATGCCCCTCCCCTCCTGCTACTCCCCTCCTGATGATACCAAGCCCCCCTCCCCCCCGCCCCCCCCTCCCCCCACGCCCCTGCGATGAGGGGGGCATCTTTACTGGCAAACCCAGAAACACGCGGCCCCTCACGAAGGGGCACCCCTGGCAGAGGAAGCGGCAAGTTCTCGTTTTCCCACGGGCGTCGGAAAGGCAGCGCTGCATGCGTGTCGTCGGGCGAGGCAGAGCATCTCAAACCCTACTGCATATATGCATGTAAATACTGATATGTAGATGTAGGGCCGCAGCTCAATCGAGGAACTTCTTGAAGCGCTTGACCGAGAGCTGAATGCCCCCGAACATGTGCTCGTGTGTGTTGTAGGCGGCCTGGACCTCATTCTTCAGCTTATCGTACATGTCCGTGTCCTTGCCGACAGAATCAGCGCCCTCAATTTTCGCAATCAGAACCCCCATCTCCGTCTCGTGCTGGTCCGCATTGTCCACGCACTTCTTGCACTCATCGGCCCAGTTCTGGAAGCTCTGACGGTCCTTCTGATCCTGATCCCCAGCCTTCGCGAGCAACTGATTCTTCGTGTGCTTTAGGAACTTCAGCTCCTTCTGATACTTGACCAGCATTTGCCTTGGTAGGGATCATAAACAAGCAATGCGCCGACATGCTTATCAACGCAAACAACGCACGACAGAACGGATACGAACCAGTTTCTATCGCCACCCCCTCCAGGAGGGGCGGCGGGGGCGTGGCGGGGGAGAGGGCCCCCCTCTGGGAGGGGTCTGGCAGAGCACCAGAGATGGAAGGGCAGGGGGCGGCTGCCGAGGACGGCGCGCGATCTCGTCCTTCTTACTCACGATCTCTGGCCAGTGCGGATCCTCGATCTTCACCTCGCCGCCCCCACCCGACCCCGAAGCGCTGGACGACGGGAGCTCGGCCATCCTGATGCCTGCAGCTTCGAGTTGCTTCAGGTTCTTCAGGTTGGACGTCCCCTTGAAGGTGCGCGAGCCCTTCGTCACCAGCTGGTCATCGTCCATGTTGCGCTCGACGAAGTACCACTCCTTCCACAGAGGCCTGTCCTTGACATCTTCCTTGATGGGGAATTCTTCTTTGGTGCCATGCTCTTCGCTGTTCTCCTCCCACCATTCCTGCACGAAGGCAGTGGCTTCCTGGACGTTCGCAAAGTCTTTGATGGTGAGGTTCTTGAGGGCCAGCGCCTGCGATACATTCCGGTGCCCTTTCTTGGCAGAGCGCGTGTGCACCTCTTCATTCGTGCATCTCTCTTCGAAGGTGGCCAACCAGTCAAGTGTCTTATCCTTGTCACTCGCGAAGGTCTGCAAGAAACGCTTCCGATCGGCTGGGTCCTTCATCCCGTTCAAAAGCGCCTGGGCTGCTCTGGCGGATTCTGCTGTGCTCGTAGGTTTCCCGCTGCCGTCCTTCTTCTCCGACTGGTACTTGAGCCACGCCCTCATCTTGTCGGCCTCCTGCTTGTCGAGCCCGAGCCCCTTCGGGGCCGCCTTCGACTTCTTCGCCGCTGGTGCGCCCTGGCCCTCGATCTTCTTCTTCGGCGCCATGCTGCACAACGGTGTGAGGAGAGTGCCCGGCAGGAGCAGAGGAGAGACTACTCCTGGGGCGGGCATGGCTGCCGCGGGACTGACCCCTGAAATTTGGGATACAGCAGCAAAATCGAAATGCCCTGCGGCAGCCGAAACGCCTGCGAATGGCAAGTAGATCGTCGGGGGCCTTCCCCGCGCACTTCAGTGGTGCGTGAGGGTGTGGTGTGGTGCTGTGGGTGTGGCGTGTGTGGTGGTACATTTCAGTATCGTCGAGCCTTCCCCTCAGCCAGGGGTTCGTTTCTCTCCCCTCGAAGGGGCTCGCAACCCACGCGGTCGCCTCCTCCCCCTCGAAGAGAAGGGGTGCTACCTCATCAGCGGTGAGGCGGGGAGGGGGAGGGGGGTGTGCCAGGGCCTCCCCCTCAGTAAGGGGTGCGCGCCCCCTCAAAAAGGGGCACCCCCCTCTCTGGATTGCTTTGCGCGGCAGGCAAGCACAGGGGCCCGAACGACTCACCCATGATGCAATGCTACTGCTCCCCCCTGCTGCCCCTGCTCACACTGCCCCCCCCTCATTAAAGGGGCTCGCCCTCAGTGAAGGACGGCGGTGCCCCTCCGCAAGGGGCCCGTCAAAGATGTTTCAGGGCCCCCCCTCAATCAGGAACACCGCGCCCCCCAACCCCCCTAGGGGGCCCGTCAGATACCGCCCAGCCCCGCCGCAGCCAGGGGCGTTTCGCCCCCCAGCGGGACTCGTCTGGCCCCCATGCAGCGAGGGGGGGTGCACTGCAAGCGACCTTGAGAGAGATTCTCTTAAGAGAATTGTTGGTTTTGCCTGAGACATCCACACGATTCTCTTAAGAGAATTCTCTTAAGAGAATTCTCTTAAGAGAATTCTCTTAAGAGAATTCTCTTAAGAGAATTCTTCAAAGAGAATTTCCCCTTAAGATAATCGGTTTCGTGATCGCCCGCCCCCTCTGCCAGGGGCAGCCGCGCGCGCCCCTGCAATGAAGGGGCCGCAGTCAAGCAGAGCCCCCTTAACCCGTGCCGCCTCTATTCTGGCGCGAGAGGCCGCGCTCTTGCATATGGATGTCGGCGCCGTCGCCGACGCGGTCGCCCCGCGGCTCAGGGCGCGCCGCCCTGGGGCGGATGGGGGCGCAGGAGGAAGATTGACAAGGAGGAAGAGCAGAAGCAGGAGGGAGATGGACAAGGAGGAGGGCGGGCGACAAGCAGGAGCAGGAGGAAGAGTGACCAGGAGGATGGAGAAGCGGTCCTAGCCCCTCATAGAGGTCGCCTTCGGGCGCTTGCCCTTGTCCTTCTCAGTGTCCTTGTCCTTGTCTTTGTCGCCCCTCCCTCCTTTCGAGGGTCTGCCCCCCGCCTGGTCCGCGCGGGGCCTTTTTTTGCTTTGGGGTCCTTCTTTTTGTTGTCTGCGTTCTCCGCGTCCGCCCTGGCTGCGTCCGCCGTTGCTGCGCCCGTCTCTGGCTGCTCTGGTGTTGCCGCTTCTGGCGCTGCCGTCTCTGCCGCCTGCCGCCCCTCTGCCTCTCGTTTCTGTTTCTGCTCCGCTTCCTCCTTGGCCCGCGCTGCGTCCTCCGCATCCTTGGCAGCCTTGGCCGCCTCTTCCGCCCTCCGTGCGGCCGCTTCGGCAGCCAGCAGCCTCGACCTCGCCTGCGCTTCGGCGGCCTCTGCTGCCCTCTGCAGCTCCAGGCGGGCCTCTGCCTCCCGCCTCAGCGCGGCGTCCCTCTGCTGTTGATGCGCCCGCCTCAGGCGGATGATCTCCTGCTCTGCCCTGCGCTCCTGCTCCTGCCGAAGGCGCTCTTTGTGCCTTTCGACGCACCTCTGCGCCGCCTCCGTGCGATTCAATGCCCGCAAGAGCCTCCGATGCTGCCTTGCGTGCTCTTCCTCTAGCCTCATCAGCTCATCAGGCTCCTCTGACTCCGCTTCCTCCTCCATGCCCTCTTCCTCCTCGCCCTCATCCTCCTCTTCTTCCTCCCCCTCTCGGGCTCCGTCGTCGGATCCGTCAACCTGCATTGCTTCGGCAGGTGCTGCCGCTGCTGCTGCTGCTGCGGGCGGGTCCGGTGCTGCGGGTGGCGGTGCTCCTGCGAGCGGTGCTGCTGCGGGGGGTCCAGCCGCTGCTGCTGCTAACAGTGCTGCGGGTGGCGGGCCTATCGGTGGCGTTGGCCCCCCCCCTGCGGGGGCGGCGGCTGCGCTGCTGTTTCGCTCTGCTGCTCCTGTCGGGGAACGAAGTAAGCTCACCCCCATGAGAGGGGCCTCTCCTTGCGTTTATTCGGCCCCCCCTCGTTTATCCCCTCAAACAGGGGCCCTCCCTTCTTGGCAGCGCGGGGCAGAGGGGGGGGTGCGGTCCTGCAGCAGGCCGACCAAGACCGCCTCCCTGGCATCGCACCTCCGCTGCCAGTGCCTGGCAGGCGCAGAAAACTGACCAGGATAAACATTGAGAAAATCAAAACATAAAACCGACATAACTTCATTCCTCAATGTTTGAGGGTTCCCCCCTCCCCACCACTTGCACCCTTGCGTTGCCTGGCTCTGGCGACCTCGCTCTTGCCGCCCCTCCTCCTCCTCCCGTTGCGGTCGCGGTCGCCGTGCTCGTGGAACCACTGGGTCGCGTGGTGTTCCTGGCACGTCTTGCCAACGCACACCGAGAAGAAGGTGTGTTTGCCGCAGTGCCAACACTTCTTGCAGCTCATCTTGCGAAGCCACAAGCGGTGGGACGAGCGGGTGTACCGCTTCCTGTGGTCCTGGAAGTCCAGCATGAATTCCTCCTCCGCCTCGCTGTCGTCGTCGTCGACCTCAAAGACAGGCGCGTGCCCGTCCTGCAGGGTGTCTCTGTAATTCAATCCCTTCAGGAAGGGTCACGGGTCTCTGTGAATGAATCCCCTCAGGAAGGGGAGGTTCTATCGATAAATCCCCTCTGGCAGGGGTCTCTGTAAACGGATCCCCTTCTCTGTAAACGGATCCCCTCAGGAAGGGGCGCCTTAACCCCGTGTACCCCCAGCTCCTCGCGAGGCCGCTTGCCGCCGCCACCGCCTTCTGGAGGCAGCCCGCCGCCGCAGCCGCCCGACATCATCATGCCGGAAGCCTGGGGTCCAGAACGGTTGCGGCCGAAAGTTTTTAGTCAGACTCAAAAGGCTAAAATCTGGGGGCCTCGTGGGAGGCCCTTCGGGGGGGTGAATGTAATGGAATTTCATAGGAATTCGTCCAATTTTAGACCCCCCTTTTTTTGCTAAAAAAGGTGGGTCTAAAACTCGGCTGCTGGATTGATTTTTTATCGCCCAGATGGCCAAACAAGTGGCCGTCACTCTTACTTTTCTCCTCATCCTGCCCCAACTCCCCCCTTGCATTCTGCTTCCGCGCGGCCTGGAGCGCCGAGAGGCACATGATGAGCGCCCGCATGGCCGCGAGCTCGGGGCGGGGGGCTGGCCCCCAAGCGCGCTGGGCGTCAGCTCTGTCGAACGGTTGCGGATGAAGAACATGAAAGCAAATGGGAGAGGGATGGAACGAGGAGGAAACGCAATGCCATACACATAATGAGTAAGCAGACTGCCGCACCTTTGATCCCCTCCCCGAGGGGTCCCCTCTCGGAGGGGGGCCGTTGCCCTGTCTTATCGCGAGTGTGCTGAAGCCCCTCTTAAGGGGTTCCCCTCTTAAGGGGTTCCATCACTCGCCAATCCATCGCGCGGTCCCCTCACGGAGGGGCGCCCCTGCGATGAGGGGGTGTCGTCTAGCACTGGAGAGGGCGCTCTGCCAACGGGTATGGCGATGGCAATGGCGATGAAGACGGTAAGGATGATGATGATGATGGATGCGATGATGAGGATGGATGCGATTAGTCGCCCAAGCGCTGTGCCACTAAGCGCTCAGCCTCCGCCTTAGCAGCTTCCTTGGTGTCAGCCACGGTGCCGTCGACCAAGGCCTTCTTCAGCTCTGCGCCGATCTCCCTGAGCGTGGCCTCGTCCAAGGTGTCCTTGTATTTTTTCCCGCCGAAACTCACAAACTGGTTCTTCTCACCGTGCGTCCGCTTTAACTTGATAGAGTGGCCCCTCTTGTAGTACATCACGCTGTACCCGCGGTCGGCGTGGCCAGCGGGGGGCCCAGCGCCGACCGAGGGCTCATCTGCAGCATCCCCGGGCTCATCGGGTTCCAGCTGCTCTTCCTCCTCCCCCTCATCGTCCTGGTCCGTCTCCGTGTTCGCGGCGGCTGCACTGGGCCTTCTCATTGCAGGCTTCTTTGCCACTACATGTCCTGCTGGCTTCCCTTTTTTGCACGCTTTCGCCTTCGCCTGCGCGGCTGCCGCTCTTGCTGCCAGGAGGGCGTTGGGCTGCTCCGTCTTCTCCGTCCTGCCGTCGGGGAACACGGCATCCAAGAAACCATCGCCTCCTTTCGTCAGTGTTCCCCGCTCCTCCCTGTCTGCGAACTTCATCGCCATGCACATCGGCTCGGAGTTGAAATCGAAATACGTGGCCAGGGGATCCTGGGGCGGGTCTCTCACTTGCCCCTCCCGAGCTCCCCTCCCGAAGGGGTTCGGTTACGCCGTGAAAAATCAAAACTGCTCCCCTCCCCCCCCACCCTGCCCGCCCCCTCCGATCCTCCTTCGGGGCCGCGGCGGGCGGGTCAGCGAGCTCGACGTCCTCCTGCGACGAGAACACCACCATCGGGCTCCACGTGGCAACCTTCTGTTTCTTCCCTGCCGGTTTCGGAGGCGGGCTGATGCCGAAGGCGTTCTTGATGACATTGCGCCTGCTGCCCCCATCTGCGCTGGACGACGCGGCGGCCGTGGAAGATTTTGGAGGGTTCATCTCTATGTCGGAGCTGCTGTCGGCGCGTTTTTTGCTCTCTCCTGTGCTTGGGCTTGCCCTGCCAGGCTGCAGCCCCATTGCCACCCCAAGCATTTTTGCGTGCGCCTCCAGCTTCCCCCCCGTCTTGGCGATGTAGAACTTGTTGCAAACATGGCTGAAAGCGTTGGCCACCTCCTGGCAGAAACGCCTACACTCTTCCTGGTGCATGTTCGGCTTCTGCTTCAACACGACGTCCTGGAGGTTCTTCCATTTGACGCGTGTGGTGAGCTGCGCAAGCGGCAAGAGAAACGGCATGTTGTTCTTCATGAAGTCATCTATGCCCCCTTGCAGTTGGCATTTTTCGATGAGATCAATGTGCTGTTTCACGAGCGGCTTCAACTGTTCCTCAGTCACAGAAGAAGCCCGTATCTTCACCTCCGTCTTGCCCTTGACCATTGCCCACCCCCCGCGCAGTGCGCGCAAGCAAGAGTAGCGCTATGTGCCCTCGAGCCTTCGCAGCTGCGGGATGTTGTAACATGCACGCAGTGTGATGCAGCCGATACCCCTCGCTCAGGGGACGCATGCCCCCTCACTCAGGGGATCCTTAACAATGCGCGAGCGAAGAAAAGTACGACCTGGCCAAAAATCATGGGTTGGACTATAGTGCGACCCAAGGAAAGTGCCAGGTCGATCTATAGTTCGACCCCGCACTATAGATCGACCTTGGAGTCTCAAGGTTGAGACATCCTCACAAGACCGGCCCCGGGGGAGGTGCCCAGAGGAGCCCAGAGCGGCCTCCGGCACCGTTTCCGGACAGATCCGGTGGATCCGCCGACGAATCCCAAACCGGCGCCCTCGCTTGAGACATCCTCACAAAACCGGCCCCGGGGAGGTGCCCAGAGGAGCCCAGAGCGGCCTCCGGCACCGTTTCCGGACAGATCCGCTGGATCCGGTGGATCAGCCGACGAATCCCAAACCGGCGCCCTCGCTTGAGACATCCTCACAAAACCGGCCCCGGGGGAGGTGCCCAGAGGAGGAATGAGGAGGAGGAGGAGGAGGAGGAGGAGGAGGAGGAGGAGGAGGAGGAGAAGATGATGGAGCTGCGGGGTGGAGGAGGACAGACGGAGGCAAGAGAAGGATGGAGGAGGAGGAGGAGGAGGAGGAGGAGGAGAAGGAGGAGGAGGAACCTCATCCTCACCCTCGCCAACAAGCGCACGCACCTTCTTCTATATACAGAAACTCCCGATCAACCGCAGAGCGGCCGGCTAGTAATAATAATAATAATAATGATAATAATGATAATAATATTAATATTAATAATAATAATAATAATAATAATAATAATAATAATAATAATGATGATGATGATGATGATGCTGATGATGATGACGATGATGATGATGATGATGATGATGATGATGATGATGATGATGCTGATAATAATAGTAGTAGTAATAATAATAATAATAAGAATAAGAATAATAATAAGAAGAAGAAACAGAGAGATAGAGAAAAAAATAAAATCAAAACAAAAACGGTCAGCACCCTCTCATACAAGTGCCAGCTCCTCCCACTCCCGCGTCAAGAGGTCGCGGACGAGGCACGTGTCCTCACCCGCCTCCTCCGTACCCCTGGCCCGTAGCTCCCCCTTGCTCGCTTGAATGGATCTGCAGGCTCTCGGGGGCCCTCCGGCCCCTCCGATTCGATCGATGGCGCTGGCGGCGCGGATGCGTGCTGCTCGGGCGACTGTCAGCGCGTGGCCGCAGATGTGCACGCGCCTCCTCGCGGAGGCCGAGGAAAGCATGTCAGTAATGCGCTCTGTCACGCGCAGTGGGGGGAGAACCTGAAGGTCGACGCTCTGGAACGAGCCCGCCTTCGCATGGCCGTTTTCAGCTGGCGGCGGAGGCCGCTATTCTCCTGGGCCCTCGGGGGGATACGGCGGCCCACAGCGGGCCAGAGCTCCTCGGGAGCGAGAAGAGGGGGCGCTCTCGACTGGCCCCGACGATGGGCAATCTCGCTTGTTCAGCCTCTGCTGATGTCTGGCTGTTGGCAGGCCCCGCTGGAACTGCCAGCGAGCCCTCGAAAAAAGGGGGCCTCAGGCGCGAGGAACACCCTCGCATCAAGACCCAGAGGACACTCCAGCGCGGCATCACCCCTGTGTTGTGTCTCTCTGGGGGGCGCGCCCTCCTGCGCGTTGTCAAGGAACGGCTCGGCCGCTGGTTTAGAATGCTGCAGCGCGTGGACTGGGAGGCGGTTCGGGAGACGTGCAGCGCTCCCCCCCCCTCGTGGAGAAGAGCGGCCATTCGCACCTGGACGGGCGGGTAGGTGTGCGACACCCAGCTTCCAAACCCCAACCTCCGCTGCATCATGAGCTGTGATGCTCCAGAATCTCTCGCTCACTACGCGAGGTGCCCTGGATTCCTTTCCTGGGTGGCTCCGCCGTCGTCGATGCTCCAACTTTTGGCCCTCTGCCCCTGCTCCCTCCAGCGGCTTCGGTTTGCCATGATCCTTTATCACCTCCATCGCCTCCTCCACGGTAGATGGAGAGGACTTGGAGGATGGGTGCCCTCGGGTTCCGAGGCGGCGGGTTTCGCCCGAGCTGCGCGTCTTGCAGTTGACCTTCCGCGCAGCGCACAGTGCGGGTTGCTCGCTGATGATTGCGAACGGAGCTTTCTTGGGGGCGCTCGGCCTCCTTCTCCTCGCTCCTCCTCCTCCTCCTCCTCCTCCTCCTCCTCCTCCTCCTCCTCCTCCTCCTCCTCGTTCTCGTTTTCGTTCTCCTCCTCCTCCTCCTCCTCCTCCTCCTCCTCCTCCTCCTCCTCCTCCTCCTCCTCCTTCCCCTAGAGAGCCGACCGAGGCCCCGCCGGTTGTGTGCCACAGGGCGCCCGGCGTTGCGCAGGGCACGGCGCAGGGCGTGGTGCCTGGCGGGGTGCAGCAGGAGGAGGAGGCGGAGGAGGAGGCGGAGGAGGCGGAGGAGGAGGCGGAGGAGGGAGGGGAGGGAAGGGGTTGGGGTTGGGGTGGGGTTGGGTTGGGGTTGGGGTAAGGGTCGGATTGGGCTGGGTGGTTAGTTGTGAATGGAGGGGAGGGGAGGGAGAGGCGGGAGGGATGAGGGGGAGGGGGAGGGGAGGGGGGGATGGGACGGGGATGGGGATGGGGAGGGGACTGGTGAGGGAGGGCGGGAGGTGCATGTTCGATGGCGGAAGACGGATTTCGAGAGGGCCGTCGCTCTCCGTTTGCTGAATTATGAGTTCATGTTTACTTGCGCCCGGGAACCCATATCCGCACACGCCTGGCCCCGCTAGCCACTCGCCTTGAAGTTGGACGTCGCAGCAGCAGCAGGGAGGGAGGGAGGGAGGGAGGGAGGGGGGGGAGGGGCGGGAGGTGAGGGGAGGGAGGGAGGGAGGCAAGCTAGGCGCTCGCGTCATATCGACGTCCCACCCCTCCCTCCCATCCGTTACCATGGCGTAGATGTCCTCTCTATTCGCACAATCAGATGTCGTAGCATGACATAGCATTACATGGCATAGCATGGTGTTGAATATTAACGCGTAGCATTACATAGAATGGCGTGGCGACGCCCCAAAGTGGGGGGGGGCTTCCGCGGCCCAACAATCAACGAAACGACACCGAATGTGTAGTCATTTCCGATGGTTTCTTCGGGAAGCCATCTACTTTGGGGCCAATTTGGAAGGACCGCAACCATGCCGTGGCATGGGATTGGAAATATTGACGCCAGCGTTCCAGCGGGAGCACGATTCGGAATGAGCGGAAGCGCGGAAATGAGGCCAACGCTGCAGCGGGAGCACGATTCGGAATGAGCGGTAGCCCGAAAATGAGGCCAGCGCCTCAGCGAGAGCAACATGTTGACAAAACCCCAAGCGCGGAAGCGCGGAAATGAGGACGCGTAGCCTGACATAGCACGGCGTGGCGACGGGGTGCTTCTTCGGCCCAAAAATCAACGAATCGACACCGAATGTGTAATCGCTTCCGATTGTTTTTGTTCGGGGGGCATTTTTAAAATTTTGGGGCTATCTGGAAGGACCGAAAACCATGCCGTGGCATGACGCTGGAAATAATGACGCCAGCGCTGCAGAAGGAGCACGATTCGGAACGAGCGGAAGCGCGGAAATGAGGCCAGCGGCGCAGCGGGAGCACGATTCGGAATGAGCGGTAGCTCGAAAATGAGGCCAGCGCTTCAGCGAGAACAGCATATTGAACAACAACCCAAGCGATAATCCGTTTCCCGGGAATCTTGTGTCCATTCCCCGGACGCCACCATGGGGGAGAGGAGAGTAGTATTCATATTGTGCCATTGTGGATGGGGAGGGGAGCGGAGGGAGAGATGGGGGAGGGGGGGAGGGAGGCGGGGAGGGAAGGGGGCAGGCGAGGAGCCCACAAGTACACACCACCACTGCCTCTGTCATCCTGCCCTGGGCGGGGCTGGGCTGGGCGGCTTCCGGCAACGTGCCGTGGAGCTGGCGCCTCTCTCCCAGGGCAGGCCCACGGCCGCCCCTGCAGCGAGGAGTGCGCGCGGCGAGACCGTGGCGGATGCGGACGCGATGGCCGCGGCGCTCCGGGCTCACTGGTCGTCGGTGTTCGCCTCCTGCCACGCTGACCGCCGTCGCATATGCGATCAGCTTCGCGAAGACGTGCTTTCCGAGGGGCTGCCGCCGCCAGACCCACTCACGGGCGCGCGCTCGAGAGGACATCTGGGCTGCCGTGGAGGCTCCGCCAAGCAGCGTTCCCAGGCCTGACGGAATGCCATGTCTCGAATAAGAAACAGCTACATAAACATCAACTTTTGGCTCTTGGATCGGATTTCTTGGATCGGCGCTGGGCCCACCTGGCGGCGCCCAGCGCGGATCCGAGAACTCCACGCGGAGCTCCAACAGTTTATGTTTATGTGGTTTCTTGCTCCTCTGGCCCGTTGGATGTGTTGCATGCTTATGCGTTTTCTTTGTTCTTCGGCATGTTTTGTGAAGTTGTATGTGTCTGTGGCTTTTTGTTGTTCCTCGCTTGGCGAGCATTGGGCCCGTTTGCCGTGGATGTCCTGCATGGTGCGCTGCAGCATCTAGCCTCTGACCCTGGGTCCCCCGAGCTTGCGAAGTTCTTGGGGGGGCCTTCTGCCCTCTACTCCTACTGGCTTTCAACATTAGCATTACGGCTCTGCTCCCAAAGGCGCCCTCGGGGAACGACGAGCATGCTGGCGAGATTCTACGACCCAGGCTTCTGAACATCGTGAATTGCGACAACTCTCGCCAACGCCGTGCGTATTCGGATGGAGCCCTTGCTGACATCTTGGATCTGACCAGGGCAGCGAGGCTTCGTTGGCGACGGTCCATGTTTGCTCACGCGGTCGACGTCAACATGGCCATGATGCTTTTTGCCTTGAGCGACGAGGCAGGCATGGCGGCGTTCTTCGACCTAAGGCGGCGTTCCTGAGTGTTGCACATGACTCTTTACGGGGAGCCCTCGCCGCAGTTGGTTTCCCTCCGTGGGTGCTCAGCTTCGTCGCCGTCCTTCACCAGAGAAGCACTTGTGTCATATTGGCTGAAGGTCGGCGACAGCAAGGGCTCCAACTTCTGGCTGGCATCTGGCAGGGATGCCCTCCGTCACCGTTGCTCTTCGCCGCAGCGGAGGATGTCTTGCTTCGCCGGATACGCGACTGGTCCCGGATGCGTGCGTTCGCGCGTACGCCAGCGATGTCGCCGTGGCGATCCCTTCCGGCGCTGCCTCTTTCCTCATGCTCGTGCAGGTCTTCGAAGAGCTGTCCCGGATTCCGGGGTTGCGGCGGAGCGTGGCCAAGACAGCAGCAGGTAGTTGAGTACACATGACGTGGCCGGCTTGGGCGAGCGCTGAAGGCACAAGTGGCCACATGTCTTTCTAAAGTCCGGCCCTCGTGTGGCAAGGCACGGTGATTCTCCACATGTGTATCCAGCAAGTGGCCTACTGATGCTCCACATGTGCATCCGGCCACGTATGTTTCCAGCTTCCTGGTAGCAGTGCTGCTTTGCCCCTGTGACCTGGTTGCGGCGGCAGCGGAGCTTGCGACGAACTTCCCACCGCGGGCAGGGACCCGCGCGGATGGGTTCGCGAAGAAACTGGGGTTCGTCTTCGGCCCCGGCCGCGGGCAATGCGCCTTCGACAAGCCTGGGGAAACATTCTTGGCGCGTGCTCATGGATGGGTGGAAGCACGAGGTGGTCTTTTCGTCACCGCGCTCGTGTACACGGTGTACAGATTGCCCGTGGTCACTTTTCTGTTGCAACGCACTTCTAGACGCGTGGGAATCGTTCGAGGAGGTCACCCTGCGCCCCCTCTTTCCCTTCCCAGTGCGTGGTGCATTCCTGCGGGCCTTCACCACCTGAAGCACATAGGGTCCCCGCTGTCGATCCCCGACGCTGCCCAGTCTTTCTTGGCAATTCGCCTCAGGGTTGCGCACTGCGAAGTCACCGCCGAGGGGGGGCTCAGCAGTCTGGGAGAGGGCGCAACAGCTACGGCAGTGGATGCCTGGCACAGAGCATCTAGCTCGTTTGGCAGCGTGGCCCTCTTGGTTCCGGAGGACAATCATTTTTCACCTGGACGAAGTTGTATCGCATTATGCGAGGCTCAGGGCACGACCAGAGGATCTGGAAAACCAGATAGCGTTGAATGAGCTTCGTCCGCATCCGCAATACAGCAGTTGCAGTACGCTGCTTTTTCCAGCGGTGGGCGGTGGCGGTGCTACCACAGCAGCCGCGCCTAGATAGAACTCCGCGCCTGGCACAAGCTCGCCAGGTGGATCGTCACACGTCACGGAGTACCCGCGCATCCGTGCTCAGTTCTGCTTGCCTGGTTTACGACAGGTGGTGCCTTTGGTCCCGCCGCGGGTGCTGGCCGCCGCGTGTCGTACTCGGTAGAAAGGTCGGGTGACACACCGCCGACTCCCAGCGGCACAGGTGTCCTCAACTGGTGCGTTTTCCGCGGCCCTTCCGCGCCGGATGCCATCGATCATGACGCCGCATGTCCAGTAGCTCGGCGCTTCGCTGCTGCTGGTCTCGGGTTGCGCCGCCCTGGCACGCGACCAGATTGCTTGACATGTCATCGCGCGCGATGGATGCCGCTCCAGACTTGCTGGTGTGGAAAGCACTGCTGACAGCCGCTGTGCACAGAGAGCACGATCTTGTTCGACACAACTTGGTGGGCACTGGGAGACAGTTCACGAGGCGCGCGGCGAGCTCGTCTGGGGCCACTCCGGCTGCTAAACGAGGCCGGTGTTGGCAACAGGCACGATGTTCAGTTCGGCGCTATCTAGCGCTAGCGTGGTGCCCATCACGGCGGAGTGGAGCACTACGTCGGTATCTTGCACCACGGAGTCAAGCACTACCACGGTGTCCGCCGCACGGGTTGCGAGCATCACGTCGGTATCCAGCACTACGGCGTCGAGAATTACCATGGTGTCCACCACGCTGGGGCAGCGCCTCCTCAGCTTGCCGCTGCTGGGCCGTTGCCGCCTGTGCTGCTTCAGATACCTGCGCTACGTGGGCCTCGGGCGGTACGCCTGCAAGCCAGTGAGGCGGCGCCGAGCGTGATTCCCTGTTGTTGCCCGCCTTGCTATCCCCTTCCTCCCCCTCCTTTTCCCCCTCTCCTCCTCCTCCTCCTCCTCCTCCTCCTCCCCTCCTCCTCCGCCTCCTCCTCCTCCTCCTTCTCCTCCTCCTCCTTTTCCTCCTCCTCCGCCTCCTCCTCCCCCTCCTCCTCCTCCTTCTCCTCCTCCTCCTCCTCCTCCTCCTCCTCCTCGTCCTTCCCTCCCCCCGCTCCTCCGAATTGGTGGCGAGCTCGCGCACCGCGTGCGTGGGCAGTGCGTGTGGCTCTACTCGTGTTCGCAGCTGGCCGAGCCTGGTCATGCGCTACGCGCATTGCTGGGCGTTCAATTCCCCGCCCGGGCCCGCTTTGACTACCGCCAGTTCGTTGGCGAGTGCTCGCGCCCAACAGTCCATAGTCACCTGTTTTCTCTGCTTGTTCCTCTCCTCATTCCCTCTTTGTCTTCCCCCCCCCCTCTCCCCTGCTGATTTCCCCAGAGTGGCGTACGAGGAATTCAGTGTATGTGCCTATCAGTTGTCACGTACTGTGTTGCAGTTTGTTGATTGTTGTTGTATGACGTCCGGTTATTTTAATGATCTGTTTGATCATACGGTGATGCACACACTCAGCGCTTCGATACATTTGCGTTGGCATCATTGTTGCGTTAGTGTCCTCCTTCCCCCCCTCTCTTGCTTCCATTCCTTGCTCTTCCCGTTCTTCCCTCCTGTGTTTGACGATGGCCTGACGTCGAGTGCAGTTGACATCCCAGCTGGTGATGTGCTGCGACTCTGCTTTAGGGTCGTTGCTTCGGCCAGGGCGGTACAGCGCTGCACAGTGCGGCATCAGCCTTCACACCTCTCGATTGGGGCTGCGGATCTGGCCCGCATTCTCGCTTCACTTGGCTCGTGATGCGATGTGATGCGAGTGGCACGCGCGCGAGCTACAGGGCCATCTCCGCAACATGCGGATGTCTGCGAGGAAGAAAAGGATGAGTAAAACGCAAAAACACTCATCCCCTCCCCCTCCCAGGAACGAGGAGGGGAAGAGGGTGGAGGAGGGAGGGGGAATGGAGGTGGTGGTGGTGGTGGTGGTGGTGGTGGTGGTGGTGGGTGTGGTGGTGGTGGTGGGTGGTGGTGGTGGTGGTGGTGGTGGTGGGTGGTGGTGGGTGGTGGGTGGTGGGTGGTGGTGGTGGTGGTGGTGGTGGTGGGTGGTGGTGGTGGTGGTGGTGGTGGTGGTGGTGGTGGTGGGTGGTGGTGGTGGTGGTGGTGGTGGTGGTGGTGGTGGTGGTGGTGGTGGTGGTGGTGGTGGTGGTGGTGGTGGTGGTGGTGGTGGTGGTGGTTGTGGTGGTGGTGGTGGTGGTGGTGGTGGTGGTGGTGGTGGTGGTGGTGGTGTATATTCTTCGGACCCGCAGGAGGGGGGAAGGACGAGGACGAGGGAGGGAAGGGGGGCCAGGGTGAAGATGGGGAGAGAAGGAGAGGGGACATGCAGGTGCCGCAAGCCAGAGAGGAGAAAAGGCAGAGAGCATGGATCGAGCGAGAGGGGGCGACGCGCCTGTGGTCGTCAGCGTCACCGTTAGCCCCTGTCGTCGGCATACCCGGCGAGGCCGAGGATGGACATGGGGCGCGCTGCCGCGTGGTCGCAGAGGGAGCAGGAAGCAGGGAGGGAGGAGGGAGAGGTGGGAGGAAGGAGCAGCGGGGGAGAGGAGGACGGAAGGACAGGGGGGGAGAGATGGCAGGAAGGAGCAGGGGGGGGAGAGGAGGAACCACCAGCAGCGGCAACAGCGCCAGGCTGTCGGCGCGGGCGGGCCTGGGCTGCTGGCGCCCCAGTGGAGGGAGGCCTCGCCAGCACCGTCGCGCCGGGGCCCGAGCGGCCCGGGGGGCGAGCAGGAGCAGCAGCAGAAGGAGGGAGGACGGAGGAGGGGAGGGGGACCGGGAGGGAGGCAGTGAGAGAGTGAAGGAGGTGGGAAGACGAGGAGGAGGAGGAGGAGGAGGAGGAGGAGGAGGAGGAGGAGGAGGCGGAGGCGGAGGAGGAGGAGGAGGAGGAGGAGGAGAAGGAGAAGGAGGAAGGCGGAGGGGTGGAGGCTCACAAGCCAAACCTGCAAAGCCCAGCGTCCAACCTTTGGAAATTGGTCACCCGCGAACCCAGGAAACAACTCGGCCGAAACCCTGAACCTAGTCGGCCGAAATCTCAGAAGGGTTCCGCCTGAGAGTGGGCGCATGCGCTGTGGGTTCCCATGCCTCGCCGGTCTGAATTTGAAGCTGAGCCATTTTCTTCCCGCCTTCGCTGGCTCGTTTAGGGGTTCGTACCTATCCTAGGCCTTCCCTCTGCCGGATTGGTGGGGGGAGGGTCCCGAGAGGGGGCGACAGACGAGAGAGGGCGGACGCGGGGGACGAAGGGAGGACCACGAGCAGGGCCACGATGACGGTGGTGCGCAGGCCTTCGTGCCGCTTCGCTCTCCGGCCGAAGGCGCCTCAGGATCGTGCCTCGCGCGCTCGCGGCGCGCGCCATGGCCAGAGGCTTCCCGCCAGGCGGCGGCGCGCCCGTCCGCCGTGCGGGCGTCTCCGCCCCGTCCTCCGTCGCGGCCGCGGCCCGTGTCGCCACGAGCAGCAGCGTCTCCGCGCCCGCGCCTGGAGCCTTCGAGCCTCGACAAGCAGCGCCTCGAGCCCTGGAGCCTTCGAGCCCTCGAGCCTCGAGCCTTCGAGCCTTCGAGCCTCGAGCCGTGCCGTCCGCCGCCGCGCCCCTGCGGCCTCGGCCCGTGCCGCCTCAGCGCCAGCAGCAGCACGTTGTCGCGGTGAGTGTGCTCCTCGCTCGGGTCGAACCCGAGAGGGGCACGCGACTGCTCCTCCTCCTCCTCCTCCTCCTCCTCCTCCTCCTCCTCTCTCCTCCTCCTCCTCCTCTCCTCCCTCCTCCTCCTCCTCCTCCTCCTCCTCCTCCTCCTCCTCCCTCCACCTCCTCCTCCTCCTCCTCCTCCTCCCTCCTCCTCCTCCTCCTCCTCCTCCTCCTCCTCCTCGAGAGAGAGAGAGAGAGGACTGCCCCCGCCGTTTGAGCATCTCCGACAATTTCGCCACATGTTGTGGCTGGCGCTGCCCTTCTTGGTTTCGGCCTCAGCCTCAGCAGTGTGGTGCAGGCCTTGCCTTAGGCAAGGCCGCCGATGCCTCGCCACTCTTGGGTCGCCCCAGGAGTGCCTGTCGCAGCCGCCGACTGAATGTGCCGTTGTTCATCAGGAGTGCGAATCTCAGTATATCTATGCCGATTGTAAGACGAGCATCTCCTTAGTTTGTGTGAGAGTAATCCTCACCTCCTTTCCGTCGCATTCCTGGGATTCAAAACATGAGGCGCGGTCCCCATAGGGAGGAGGCTCCCGCTCGAAATTTCCTCCATACTCAATCGTCGGGAGCTCAAAAGTGACGACAGATACAGGCTTGGAATGACCCCATGGGATCAAGAACATGAGGTGCGGACCCTATAGGGAGGGGCCTCCCGCCTGAGACTTCCTCGCAATTCACTCACAGACAAGGCCCCCCGTATGATATTTCCTCCGTAATCAATCGTCAGGATTTCAAAAGCGACGACAGTCACAGGTTTCGAGCGACTCCTTGAGATGAACAGCGCGAGGTTTGGGCCCCAGAGGAATGGGGCTCCCGCCTGAGATCTCTTCGCAATTCACCCGCCGACGAGGCCCACGCTCTGAGATTTCTGGAAGATTCGAGCCTCAGGGGCTCAATAATAATGATAGATACAAGTTTTGAGCGAACCCCTCGGGGATTTACAACGTCAGGTGTGGGCCCATAGGAAGGGGGTTCCTGCTCGAGGCGCCAAGGCCTCCGCCTGAGATTTCCTCAAGTTTCAAGCATCGGGGGCCCAACAGTGACGACAAATACAGGTTTCGAATGGCCCCTTGGGATGAACAACGCGAGGTGGGTATGCCGTAGGGAAGGGCTGACGCTCAAGACGTCTTCGCGACTTACTTGCAAACGAGGCTCCCGCTGTAGACTTCCTCGAGGTGGTTGTGCGAGTGTGTGTGTGTGTGTGTGTGTGTGTATTCGCGTACGTGTGTGGATGTGGGAATATGTGGGTGAGTGCGTGAGTGTGTGCGGTGAGATGAGGAGAGGGGCGCGGGGAGTGCACTACGCGTGGCATCCAGAGAAAACTGACCCATTTGGATGTGGTGAACATCATCTGTGGGGGGGGGCTTCACCCCCCGCCTGCCGCCCGAATCCGAGCGACGACCCGACTCGGGGCAGGCGGCTCTGCGACAAGAGGTGCGTGCCCTCATTTTGGTCGAGGCGCGCCGCTCGGCAAGGTTTGATTTCAGAAGCGGCCGTTCCGCCAGTGGACGTGGAAAGGGAGCTCACCGTTGCCAGGCGAGAATCCCGTGGCGCGCGGTGCGATACACGCAACTGGACCTTGGTTGCTGGGCACACTCCTGGCGGCCTAGCCTGTTTCCCGCTGATTCCACGTTGCACGAGCCGCCGAAAAGTCGGAGGGAAGCGGAGAGCACCGAATGTATCGCGAGCCGGATGTTGATCATGATAATGGTGAGGACGATTGTGATGACGATTACGAGGTGATAGCGGCGATCGCTGTCAACATTGTGTTGGTCAGGTTTCCCCGACGCCACTCCTGCAGGGGAAGCGCGCCCCCGTACAAGGGAGGCTCATTTCTCAAAAAGGACGGCACTTTCCCTGCAAGGAAAGAGCGCACACACAGTCAACCCGCATAGTAAGGATGTGCAACCTTCCCAAGGGTACCTTTGCATCCTTGCCTCCTCGGCCCATCCTTGGCCACTCTCGTTGGCCGCGCCCCGCTCGAGAAGCTCCGAATTGGCCTTCCAAGGCCATTGCGTCCTCATCGCGCATCCTTATGCTACGGGCCTCGGAAAAATAGCGAACACTCATGCCACATTCATCTGTCAACGCCTCCCCCTCCCTCCAATGTTCAAAGTTGGCGGTGGCTCTGGCTTGTTGCACCTCGACCGCAGTCTCCCCCGCGCGTGCCAACTTTGAGTTTGGGGGGGGAGGGGGAGTGTTCGGTAATTGTTTCCCTCTACCGTACGGGCCGACTGTACTCCCCAAAGGAAGGTGCACTTCCCATGCAAGGGAAGGGCACGCTCCCCCCCCCCCACCCCCCCCGCAGAGGGAGCGCGCCTCCCCGGCGAGAGGGGGAGAGCGGGCAGTTTGGTCCAGGGTCGGCGCGCCTTCCCCCCCTCGGCCAGAGCTGATCCGTCGGCATGGCGGGATTCGTCGTCTCGCGCCCTGGCTGCATGCCGCTCGCATCGCAACTGTTGCTGACGCCTCGGGTTCGCCGCCCCCCCCCCCCTGGCTTCTGTTTCGTAGACAGATTCAGGGGGGGAGGCGCAGGAGGAGCAGGAGGAGGACAGATGAGGGAGGGGAGGAGGCGGGATAGAGGAGGCGGCGGATAGAGGAGAGCGGCGGACGAGAACGAGGACGGGGAGAAGGGAGGACGGACGCGCGCGCGCGCAACGATGGAATGGACAGCTTCTGTTCTCAAATCTGGGAGGACGGGGAGATAGGAGAGGCGGAAGAAGTGGAGGAGAGGGAGGAGCACTAACACGAACACGGTAGGCACATCTATTTCTGTTTGCCCGCAGCGCACCGCAGGCGAGCACAGTCAGCACACCTTCATGGCGGCATTCGGTGGAGCCCACACGACGGTGCTCCCGAACGGCGTTGCGCCTTCTAACGGTAGGCACGTCAAGTAGCAGTAAGCATCGTCGGCAGGTGCCCAGCGGAACACTCTCGTTAACCGGTTTCTTCCAGGGGACCCGAGGGGCGGCCGAGGACGTCGAACATCGATGAGAAATGTGCCTTGTGCTTCTTGCCGCGCGTGCCCGCTGCAGCAAAGGGCTTCTGTTATCTCGTCTCTTACCTACATTTTGATGCTCACCTTTTCCCTAATGCGCCCCCACCTCCCCGCTGGGCTTAGCCGCGGGGAGGTGGCTGGGCTTCGCCGCGGGGAGGTGGCAGGACAGGCATGCACGGCTACAGGATCACCTTCATCAGCCATGAGTCAGTCAGTCAGAGTAGAATCGAGGAGCAGCGGCAACAGCAGCAGCACGATCACGAGCAGGAGGAATCCGCCAGCAGGGGTGGCACTAGCGGGGCATGGAGCAGTTGGTCAGGTCGACCAGAAAGAGCAGAAGACAAAGGCCACTGTCAGCCTTGCGCCACTGCCGTGGAGGTGCCCGAGGAGCATTTGGAGGGTTCGTCGTGTCGGAGCGGGATGCAGGAGCTAAGGAGCGGGCTCTAAACAAAGGCGCAGATGTTGAAGGAGATATGCATCTGGATGTCATCACGTTCAGTGTTACACGGACTGCAGCCACAACGGACCGTTGCCCAGGGGGAGAGTGGAGGAGGAACAGGAAGAGGACGAGCAAGATGAGGACGAGGGTCGGTGGGAAATGGGGGCGATGACGATGTGGAGGAGGATGAGGAACCACAGTAGCGCAGCTGTAGAGGCGAATGAGGCGCACGAGGCGGATTTGAAGAATGGGTCCACCTGCACATGGATTGGATTGTAGGCTTAGCGTCCGTTGAATACGACGTTAGCCCAGGCTCGTTGTATAGGGGGTTAGTCATTATTTTAAATGTGCCTGCGACGGCTTAGCATTTCCTTGACATGTACGACAAAGCGTCCAGGGGAATTGCTCAGCAGGGGGAGATTTTGATTGTCGCTGCGCGACTCGCAATGCGATGATCATTCCGTGTGCCATCTCTCTTGTGGTCTTTTGGTCATGAGTCGCGACGCGCGATCCCCAGGGTAATTTCAGCCGTGTCAGTGCCGCGAGCGACATGACCACTCCGCGCATGAAGGAGAGCGACGTGGCGCACCGTTGGGTAGTGCTCAGAGCCCGGATCGTCTCGGCAGATGTCCCTTCCTGATTATTCTTGCCACAATATTTGTTGGTCATTGATTTGGTTATTGTCGTCAACCCTGCTGTTAGAAGTTTCGGAAACAGCCCACCAGCGTTGTGAGAAGTGCACATGGATCCGCGCGGGCAATGAGGCCAGTATGCGTGCAGGCGTGTGTGCATGTTTGATGTGTGGACGTGGTTTCGTGTCCATGGTGTTTGGCGCGTGTGTGTGCATGCGTGTTTGTGCGTGTGCGTGACGTGAGGTCTGTGTGTGTTTCATGTGATGTGAGGTGAGGTGAGATGAGGTGAGGTGAGGTGTGTGTGTGTGTGTGTGTGTGCCGTGACGTTCTGTGATACGATGCGGTGCGAAAGAGAGAGAGAGAGAGGGAAAGAGAAAGAGAAAGTGAGTGTGTGTATGTGTGGTGTGGTGTGGTGTGGTGTGGTGTGGTGTGGTGTGGTGTGGTGTGGTGTGGTGTGGTGTGGTGTGGTGTGGTGTGGTGTGGTGTGTGCTTGTGCTTGTGCTTGTGCTTGTGCTTGTGCTTGTAGTTGTTCTTGCGTTCGTGTCCGAGTGTGTGTGTGTGCGTGTGTGCGTGTGTGCGTGTGTGTGTGTGTGTGTGTGTGTGTGTGTGTGTGTGTGTGTGTGTGTGTGTGTGTGTGTGCGCGTGCGTGTGCGCGCGCGTGTGTGTGTATGTGCGCGTGTGCGTGCGTGTGCGTGCGTGCGTGCGTGCGTGCGTGTGTGTGTGTGTGTGTGTGTTTGTGTGTGTGTGGGTGTGTGCGTGCGTGTGCGTGTGCGTGTGCGTGTGCGTGTGCTTGTGCGTGTGCGTGTGCGTGTGCGTGTGTGTGTATGTGTGTGCGTGTTCGTGTGTGTGTGTGTGTTTGTGTGTGCGCGCGTGTCCGTGTGTGTGTATGTGTGTGTTGTGTGTGTGAGTGTGTGTGTGTGTGTGTGTGCACTTTGCGTGTGCGCATGCATGTGCGTCTGTTTGGGACAGGATCGACAGTATGGATGTCCGTTGGCCCTCCCGTCGGCAGGCCCCTTGGTGCGAATCAGTATCAGGAGTGCTGGGTGGCACGCGGCGACGTAAGCCGCGTTTGTTCCTGAAGCGTAACGTTCGTCTGCTCCTCCTCTCGTCCTCCTCGTCCTCGTCCTCCTACTCCTCCTCCTCCTCGTCCTCCTCCTCCTCCTCCTCCTCTGTAGATGCTGTATATGATCGCCCATCCTGCCCAACATGCAGTGGAGACCTGCCTTCGCGGACTGACGCCGATCACGAGGCCATGAAGGAGGCGACGCTCGCGGCGACGGTCCTCGACCAAGAGCACGTGAAGGAGAACGAGACGATGGCGGAGGAGGCTTGCGCCATGGACCTTGTTGAATATTCGGTTGTCTGCGAAGTTTCGCTCGACGGGATTGCACACCCGCTTCCGCCTGCCTTTCTCCCCGCTTGAACCACACGGTGATGGATTGGACGAAGATATGGAGACTTTTGGTGGGCACAGTGGTGATGCGGATAACGAAGGGTGATGAGATGGCGACTAGTGATGGCATACCTTCTGGACACGGACTTGGCCCCGATAGTACCAGCAACACGTCTAGCAGCACCGATGGCACGGATCAATTGTTGCGTGCACTTGGGTTTTCATCCATCTACCCTAATGGCTCGGTTGGTGGGCTTGGTGTTGTCCCCCCCTTGGAGTCGACGAGGTGGCTCGAGGTGCTGAGAACCTCGGCGATTCCCCCAGCGGTGGAGGAGAAGATGATGGCTCGAGCCTCGACACATGTCTTATGAAATCTGGTGTTGCGCGAGGGAGTGCTTCTGAATGTTATCCCGCTTCGATAAGTATCTTGGGGTTTCTGAGGTGCTGGTATACGATGGCGACGGACCAGAGTTTTCTGGTGTTGGTGCCGCTGCGTTTCGTGATCTGCTGGAGATGGATGACTGTGCTGACACCGCGGCGTTGGTTCAACGTGGGGGGCCCTGGCAACACGAGTGCGAACCTCCTTGACATGGAGATCGAGGAGCATGCGCCTACAAGTGAGGAGCTGCACCACTGGCACAGCGCGGGATGATGACAATCCCCGTCTCTGTGGCTTTGCTTCTGGTGAACTGCCCCATGCTGAGGACCTTCGTGGTACCGTCGACGGATGCAGTTCTAGTGGGGCTACCTCGTTTGCATCGGGAGTGGTTTGCGGTGGACAGATATATTCTGGAGGTGTTGCTGCAGGAGTGCAGGAGATTTTGATTCCGCCTCCCGCACGCTGTGCTGATCTGGTGGCTTCCCCTGCGCCCGTCCTGAGCGGGACTTCGTCGTGGACAGACTTGATGGCTTATGCGCAGCCTGGTTGCCCTGGTCCAGATGAGCATGGACGTGCTGCTCGCGCTAAGGAGGTTCTCCTTTTTCGTGCGTGTGGACGGGCTCGAAGTCGGATGTCTTCAGTCTTCTTCGCAGACCCTCCTGGGATTGGATTCTGAGACTGGGTGGGATGGTGCGCACAGGATCGCGAGGATGTACTCCGGCACGAGGTGTTCGAAGGACTCTTGAGTGATGACCATCAAGCTAGAGATCGCGCGAGGCGCAGCATGGAGGTGCGCAGGAGGCGCCATGGCGGCCTGATTACATTGGTGGGCTTGGCTGACATGATTGATGGGGACGCGAGTGAAGAAGTACTTCTCGATGAGGCGGAGGACCGCGTTACCCCGTTCCCGGACCACGGTGGAGTCGGTGGATAATGATGGCCTAGATGTTGCGCATGATGATACTGTGGTTCGTGATCAAGCAGCCGTTCGTGGCGATGATTCGCCCCGCGTGGAGCAGAAGGACCCTGGTGCGCAGAACCCGCCGCGTGGTGGACCGGACTCACCATCGGTTGGCGATGCGTCAGATGATTTTGGAGGCGACAGGGGTCAAGGTGAATCATTGAGTGTATGCGATGAAGATGTTGTCGCGAGTTTCTGCAGTCGATGCAGACTGGCGGCGTGCCAGCTCCGTTTGTCATCGCGATCGAACTTGTCGATCAGCTCTGGGCCTTTCTACTGCGTGGTGCGTGGCCGCTCGTCTTCTTGCCCTTCTTCCCCCATGGGCCCCCCACGCCGCGCGATGGGCAGGCCCCCGCCAACTTTTCTTCAAGATCCTGGAGCTGATGAAGCACGGCGCGTCGTCAATCACTTGGAAGGCTTCGCGGAGCAATAGTTCTGCATGACTGAAAGTGAGGTTTGGCAGGGCCTCGATTGTTGGGTGGACTGGTGCGCGCCATGCATGGTCCTGCTGCTCGACGCGCCCCGATCGGTTGAGCCTGCGTCGAGGGTGGCGGCACCGCCCGCTCGCTCTGGCTTGGGACATTTGCGAGGCCGTCTGAACTCATGCATCGCCGGTGCTGTGCGCAGGAGGCCCATGGAGACCGCCGCGAATCTTTCCCTTGTCTTCCAACTGGCAAAGGGCCGTGGGCTCACATTCGGAGGCCTTCTTGAGGCGGACAAGGCACGCAGAGATCAGGGGCGTGCCCGAACCGACGAGACTGCCCATCATCATGCTGACGGCCCCCCGCCGCCGCCAGACCTACCACTGCTGGACAACGAGGCCCTGAGAACCAAAACCTCAGGGTGGACCCGTCGACTCATGGGGGCTCGGACTCCGACGTCAGAAGCCCCATCGCGATGAGAGCTGCGCAGGTGAAGGACCAGGATGACGCGATGTATCTGGGTGTTCGGGCGAGCTTGATGGAGGTGAACGTTTCTGAAGAAGCGCCCCATTGTGTGGAAGACGAGTCGGCGCTGCCGCTCCCTAATCACAGTGGGCGAAATGAGTGCCAGGGACAAGGTGGCTGCGACGATTGACTTGCTGATGGCGGGGGTTTTGACCAAGCATTTTGCCGTGGTGAAGCCCATCGACGCGCAGAGCAGCTCGAGCTTGCGATTGAGCAACAACCTTGTGGTAGCCCTTCCTCTCCTTCTGGAAGCGCGTTGTCTGGTGAGGGTGACGCATGTGCGCGGTTTGGTGAGTAGGTGCTGAACGCGGACTCCATCCCCGAGGTGATCTTGGCAGCACTCCCGTCTTCGGTGGAACCCGATGCGAAGACTGCACCCAGCTCAAAGGGGGTTGTAGCACACATCGCGGAGCAGTGGATCACCCGCATCTTCTACCCAGACGAGCACGTTGACTCGTTCCAGCACCGGTTGGCGCGGTGCTCCCCGTTCGCCGAAGCCCACCTTCAACGTCCAGAGTACGATCATGCCGTCGCGAACGCCGACAATGATATTCACTGTGATATCCTCCACCAGCTTACAGAGGAGCTCCGCACAAACGCTTGGTCCTTGGGTGCCCAGCAGAGGGGAGCGCCGACCGCAGCTATCAACCGACAAGGATCCGACGCCTGTGAAGGTGACCTGGCCAGACGTCGGGCTCGGTACGACTGCCGCTTCGTTCGTCCTCCTAGACTGTTTTCAGCTCTTGAACAAGATGACGATGCTCCACTCCATCCCGAACCACAAGATCCACTTGATCAGTCAGACCATCCTCACGACTGGCAAGATCGGCTTCTGCTTTTCGGATCGGTTCAAGTACTTCAACGGACCCACGGGAACCACGTCCCGATGGATGAGGTCGACACGTCTGGGGTCGGGGGTTGGCTGGAGATTCCGACCCCGCGCCCCCCGACACAAGGGCCTTCGATTGCACCTGTTGCGTCAGAGCTTGTGGGAGCAGGTGACGTGCTTCGTTCCAGCGACAAACTGACATACCTCGTCGACGCTGCGAGCGCAGACGACCGCGGAGCCAATGTCGGCGACGCCCACTTCACCATGACGGACAGATCCCCTTTCGAGGATCTGAGGTTTGGCCCCGCTGGGGCTGCAGGCGGCGCGCGCGGCGCGGCCCAATTGGAGGATGTACGCCCCCCTCCCTATGGCGCGGGATCCGCTTCTTCCTCCTCCTCCTCCTCCTCCTCCTCCTCCTCCTCCTCCTCCTCCTCCTCCTGCTCTGCAGCCCCTGCACCTGCCCAACTCCCTCCCTCCTCCCTCCCTCCCTACCTCCTCCCCTCGCGAGGCCTCCACGCTGGCCTGCTCGTCCCAGCCGCTGCAGTCGGGAGGCGCCTCTCCCCGCAGCGGGCCCCCGGCGCCGCCAGCGCCACAGCGCGTCAGCGGCCCCGCTGCCGCAGAACCCCAGAGAGGCGCACCTGAGGCGTGGGGCGGGCGGAGAGATTGGTGATGCTGGTGGTGGTGGTGATGATGATGATGATGATGATGATGATGATGATGATGATGATGATGATGATGATGATGATGATGATGTTGATTGATGCTTGATGCTTGGTGGATGGTGCTTGATGCTTGATGCTTGATGATGACGGTGGTGGTGATGATGATGCTGATATTGAAATGATGATGATGACATGATGACATGATGAAGATATGATGATAAAATGGTGATGAAATGATGATGAGGTGGTGATGGTGATGAAATGACGATGGCATGATGATGATGAACTGATGATGATGATGATGATGATGATGATGATGCTGCTGATGATGATGATGATGATGGTGATGATGCTGAAGGTGATGGTGATGATGATGGTGCTGACGATGATGAAGATGGTAATGGTGATGATGCTGATGATGATGATGGTGATGAGGATGAGGATGAGGATGAGGATGAGGACGAGGATCAGGATGAGGATGAGCACGTGCATGTGCATGAATACGAGCATGAGCATGAGGATGAGGATGAGGATGAGGATGAAGATGAGGACGAGGAGGAGGACGAGGACGAGGATGAGGACGAGGACGAGGATGAGGCTGAGGATGCGGATGAGAATGAGCATGAGGATGAGGCTGAGGCTGAGGCTGAGGCTGAGGATGATGATGATGATGATGAGGAGGAGGAGGAGGAGGAGAAGGAGGATGAAGATGATGATGGTGATGATGATGGTGGTGGTGGTGGTGAGATGATGATGCTGATGATGATGATGATGCTGATGATGATGGATTCGAGGATAGAGGGTTCAGGTGTTTGAGTCTTTCTGTCTGAGTCTTTCCGTCGGTTCTGATTCATCCAACCCAGTCAAACCGTAGAAGAAATCAGTAATGGCACAATCATCAACTTTCGGAGGTCCTCGCGGATTTCTTGGATCGGCACTGGGCCTCCCTGCCGGCGCCTCGGGCGCCGCCCCTGGCGCGCTCCGCGCGCCGTGGAGGGAGGCACAGCGCCGATGCAAAAAATCGGTGCGGACCTCCGACAATGTACGTTTACTCCGTTTTGTCTTCGAGAGCCATCGTGGTGGGCCCAGTCTTGGCGAGCGGGCACCAACCCGAGCGACATGAGTCCAATCACGGCGACAGGCGGAAATGAAAGGGACCAGTCCCGGCTCCCCGTACATGGTCGTAAACGGATGTGATGTGCAGGGGTATGGTGCCAATGCTGAATAAGAATGGCGATGTTCTCTACGATAGCCGCAAGTGCGTTGCATCCCAGGTTCAAAACTGTTGACTTTGAGTCGACCAATTCAAACAACGTCCCAATTCCCGATTCCCAAACTCCCCAAACGACCGCTGTCCAATTTGAACTGCGACACAATAGGCCCATGCAGGCACGCAATTCTACAGATTCCTGAATTTCCAGAACCCACTTCCGAAACGAGACTCATGCCTAGTATTTCTACATTCCGGAATTTGTGGAATCGACATTGGATATCCGGGATTTCGCTTTTTCGCGAATCTGAATTTCCAGAATGTTGTTCTTGGTGAACGTGCGTCTTGGAGCAGACTTTTGTGCCGCCGTTCGCATAGGTAGGATTGCGGTCGTTTGGGAGAGCTGGAACCATGAATTATGATGTTATTTGAAACGGTCGGCGCAAAGGCGATTTCTGCAAATTCGGAATGCGATGCGCTTGCGGCTATCGTATGTAGCACGCCATTTCCAGCACTGGCACCACACCCCTTTGCACCACGCCCTTTCACGAGGTGTCAAACATGTATGTGTGTGCCCATTTACATGCGTCGGTTCACTTAGGTGTTCTGTGTTGCTACTCCAGAACTGAATGCATGCATTGACGTTTGCTTTGTGTCGCAATAGTTACTCTGTCACTAATGAGAGGCATTGCATATTTCAGCATGTTCGCACTGGTCGTGCGATTGCGTCTGCTCATCGATATCTAAGCTTCTCCGAAATCTTCAAACCGTCTCCCAGGTCGCATCAGATACCTGAATTGTCTTCGAGGGCATGGGTGGATTGAGATGCCCCTTCAAGGATCTTCGAGGATGCCTCCGAAGTGCTTCAACGACCTTCAGACACTTCGCAAACGGCCACATATTTTCTACGATCGCAGAATATCGCAGAATACGACAAAATATCTGCAAGGTCCCACTGGACGCTCAAGGTTTTCGAAAGCTCACTGGCCCTGCAACGCGCAACGAGTGCAAACCATGTGGTACAAGCTTCACATAGCGCAAAGTACGTGGTGTAATCTCTGTGCTGGAATATACGTGTTGCCATATGTGTGGTGTTAGATGTCGCGATCTTCGTTGTATAACTTATGCAGTACAGCCCATCTGATGCTATCTGTCTGGTTCAAGCTGTAAGGTCTCTCGTGCCCTTTGTTTCGATGTCTTGTACACATTCCCTACCTAGGCTCTGCCTAGAAGGATTCTTACTCTCTTGGCTTAAAGGGCCGGGCAGTGGGAACCGGCCCGGGCGGTTCCCCCAATATCGGCCCCGCGGTTCCCCCAGTTACGTCCCCTTAGCTTAGCGTTGCTTATCTCATCTTAGCTTAGCTTATTTCATCTTAGCTTAGCTTAGCTTCATCTTAGCTCAGGTTTAGCTTAGCTTAGCTTACCTTCATCTTAGCTTCGCTGAGCTTTAGCATAGCAGAGCACGGCATAGCATAGCATAGCGTAGCATAGCATAGCGCAGCATAACATATCATAGCATAGCCCAGCATAGCATATCATAGCGCAGCATAGCATAGCATAGCATAGCGCAGCACAGCACAGCATAGCACAGCGCAGCATAGCATAGCATAGCAGAGCAGAGCATAGCTTAGCATAGCATAGCGCAGCATAGCATGGCATAGCATAGCATAGCATAGCGCAACATAGCATAGCATAGCATAGCATAGCATAGCGCCGCATATCATAGCATAGCATAGCATAGCGCCGCATACCATATCATAGCATAGCCTAGCATAGCATAGCATAGCGCAGCATAGCATATCATAGCATAACGCAGCATATCATAGCATAGCCTAGCATAGCGCAGCATAGCATAGCATAGCATAGCGCAGCATAGCATAGCATAGCCTAGCATAACATAGCGCAGCCTAGCATAGCCTAGCATAGCATAGCATAGCATAGCGCAGCATAGCGCAGCATAGCATAGCATAGCATAGCATATCATAGCATAGCATAGCGCAGCATAGCATTACATAGCATAGCATAGCATCAAAGCAAAGGCAAAGCAACAGCAGCAACAGCAAAGCACAAGCAACGCAAAGCAAAGCAAAGCAACATCAGAAGCAAAGCAAAGGAAAGGCAAAGCAAAAGCAATGTGCGACAGGTGCCGAGCTAGCCTCGATGGCCGGACCGGAGCCCCCGATGGAGATGTTGCTTTCCTAGATGCTCCAACTCCTAGGTAGGGCCGCACTGGGATAATCTGCTTTATTTACGCACCATCGTGCCCCAAGTCGCGAGGTGGATTGCCTTCAGGGACCTTAGAGCTCCCCTTGTTGAGTATCTTACGTGCTGTCTAATGTTCCAGGCCCAGATCTCTAGAATTCCTCGACGCCGTGGCCCATGTGAGCCCCTGGTGGCGTGGTGGTTTGGTGTTCGGAGTTGCGGGTAAGGTGTTAGGCGTTTGGAGTTTGGTGAATGTTTGGGGGAGGGGGGTGTATCGGCGATGGTCTTCTGGCGCTGGGCGGTTGGGGCTGGGTGGTGTTTGGTCGTCGGCGTTCGGTGGCGAAGGGTGTGTTCGCTCGATCTATGCGAGCGCCGGGCCCGCGGCAAACAAGTTCGGTGGCGAAGTCTAAGAATCGAGAATTCAGCCAGGACTTGGTCGTTTTAGCCAGGTTTGGATCGACTGAGCAAGGGCTGGGCCGAGTTCGCTGGGATTGGCCCCAAAATCGAGGAGCTATCCCCTTCCCCACGCGGGGCAACCGTGGCCAGGTTGGGCGGACGTAAGCATCCTCTTTCCGACCTTGGCAGCCATGGTGAAGAATCGTGGTTTGTGCCACTCGCACGGTGGCAAGATGTGCCGATTATCTTCCTCCTCCTCCTTTTCCCCCTCCTCCTCCTCCTCCTCCTCCTCCTCCTCCTCCTCCTCCTCCTCCTCCTCCTCCTCCTCAGGTCATCATCATCATCATCATCATCATCATCATCATCATCATCATCATCATCATCATCATCATCATCATCATACCCTGCTTCCATGTCGGTGCTTTCGCAGTTGGGGATAAGGTCCCTCCCCCCCCTCGTTCAATACCAAACAAGACGCGGAGGGAGCCTCAGCGTCACTACTCATTTGAATCAGTCATATAATGGTTGCATGACTCGTCCCCCTGGGTACGTGGGCTCCTCCTTATACCCTGGGGCGGCTTAGAGCTTCGACACGGAGATCGAGGATGGTGCGCTCTCTCGTCGTTCAGGGGTCTCCGCTGGGCATCGTGGGTCATACTCGTTGAAGCTCCTGGGGCCCCTCATAAGAGCTGATGCTGTGGAGAAACTGGTTCGCCTCAGGGGTGCGGTTTTTTTTTCTCCCCCCCCTCTCTCCTCCCCGCGTCGTGTTCGCTGCGTCTACTTGTTTTCTCTTTCGGGGTGTGGCTTGTCACTGACCCACTGTGGGATGGCGCCCCACATATGGGTGCAGAAAGGTCATCTCCGATAGCCGCACCCTGTCTTTTCTCCATCTGACCTCTGACCTTTCTTGTGACAGTGTTACTCTTCCTGCTCCTCCTTCTCCTCCTCCTCCTCCACCTCCCTCCTCCTCCTCCTCCCTCCTCCCTCCTCCTTCTCCTCCTCCTCCTCCTCCTCCTCCTCATCATCCTCATCATCATCATCATCATCATCATCATCATCATCATCATCATCATCATCATCATCATCATCATCATCATCATCATCATCAATCATCATCATCCATCATCATCATCATCATCATCATCATCCTCATCATCATCATCATCATCATCATCATCATCATCATCATCGTCATCATCATCATCATCATCATCATCATCATCATCATCATCATCATCATCATCATCATCATCATCATCATCATCATCATCATCATCCCTCCTCTCTCCTCCCTCCTCCCCCCTCGCCAGAAGAACGCGAAAGTCGTGGGTCAGCCGTCGATGCGCCCCGTCTCCTCCCCGTCCACGGGTTGCCCGGGGCAGGGGCCTGCTCGGCCCTGTGCTCCGACGGGCTCCAGCGCGCGGAGCCGGCAAGGAAGCCGCAAGGGCGCCCTGAAGGGCGCGAAGGTGGTCGCGCTGCGCGGTTCGGCTCCTCCTCCTCCTCCTCCTCCTCCTCCTCCTCCTCCTCCTCCTCCTCCTCCTCCTCCTCCTCCTCCTCCTTCTCATCTCGGAGAAGAAGAAAACGAAGAAGAAGAAGAAGAAGAAGAAGAAGAATAAACGCTATAGACATAAACTGTTGGCGCTCCGCGCGGATTTTTTTAATCCGCGCTGGGCCCCCCTGGCGGCGCCTCCGGCGCCGCCCCTGGCGCGCTCCGCGCGCCAGGGAGGGGGTCCAGCGCAGGTCCAAGAAATCCGCGCGGAGCGCCAAAGATTTATGTTGATGCCGTCTGTTCTTGCTCTGCAACCCGCTGGATGAAAAAGTGGAGACCGTGGGGATCGAGGAAGACACGTTTGGCCTCCCGTTCGGCCGCGGGGCCCCGGCCGAGACTTCCTCACAGAAATTTCCAGATTGCTTCAGCGCGCTGGCGGCGGGGCAGGTTCGGCTCCAGTTCCTCCTCCTCCTCCTCCCCCCCCGGGGGCGGCGCGAGAGCGCGAAGTGATTCGCGCTTCGCGCCGCACGGCGCGCGAAGTTGGTCGCCCCTCGAAGTCGCGTCGAAAACTGCCTGTCTCGCCATGAAGGAAGCGGGTCCCGAGGTGTTTTGCCGTTCTCGGAGTGTCGGGAGCCTCCCCTGGCCCCCCAGGATCGTCAGCGCTGTGTCTTGTTTTTCGTTGAGCAAAACGAAACACAAAACGACAACAAAACGAAACACAACGTTTAGGTCCAGCCCTGATCACCAGGAAAAGACTCGGGATGCAAAGCTGGTCCTGGTATCCAGCTCCCTGTCTCCCCCCTCCCTTGGGGACGAATCAGCGGCATAAACATACACTCTCGACGGTCCGCGCAGATCTCTTGGATCTGCGCTGCTGCTGGGGGGGGCCCACGCACAGCGCAGATCCAAGACATCCGCGCGGACCGTCGAAACATTATGTTTACGCCGCTTTGTTTTCCCCTACTCCCCTCCCAGTCCCCAGTCTGCTTCCCTCCCTTCTGCTCCCCTTCTGCTCCCCCTCTGCTGTTTACGCCGCTTTGTTTTCTCCTACTCCCCTCCCTTCTGCTCCCCCTCTGCTCCCCCGTGGCCCGTGTACATTGCGCAGGTATGTCCTGACAGGACTCTCGGATTGCGTACTCCCAGGGGAGTGGCACGGCGAGGTGCGACGCGCGGTGAGAGCGCAGCATCAGAAGAGCGGGAAGAGT
>CAUYUJ010021715.1:198420-247933 GCA_963575745.1 Prorocentrum cordatum | reverse complement strand
GGAGCTCCAAGAGGCTTCAGGAAACCTCAGGTGGAGTTCAGGAGGCCACAGGAGGCCCAGGAGGAAGCTCCAGGAGGTCCCCAGGAGGCCCCAGGAGTCACCAGGAGGCCGCAGGACGCCCGGGACAGGCCCCAGGGGTCTCCAGGAGATTCCCAGGAGGCTCCCAGGAAACCCCAGGAGGCCGCCTATCAGAACGTGTCAAGTTTATACGCATCCGGTGTCGATTCGTTGATTATTCCTGCTCTTGTGCCCCCCCCCTCCATTTGGAGAGGCCCAACCCCCATGTGGAAAGGCCCAGACGGCCTCAGGTTAGATATCCCCCCTGGGAGCCCCAAGAGGCTTCAGGAAACCCCAGGTGGGGTCCAGGAGGCAACAGGAGGCCCAGGAGGAAACCCCAGGAGGTCACCAGGAGGTCCCAGGAGGCCCCAGGAGGCCCCCGCAACTCGGAGCTCTGAGACGCCGCGCTCGGGGTGGCCCGTTTCGCCTGAGACTTCCTCGCACCACGTTTCGCCAGAGACATCGTCGCAACTCTGGGGTCCAAGATGCCGCGCGCGAGGTGGTCCAGCCCGTTACGCTGGAGACATCCTCGCAACTCTAGGCTCCGAGATGCCGTTCGGGATGAAGAGGAGGTGGAGGAGGAGGAGGAGGAGGAGGAGGAGGAGGAGGAGGAGGAGGAGATGGAAGGGAGAAGCACGAGGCGGATGATGTGCATGAGGGAGCAGGCAGGAGGAGGGGGAGGCCCCAGAGAGCTCCAGGAGGCCGCAGGACGCCCAGGACAGGCCCCAGGGGTCCCCAGGAGATTCCTAGGAGGCTCCCAAGAGGCCCCAGGAGGCCCTCGTCAGAACGTGTCAAGTTAATACGCATCCGGTGTCGATTCGTTGATTCTTCCTGCTCTTGTGCCCCCCCCTCCATTTGGAGAGGCCCAAACGGCCACAGGTTAGATATCCCCCCTGGGAGCCCCAAGAGGCTTTGGAGTTCAGGAGGCCACAGGAGGCCCAGGAGGAAGCCCCACGAGGTCCCCAGGAGGCCCCAGGAGGCACCTGGAGGCCCCCGCAACTCGGAGCTCTGAGACGCCGCGCTCGAGGTGGTCTGGCCCGTTTCGCCTGAGACTTCCTCGCAGCACGTTTGCCCGAGAAATCGTCGCAACTCTGGGGTCCGAAATGCCGCGCGCGAGGTGGTCCAGCCCGTTACGCTGGAGACATCCTCGCAACTCTAGGCTCCGAGATGCCGTTCGGGATGAAGAGGAGGTCGAGGAGGAGGAGGAGGAGGACGGGACGACCTTGCGGCAGAACGTCAGCTTCAGGCAGCAGCTATCGCCTGGATGCCTCCTCCTTGGCCTGGATACGGGCTGCCAGCGCTCGCAGTCGGTCAGAGTCGACCAAGCGAGACGACCCAGCAGCGAGGGGGCCAGGAGGGACAAGAAGCACCGACTTCGGCGGTGCTCTAGCAGGCGCCAGCAAATCATCACCCTCAGGATTCTTTCTGTAATGAGGGTGGAGGCCAGACTGAAGTCTTGTGAGCGCCTGTTCTCCCGCAGAGCTCAGCTTCTTGAGACAGGTCTGGCCAAGCAAGAAACATCGCCTGCTGGTGTATGCTCCGCAGGCAAAACAGAACAACAGTGGTCTTTGGGTTTTGTGCAGGATAGCAAAACCCAACTTGTGCTGTCTCTCGGTCTCAGCACCCTGGAGGCGCCTCAGGGCCGTGGACAAACCAGCACAACCATTCATCGGGCGGGACTCGCCCTCAAAAGAAATCCTGAAACATTTCTTACATCTGAAAGCGGGTCGGTCACCACTGAGCTCCTCCCAATCATGCCAATCAGGCGGGGGGGGAACTCTAGGCAACCTCTTCTCCCTCGGGGGTCTCTCAAAGTTCAGCTTAGGAAACAGAGAGAGCACCTTCCCGAACATCAGCGCACACGCACGGAGGTCCTGCACCTGCCTATCCAGCCTCTCCAGATCAGCAGGTGTAGGCTGAGGATGAAGCGAGAGGGCGTGCTTGGCCAGGCGATCAGCGTCCTGGTTAGCAAGGGCTATTCGCTTCTGGTCTGGGGGGAGGGCCTGTATGATAGCATCCGACCGATGGGCGGGCGTATGCTGGGCCTCCCCCAGGGCATCAAATCCAGGAGATTGTTGCGCAGCGCGGCGGAAGCCAGCAAACATCTCCCGCGGGCAGAGCTGCGCCTCATCCGAGAGATCATGCAGACGCACGGCTCCTTTGCAATCACTGGAAGGGGAACTCATGCCCGAGCTAAAAGCACAAGCAGTGGCCAGGCCCAAGTTTTCGGCCGCCTGGGGCGTTTGGTGCAACACAGGCCACACAGTGGCCATGAAACGGGTCCGAACCTGGTAAACATCCCCTGGTTTTAAATAAACTCCCGCGAAAGCAGCGCGGCTGAGATTTAAAATTGGGTAATGGGTGGCCGAGCCGTCGACCACCAAGTCGCAGCTCTCACTCCGTTCTACAAACTCCTCGAGAGACAACGGCTGCCCATACGCATCCTGGAGGAGTGGGTCCGACGCCACCGAGGGGGGGGAAGGAGTCATCATCGGGCTGGGCCATTATCAATCGAGACCAAAACAATTTCTCTGCGGGCTGGCAATTACGGGCAGTCTCGATCAGACTAGGCTCAACGGCTTCGCTGCGGGCCGTTGCAATCTCTGGATCATCGCATAACCACTGACGGTGAAAAATAGAGTCAGGTTGGCCGCACTTGGGACAAAGGCCGTCTGAAAAGTAGCCTGACTCTTTCAAACGGTCTGCCGTCCAGCAGCCATTTGAAAAACAGGAGCAGATCCAATACTTTGCTCGCGGCGGGGTTCGCTTCGAGCGGAGGAGGGAGCGGAGGGGGTCCACACACACACGCACACCATCAAACGAGGGGAGACTCGCCGCTAGTCGCCTCTCGTGGGATCTCTGAACTCCTGACAGCAAAAGGCTAGCAACCATGGCTGGGCTGTGGTATAACAAATCAACAGCATTGCTCTTATCGTCTTGCCACCTACTAAAACTAAGTGCCTTCCAGCCTATGCGGTCTAAACTCAGAAGCATTCGATGACCTGGTCCCCGAGAATTCCTCCACTCAGCTGGTCCCAGACGTAACTCCTGAGCCTCGAGGTTCCTCCAGAGCCTGATGTGATCCCTGACAGAGAAAGGGCTGGTGGACGGCGTCGTCAGACTTCTCCACGAACTGGTCGACCATTGTCTGGCAGGTGCCGTCGCCTGAAGCCATGCAGGATCTCCATGAATACAAACCTTTGCCGTGAGCGACGCACCTCTATGCGCTGGCGAAAGACCTGAGAGCAGCACGCTCCTGAGACCGTTGAGTTCCTGATCGGACATTCCCAGGACCATGGACCCGTAGCCCGCAGCAGGCCTGACCCCACATATGTAAATCTTGCTCATGCGAGATCGGTCCCTGGGCAACTGCTTTCGGAAGTATCGGATAAATCCACGACGGGTCCTCATATCTTTGAAACGAGCCTTCCTTTTTGTGCGCCCTCCTTTGCATGCCCGACGTTGTCCTGGGGCTAAGTCGCAGCCCAGGAGGAGGAGGAGGAGCAAGAGGAGGGCCGTCTGTCTCCTCGGGGGCTGTCGGGGCTGAAGCCGGGGCCTGGGGTGGAGCCGGTGCCCAGCCCGAGGCCGGGGCCGAGGCTGGTGGCGTGGCCGGGGCCCAGCCCAGCGCCAGGCCGGGGCTGGGGCCGCGGGGCTGGAGCCAGGGCCAGGGCTGGGGCCGGGAACCGTTCCGAGGCCAGGGCCGGGACCGGAGCCGGGGCAGGGCCCCAGGAGCTGGTGCCGAGGCGAAGCGGGGGGGGTCACGACTTCGAGGCCCCCCGGGACACCCCCAGGACCAATTCCTGTGCGCCCCTCCCCCTGGGACACCCCCTCCCCCCGGCGGACAAGGGACAAAGGGAAGGGGCTACCCTTCGGCATAATTACGACATTGTTCGATCCCCCTTGTTTGTCCGATCTTCTTCACGACGACGACGATTCAAAGGAGGCTGGCGTACTTCAGTTTGGGTTGGGCTGGCCTTGCGTCAAAGGGCCTCACGCACACACACACACACACACACACACACACACACACACGCCGACTGGGTCGGCGGATTGCTTATCCTCGTTTCTTCCTCCTCCATTATTATTATTATTATCCTCCTCCTCCTCCACCTCATCATCATCATCATCATCATGCCCCCTCCGTTCCTTGTCCTCCTCCTTCTGCTCCACTTCTCCTCCTTATAACTATAATGAGTATTATTAGCCTTCTACAACATCATCATCATCAGCAGCATCATCAGTGTAATGATAATAATCATCATCATCATCATCATCATCATCATCATCATCATCATCATCATCATCATCATCATCATCATCATCATCATCATTATCATCGTCATCATCATCGGCATCATCATCGGCATCATCATCATCGGCATCATCATCAGCATCATCATCATCGGCATCATCATCAGCAGCAGCAGCATCACCATCCTCACCATCAGCATCATTATCCGGAGCAGCACCCTCATCATCATCATCATCATCATCATCATCATCATTATCACCATCACCATCACCATCACCATCACCATACTCATGCTCATACTCATTCTCACACTCATACTCATCATTATCATCAGCATCGCCATCATCATCGTCAGCAGCAGCAGCATAAACAGCAGCATTAGCACTATCATCAGCATCAGCATCAGCATCATCAGCATCAGCATCATCATCAACAACAGCATCACAAACATCATCCTTGTCAGGATCACCAGCATCATAATCATCATCATCATCATCATCATCATCATCATCATCATCATCATCATCATAGTCGTCATCATCATCGGTATTATCATCAGCAACCATCAGCAGCATGATTAACATAATCAGAATCATACGAATACTCATATCCGTACTCATGTCCATACCTATACCCGCACTCATACTCATATTCATACTCATACTCATACAGACACTATACTCAGACTCATCATCAGCATCATCATCAGCAGCAGCACCATCAGCATCAGCATCAGCATTATCGTCAGCATCAGCATCATCGTCATGAGCATCAGCATCATCATCATCATAATCATCATCATCCTCCTCCTCATCATCATCATCATCGTCACCATCATCATCATCATCATCATCATCATCATCATCATCATCATCATCCCTCAAATCTCCTGATGCTTCTCATCCTCCTCCTTCTCCTCCTCCGCATCATGCCCCCTCCGTTCCTTGTCCTCCTCCTTCTCCTACTCCCCTTTTTCTTCTGATTCTAACTATTAGTATTCGTCTTCTACAGCATCATCATCAGCAGCAGCATCAGCATCATCAGCGTCAGCATCATCATCATCATCATCATCATCATCATCATCATCATCCTCATCATCATCATCGTCACCGTCGTCATCATCATCATCATCATCACCATCATCATCATCATCATCATCATCATCATCATCATCATCATCATCATCATCATCATCATCATCATCATCATCATCATCATCATCATCATCCCTTAAATCTCCTCATGCTTCTCATCCCTCGCCGGAACCAGCATCCTGTGCCGCCGTCCCCCAGAAGGTGCCTGGAGGCGCTGGGGTCAGCCTATCCAGCTCCGCGTGGCCCCTGAAGGCTCTGCGGGGACTGGGTGGGGGTCGCGCAGGCAGCCAGCTATTCAGAGCAACTCCTTCTTTCCATTGCGCTCCTCCTCCGGAACTCCCCTTATGGCAGGTCCGCGTCGTGCCGACCAGTGGCGAACCCATCGCATGCGTTTAAGGTTGAACGCCGCCCGTGGCCCAGAATCGGCCCATCGTTGAACGATCCGGCGTTCACAGAACGGCCGATCGTGCAAATTTGAACGACGGTGGAGGGAAACAATTAGTGAACACCCCCCCTGCCCCCCAAACTCAAGGTTGGCACGCGCGGGGGAGACTACGGTCGAGGTGCAACTCATCAGATCCACCGCCAACTTTGAACATTGGGAGGAGGGGGAGGCGTTGACAGATGAACGTGGCATGAGTGTTCGCTATTTTTTTCCGAGGCCTGGACCCCCGCGGTGTCAGGAGCCAACGCCGGGGTCGACACGACGCGAACCTGCCGTGCGCCCCTCCCTGTGCAGACCTGACTCCGACGCCGTGCTTCCCTGTTGCCGCGCTCCCGCGGCCTGGCCTGCCGCCCCTCCTCGTCCTCCTCCTCCTCCTCCTCCTCCTTCTCCTCCCCGCTCCTCGCTCCTCACTCCTCGCTCCTCGCTCCTCGCTCCTCGCTCCTCCTCCTCCTCCTCCTTCTCCTTCTCGCTCCTCGCTCCTCGCTCCTCATCCTCCTCCTGCTCCTCCTCCTCCTCCTCCTCCTCCTCGCTCCTCGCTCCTCCTCCTCGCTCCTCCTCGCTCCTCGCTCCTCGCTCCTCCTCCTCCTCCTCCTCCTCCTCCTCTCCTCCTCCTCCTCCTCGCTCCTCGCTCCTCGCTCCTCGCTCCTCGCTCCTCCTCCTCGCTCCTCGCTCCTCGCTCCTCGCTCCTCCGCTCCAGCCGCGCTTATCATGTCGACTCCAGCTGGTGCCCTGCGGCGCACGCCACGTCAAGATCCAGGGATGCCGTGGTTTGCGAAACAGACTTAAGTCGGGCACGTCCCTCTGCAGGAGGGGAACTCAAAAATGGCAAGAAAGAATCCTGGCGGAGGACCCAACCATATGCAGCTGTGGGTGCCGCAATTGTGAACACCTTCTTCGGTGAAGCTCCCTTTGGGACCACGAAGCGCTGCACTGGGTGGGGGGGAACGTATGCGGGCGGTAGCACTGGGGCCGTCGGTGGAGCTCACTATGGGGCCACGAGGCGCTGTACTGGGCGGGTGAAAATGCCAAATTGGGTTTCTGGGACGCATGCGAACGGTCCCATTGGGGGCTTCGGTGGGGTTCCCTATGGAGCCACGCAGCGCCATAGTGGGTGAGTGCACATGCCAGATTGGGTGTGCGGGACACATGCGGACGGTCCTACTCGGGGCTTCGGTGGAGCTCCCTGTGGGGCCACGAAACGCTATACAGGATGGGTGAAAATGCAAAATTGGGCGTGCGGGACGCATGTGGGCCGTCCCATTGAGGGCTTCGGTGGGGCTCCCTGTGGGGCCAAGAAACGCTATATTTGGTGGGCGGAAATGCCAAACTGTGTGCGCGGGACGCATGTGGGCAGTCCCATTGGGGGCTTCGGTGGAGCACCCTATGGGGTCAAGAAACGCTATACTACGTGGGTGGAAATGCCAAATTGGGTGTGCGGGACGCATGTGCGCGGTCCCATTGGGGGTTTCGGTGGAGTTCCGTATGGGGCCACGACGCGCTGTAGTGGGTGTGGCGGACGCATGTGGCCACCCCCACTGGGGCCTTACGTGGAGTTCCTTATGGGGCCACGAAGCGCTGTAGTGGGTGTGGCGGACGCATGTGGCCACCCCTACTGGGGCCTTACGTGGAGATCCTTTATGGGGCCACGAAGCGCTGTAGTGGGTGTGGCGGACGCATGTGGCCACCCCCACTAGGGCCTTACGTGGAGATCCTTTTTATGAGGCCATGAAACGCTGTATTGGGTGTGGCGGACGCATGTGGCCAACCCCACTTGGGCCTTACGTGGAGTTCCTTATGGGTCCACGAAGCGCTGTATTGGGTGTGGCGGACGCATGTAGTACCCCCGAGTGGGGCCTTCGGTGGAGCTCCCTACGGTGCCACGAAACGCTGTACTGGGTGTGGCGGAAGCATGTGGTACCCCCCATTGGGGCCTTCGGTGGAGCTCCCCATGGGGCCACGAAACGCAGTACTGGGTGTGGCGGACGCATGTGGTACCCCCCACTGGGGCCTTCGGTGGAGCTCCCTATGGGGCCACGAAACGGTTTACTGGGCGTGGCGGACGCATGTGGTACCCCCCATTGGGGCCTTCGGTGGAGCTCTCTGTGGGGCCACGAAACGTTGTACTGGGTGGGTGTAACGCATGGAGGAGGGAGGAGGGGGAGGAGGAGGAGGAGGAGGAGGAGGAGGAGACGCGGGGACCGTCTGTTCAAAACGAGGACCCAACACCACAGGATGGCTGGGAAATAGTCAGGGGATGACTTTTTGACTAATTTTTGTATTTTTGAATATGTTTTGACTATTTTTAGTTTTTCCTTCCGAAATCCGCCTGTAGGGGGACATGCCCGACCTAAAAATAGACTCCCATCTCAAGTGTAAACGGCGATGCGTCAACGTGCGCCCCCCCTCGCCCCATATTTCAAGGTTGACGTGCAAGCAACACCCCCCCGCAGAAGTGGGCGTTTATCTCGCAACACTTCGCGCTCTCTTCCGGCGCGGTCGTCGGCCAACCTCGAGATAGTTATGGGGTCTGGGGTGGGTCTTCACGGCACTTTTGCTGGCAGGCGCTTGTTTCGCAAATGCCGGTGTTCCCATTTTGTGGGCTATCAGGCGACATCAAGCTTGAAAACTACCGCCGGTCTCAGGTAAGATCTGCACTGGGTTTGAAGGCGTGCTGGCTCGTGCTGAGGGCTTCCCGGTGCCTGCTGGGCCGCTCGCACACCCCCGAGGGTCGGCAAGCGTAGCAAAGGCCAGTGCCCGTCGCGCCCTGCGCCTGCGTAGAAGCCCGTGCATCGTGCAGGTCCGTGGCTGGGGCCTCAGCGAGAGGGGGCTCCGCCCCCGGCCCCCCCTCGCCTCCGCGACAAAAAGACGCGGCGGGGGTGGCGCCTCGCCGAGCTGGGCTTCGGGGGCGGGCCCTCGCCAGGCCCCACGCCCGTCGCGCGGCGCCTCCTCCTCCTCGCTCCTCCTCCTCCTCCTCCTCCTCCTCCTCCTTCTCCTCCTCCTCCTCCTCCTCCTCCTCCTCCTCCTCCTCCTCCTCCTCCTCCACACTTACTCAATATGAATACTACTCTTCCCTTGATGACGTCTTGGGAATATTCGCCCCCCCCCCCCCGCGTGCTGTTTTTTACGCACAAGTTTCCCCGGAGTTGGATTTTCGCTTGCATTTTTTCAAAATGCTGCTCTCGCTGAGGCGCGGGCATCATTTTCGGGCCCGGCTCGTTCCGAATCGTGCTCCCGCTGCAGCGCTGGCACCATTTCCGCCGGCGCCCGGGCTGCACGCCCGAGCCGGCGCCCGGGCCGGCGCTCGGGCCTGGTCCAGAGCCGGTTCCGGCCGGCGCCGGAAAATCGAGCTCCGAGGCGGCGCCGAAAAAAGGCCATTCTCTTGTGAAAATGCTGAATTTCTGCTTCCGGCGCCCGGGAGGCCGGCGCCCGAGCCGGCGCCCGGGCCGGACGCCCGAGCCGGCGCCCGGGCCGGCGCCCGTCCGGGTCCGGAGCCGGTTCCGGCCGGCGCCGGAAAATCGAGTTCCCAGGCGGCGCCGAAAAAAGGCCATTCCAATACAAATGCTTCTGTTGAAAATGCTGAATTTCTGCTTCTGGCGCCCGGGAAAGCCTTCCCCGGAGTTCGGTTTTCGCTGGCAATTTTTCCCAAAATGCTGCTCTCGCTGAGGCGCCGGCCTCATTTTCGGGCCCCGCTCGTTCCGAATCGTGCTCTCGCTGCATCGCTGGCCTCATTTCCGTGCTTCCGCTCGTTCCGAATCGTGCTCCCGCTGCAACGCTGGCCTCATTTCCGCGCTTCCGCTCGTTTCGTCTCGTGCTCCCGCTGCAGCGCTGGCGTCATTTCCCGTGCCATGCCACGGCATGCAATTAGGTTGATACTACGCTTCGCGGTGCTCTTCTACGCCATGCCATGCCGTGCTCTACAATGCATCGCGTACCCTTTCGGGATCATCGCCCTGCTTGACATCCGACTGTGCGAGTAGAGAGGGGATCTGCGCCATGGTAAGGGATGGGAGGGAGGGGTAGGATGTCAGATATGACGCGAGCGCACCTAGCTTGTCCTCCTCCTCCTCCTCTTCCTCCTCCTCCTCCTCCTCCGCCTCCTCCTCCTCCTCCTCCTCCTCCTCCTCCGCGAGAGGGGACTCCGTCCCCACCTCTTCTCCATATCGCACGCTGCGCCCCAGCGAGTGGCCGATGAGTGTGGTCGCGGCGAGGCTCGGCTTCCGTTCGCCCTGCCTGCCCCTGCCAGAGCGGCCCGCGGAGCCGCCTCCCACACATGCGTGTCAGTCGCTAGTCGGCCGCATTTGGCATCTCGTTTCTCGCGCTTCTCTCTCTCTCTCTCTCTCTTTTTCTCTCTCTCTCTCTCTCTCTCTCTCTTTCTCTCTCCCCCTATATATATATATATATAACAGAGAAATCCTCCCCTTTCTCTTTCTTTTCTGCCTGTTCTAGCAGGGTGGAGTCCCCATCTCATCAACTGGGAAGCTGGAAGTGTTCATGACTGGGCCTCTATCTATACGAAAACAAGCAAACACACAAATGATAGCAGTTGTGGCCCATTTGACAGCACACGCGTTGCCTGCAAGAAGAAAGAAAGCACGCGTGTCTGATCCTGCTTGGGCTCTTTGGCCCCCGAGCGCGAGGGGATCCATAGGATATCGTTTTACCATTCGCCCGTTGTTCGAAGACCGTCACGGATGCGATACCATAGATTTGCACTTTCCGTGGCCTCGAGGGCCCTTGCAAATACCTGAATGTCCTCCGTGTGCATTGTCTGCCCAAGACCCCCAAAGTGAGGCGTACCCCTTCAGCTACGGGCGTTCAATGGCCGTCGACTTGAGCGAGAGCAGAAGTGGCCGAGCGAATTCTGCGCCGTCTGGGATCCGAGCTGCGGGGTCCTCCTGGCCCGTCTCCGAAACAAATGAAAACCAGATACTCCCCCTTGCATCGTTCGAGGTCCTCCCTCGCCCAAGGCACCCGCCGGTCCCTCCCACTGTCAGCACAAGAGGCTGGGACAGCGTCAGCGCGCGCAGGCACGCCTCGGAGCCAGCACGCCGATCCCGATTCGGCAAGGAGGCGCTGCAGAGGCCTCGTCGTAGTCCTCGTGGCATGCGCAGCACGGGGCAGAGCCAGGCGCGGTGCCCGAGGGCCTCTGCGAGGGCCGCCACGGGGGCGCGAAGACATGCGCGCTGCGCTGCTCAAGATTCCTCCTCCTCCTCCTCCTCCTCCTCCTCCTCCTCCACCATCTCCTCCTCCTCCTCCTCCTCCTCCTCCTCCTCCTCCTCCTCCTCCTCCTCCTCCTCCCCAGGGGGGACGGCGCGAAAGAGCCAGGCCGTTCGCGCTTCGCGCAGCGCGGAGCGCGAACCTGGCTGCCCCTGTCTCCAAGTCCCCCTCCGCACCGTGGGCACGCCTCGTCGACCTCGTGTCCTGCCTCCTCCGTGGCGGGTCCCGGGCCACCTGGCCGCCTCTGGACGTGGCGCACGTACGCCTGGCCAGCACACGTCGTGCTGGCCCTCCCCGGGGCACCTTGGCCAGCTCGCGGGAGAGGCTCGACTAGACGTAAAAGAGTGACCTTTCGCTGGAGCGACCCTTGGTGCGGGCCCAATGGGGTCCCCCGATCGCCGAACGCGATGCGGTAGTACAGTCGTGCGCGCTTGTGTTTGGTCCCTCCGTGGCCCCCAAAAAGCTGCGCACCAAAGGTCACTCTTACTACCCAGGGTCACTCTTGCGTGTAGCCGAGGGGCCATCGGCGTCCACACTGCCACATTGAGGGCCCTCGTCGTGCTCGAGCTCGGCTGCACGAGTTCATAGCCTCATCACGATTGACTCGACGTTCTCCATCTCGATCTCCGTATAGTCGGCGTCCTTCGCGATTTCGTGGTCGTGGTCGTTGGCCTTCGGGATGCACGAATGCTGCGCAGGTCCTTCCTGGTGGTGGGCCTCTGGGTTGTTCCACCCCGCGTTCAGGATGACGGCATGGATCGCCGTGATGGGGCCGCCAATTGTCTTCCACCGTTGGGGACCAGGTGCTTCAAGCCATGCTCCAATCCTTGGCCAGGGAAGGTTTGGCGAGCGCACCCGAAAGGCAAGTAAGATACTCGTGCACCAGCTGTCGCCGCAGTTCTGCCGCTGGGCCCCTGTCGCCCAGCGTGACTGCCAGCGATGTCGCCGGACATCGGCCAGGGGCCTTGCCGCAGATGGCCTGGGCTCCATACGTACGCACCTTCTCCACCGGCACCCTCGACTAGGCCCATGCTGTTGTGGCCGCACGCGGCCTGGGGGGGGGGGCGCCAGTCGTCCAAAGCTGTCCAGCGATCTTGGAGAGGAGGAGGAGGAGGAGGAGGAGGAGGAGGAGGAGGAGGAGGAGGAGGAGGAGGAGGAGGAGGAGGAGGAGGAGGGGAGGGGAGGGGGAGGGGGAGGAGGAGGAGGAGGAGGAGGAGGAGGAGGAGGAGGAGGAGGAGGAGGAGAGGAGGAGGAGGAGGAGGAGGAGGAGGAGGAGGAGGAGGAGGAGGAGGAGGAGGAGGAGGAGGAGGAAGAGGAGGAGGAGGAGGAGGAGGAAGATGAGAAGGAGGAGGGCCCTGACCTTCCTAATGTTGGCCGTGCGAATCCTCGCCTCGCCAACTGCGACCTCGAGCCGTGGTGGTGGCCCCCCCGCCTTACCAGCTGCAGGGTCGATGCCGAGGTGGGTCGCGCTCTTGGGCACCTTCGCCTTGGAGTCCGCGAGCCCTTGAGTACTTCCAGACGTCGAAGGCGAGCTGCGTGGAGGAGGCCACGACCGTCTTGAAGGTAGTTGCATGGTCGATGCCGAGGTGGGTCGCGTTCTTGGCCACCTTCGCCTGGTGGCCGCGAGCCTTCAGCACCTCCCGACGTCGAAGGCGAGCTGGGTGGAGGAGGCCACGACCGTCTTGAGGGAGACGACCAGCTCCTGCTCAGACATGCCCCCTTGTACAGAACGGGGCCGGCCCCGAGAAGGTCAGAGACCAATTCGGTGTGTTGACCCTCCCTGCTGGCACCTCGTCTCCAATGCAGGTTCAGAGCCCCGCATACGCGCAGTGCTTGTGCGCCCCCTCGATGATGGGCCCAACGTTTTCAATCACCAGCTTGCCCCCGTGTGCGCCTTCCGCGACCACAGAGCACTGGGGGGGGAGAACAGATCTGCAGCCCAGCCGTGCGTGCAGAAAGAGTTGCACTTCATCGAGGATGGGACCAGTGTAAACATTCGCCAGCTTGCCCCCATGTGCGCCCCCCGCGACTCTGGAGCACTGGGGGGGAACAGATCGGCAGCCCAGGGAGGCACCCTGCGGCCAAGAAGAGTTGCACCACCTCCAGCGCCACGACGGTGGGAGGGAAGGTCGAGGTCGATTCGGGGAGGGCACCCTAACGTTCTTCGTGGCCGTTGGACGTTCTTGTGCATGCTGGGGGAGGGCACCCTCGAGTGTTCTTCAGCTTGACCGGCAGAGGGTCTCACGTTCTGGAAGGACGTTCTTCTGGCCCAGGTCCGACTGCATCTGCGCCAAACGTTGCTCCACACTTCGGGCACTGTCGAGAGAGGTCCCGGTACGTACTCGATCGCCCCCTGCTGGCTTGGGGCAGAGGGCTCCCGGTGTGGCGTGCAGCTGCTCTGGCCACGGACCTTCGCCCTCCGTGTCGGCGCAGAAGTCGGCGATCTGCTGGATCCCCTGGTCGGGCATGCGCTGGCGGCCGGCGGGCCCCGAGTTGTCGACGCGAGAAATGGGGCAGGCGCAGGAAGAGAAGCAGGAGGAGGAGGAGGAGGAGGAGGAGGAGGAGGAGGACGTGGAGGAGGAGGAGGAGGAGAAAAAGGAGGAGGAGGAGGAGAAGGAAGAGGAGGAGGAGGAGGAGGCGGAGGAGGAGGAGGAGGAGGAGGAGGGGGAGGGGGAAGGGAGCAGCAGCAGGCGAAGGCAGCGACGGACGGAGGCGTAAATGAGCCTTCACGGCAGGGGAGTATCCTCAAGAGCACCCGCACATTGTTTCCTCCGCGGCGACGCAGCATCATCGGCCAGAAAAAAAGATGAGAGACGGAGGGAGGGACACGACGATACCATGGTTCTCGAACAAAATGCCCATCTCTAATGCGTGTTGAAGCGTGTCCAACCCCCCCAGCGCCAAGTTCAAAGTCTGGGGTGTTCGACGCGGGGGAGTGCGAATTGTTTCGAATAAAACGCCCACATGTACAAACCGCGGCATGCTCCTTGGGATGAACATTGAAATTAAGGGTGCGGGGGACGCTCTTGCGCCATCTTCTAGTCGTTGTACCTGGGCGTTTTTTTGTCGAAGACGTCGATTGCATGACAAAAAGAAAGGGAGGGCGCAAGAGGCAGGGAGGATGATGAGAGGTCAGGAGGGGGAGGAAGAGAAGGACGAGGAGGAGGAAGGAGGGGAGGAGGGAGGAGGAAGGAGGGGAGGAGGGGAAGGAGGCAAGCTAGGTGCGCTCGCGTCATATCTGTCGTCATACCCCTCCCTCCCAACCCTTACCATGGCGCAGGTCTCCTCTTGATGCGCACAGGCTGATGTCGAGCAAGGCAATGATCCCGAGAGGGTTTGCGATGCATGGTAAAGCAAGGCGTAGCATGGTGTAGAAAAGCGCGGCAGAGCAGAGCACGTCATAGCATGGCTTGGCATTGCGTAGTGTAGCAATGCATCACAAACCGTAACGTGGCAAAGCATGGCATCGCACAGCAGAGCACAATGCAACATCGCATTGCATGCCATGGCATGGCACCGGATGCCTTGGAGGGTAAATGGCCCGTGTGCGAAAGGAGCAGGCCTGTCCGGAATCCTGGCTCCATGTCCTGCGCAACCGTGCCTGCCCGATGTGGGCGCCTTCGACTGCCAAGTGCCGTGTGGTAGGGGCACTGTAGTAGCGTGAGGCCCCCCCTTTCCTTTCGACACGCTGCCTTGCGTTCCCCGAGCCCCCTTCCAAGTCTCCGTGGGCTCCCCAGACAGCTCTGCACGAGACGTGGCGGATGGCCCGAATACTTCCTGCAACCTCCAGGGAACGCACAGAAATTGCCGACGGCGACACCGACGCAGACGACGACGGCGGCGGCGGTGGGGGAAGCTGCGGCGGGCGCGGACGGATGTCAGGAATAGTACGGCGGGCTGCCAGGCTCGACGGTCTGGCTTCCTTGAACGAGTGGCTCACACTGGGCCCCTGGACACCTCACGGGGTCAAGTCGGATCGGCGTTTTCCATCCGGATCGTTTTGTAAGGTCCTGGGGGGGCTTCTGCGGCCCCAAAAATCAACGAATCGAATCGACACCCAATGTGGAATCACTTCCGATGGTTTTTTCGGGGGGCAATTTTGTAGATTTGGGGGCCTATTTGGATGGACCGATAACCATGCCGTGGCATGGCGCTGGAAATAATAACGCCAGCGCTGCAGCGGGAGCACGATTCGGAACGAGCGGAAGCGCGGAAATGAGGCCAGCGCTGCCGCGGGAACGCGATTCGGAACGAGCGGTAGCCCGAAAATGAGACCAGCGCTTCAACGAGAGCAGCATTTTGAAAAAAACAGCGAAAGCCCAACTCCCGGGAATCCTGTCTGCAAAAAAAAAGTACGCGGAGGGGGGCCGGACATATCCCAGACGACACCAGGGGAGAGAGGGGAGTAGTATGTTGAGTAATTGAGAGGAGGCAGGAGGAAGGACGAGGGGGACGAGGAGGAGGAGAGAGAGAGAGAGAGAGCAAGAAGAGGGGCAGGAGCAGGAGCAGGAGACGGAGGGTGGAAGAGAAGGGAAAGGATAGGGGGGGGATGTTGCGACTCGCGGCTTCGCAGTGGGTGCGTGCTCGATACGTGCTGCCGCGCCTCACTGCTGCGGCCAAGATCCACAGGCAGGAGGTTGTAAAACATATAAAAAGATCGAAGAAGAAAAAACGGCATAAACATAAACTTTTGGCGCTCCGCGCGGATTTCTTGGATCTGCGCTGGGCCCCCCTGTCGGCGCCGCCCTTGGCGCGCTCCGCGCGCCAGGGAGGGGTGTCCATCGGCATGACTTGGCATCGCTCACACATGTGTATGCTTTCGGCGAGGACCATCGAGGAGCATTCTGGTTCATCTTGTAAGAAAGGTGGCGCACGACACCGAAACATGCACGGGGAATTGACATCGGAGCAATGGCAAGATGACGAGAGGCAGATCGGAAGGCTATGACCTGCGTCGAAAACACAGTGCAAAGCTGCGGCGATGGCAGAACTTCGGCCTAAGCGGAAAAGAGACACTGCACTGAAGGGCCAAGTGGTGCAAGGGTAGCGGCAAGCGCCAAACAAGTGAAGCACCACTGAAAGGAGAGCGTGCAAGACGGAGAACCGTGGCACGGAGACAGCACATCCAAGCACAAGCGGGCAACGGGGGCGACCCACTGGGAGAAGCCGGAAGAGCAGCCGGCAGGGGAACGGTGTTGGGGGCGACCCACAGCGAGGTAGCGCTGAGGAGCAGCACGTGCAGAGGCCTGCGACTGCTCCAGAGAAGCGGGGACACGGCCCCGGCCCCCGCCGAAGAAGACAGGATCAGCTCGGCTGGTGGCGGGGGGGGAGGCCCACCTCGGGCGGAGCGGGAGCTCCAGGGTAAAGAGCAGGAGCGGCGGGGGCGACCCACGGAGAGGAAGGGGAGACCGTGCCGTGCGTCGTCACACTCCAACGGCGGGACAACGGGATGTTGCAAGCTGTTCCTGACCGCGTGCGTTCGCATCTACACGGCGACACCACCTCGATTAACAATCCCCGCCCCCTACATTTCAATGTTGGCATCAAGCGAGCACCCCAAGCCCAGGTGGACAAAGTAGTACAAGTCAGTATTGAAATGTGGGGGGGGGGAGTTCCTCAGAGATCGATGGAATCTAATCCAAGTTGGCACGCTGTTTCTCAGAACGCTCAGATAATTTGCGAGATTTGGTCCACCAGCTGAAGATGCCGACGACCGTTGAAAACATGCGCCGCCAAAGCCGACTCCTGAGCGGGGGAGCGGGTTGGCCAGGGGAGGCCCCGCCACGCAGCAACGGGTATTCGAGGAAGCCCTTAGCCTTGGCATCGCTCGGACGTTTGCTGCCTTAATTCTCGGAGAGGACCATCGAGAATCATCTTGGATTATCGTGCGAAAAATAAACGAAAGAAGCTGAACAATGCACGGGGAATGGACGTCCGAGCGATGGCAAGCAACTGGGAAGACAGGTTTGAGCAGAGTTGAAGTGTGACAGCAAAAGAGATCAAAACTGGTAAGCCTGTCGAGAGAATGCCGTACGGACATGCACGGGTCTGAGCACTGTGCGCAAGGACAGGCTGCAGTTGGCCCGTCACAGCACTGTCAGGAGAGGTCAGACCGTCTTCGGTGCTAGGAGCAGCTGGATCGCCTGTACGCGACAAAGTACTAGATGAGTCTGCGAATATATCTCCTCTGCACAAAAGTCAACGATGCTGGGAGCGGCGCGACTCGACCGAATGACCAAAAGAGCACATCGACTATGAAAGCTGGTGGTGGTCCCGGGCGACTCCACCAAAAAAGAAGAGGCGTGAATATTGGATCGGTCGAAGCTCGCCTATTAATGCAAACAGAGGACGCAGAGCAGTGCCGAACTGGTCGGGCCACAGCTGGAGCCACAGCTGCGTCGCTAATCACAGGCCTGGGCAAAGCATGCTGGCACACGAGGGGGCCGGCCGCACTTGTGCATCGACCTCGCGGCGGCTCGCCAGGAGAGGACCCTGGCGGCGGCGGCGAGGGCGGGCAGACGGACGACCCTTTTGCGGTCTGCCTCTCCGCTGCGGCGGGGGGGGGGGGTCCCGAAGGTCTCCCCTCCGCCGGGCGGAGACCCCGACAACAACCAACAACTGGAGCCATGACTGCGACTTGCTCTCCGCACGAGGCGCCGGAGCCTTCACAGCCACGCCCAGTGCTCCTGGCCCGGAAGTGCACGCCGCCTCGGAGATGCCGTGGCACGCCGGCGGGGGCAGAACCTGAGCAGGAAGAAGACGAGGTGCGTGGGCCGGCGTCGGCACTGGCACACCGGCAGGGCGGACCTCGTGCGCCCCCTCCCTCCAGCGCGGGGCAGGCCGCCGCCTCGGCCGCGGCATCGCGCGGAGGAACACGTCGGCGCCTCCGCCAGCGCCGTGGCCGGGGCACGGCCCAGCCGTGAAGGCTGCCGGCCACCGTGGCTCGAGAGAGCCGCGAAGGCGAGCACCCGGTGCTCAGCCGCGCGGGCGCCGGCACGTGGGTGCTGCGCGCGCCGCGCTGCGGCCGGCCGCGGCGGCCGGCGACGGCGCCCGCGCGGCAGCAGGCCACGCCTCCATCTCGCCGCCGCTCAGAGGAGGGGCGGAGGAGGGGCGGGAGCAGCGCAGGGGGCGCCAGTGGCGGTGGCTGGCGGGGAGCTGATGCTCGTGCCAGCTGGCGCTGAAGGAGGGAGGAGAAGCGAGGGAGGAGAAGGGAGGAGAAGGGAGGAGAAGGGAAGTGGGGGGGTATGGAGCAGGGAGGGAGGAGAAGGGAGGGAGGAGAAGGGAGGGAGCAGAAGGGAGGGAGCAGAAGGGAGGGAGCAGAAGGGAGGGAGGAGAGGGGAGGGCAGGGAAGTGGGGGGGTATGGAGAGCAGCGAGGAGGCGATGGGGGGAGGCGCAGGAGGAAAAGTACATGGGCACAGCAGGGAGGAGGAGCGTGCGCGTCCCCACCTGTGGCCCGCCGTGCGCTTGGCAGCGGAGTCCCTCGAGGAACTGCGGTAGCGGTAGAGCGGGGTGGCCCATGCCAAGAAACGCCCTGCTGGCCTCCCGGGTGCCCTGGGTTTCTTGCGTGCTGATGGTCTTGCCGTGGAAAGCGTGACGCTCCCGCACCAGAAATCGATGGACGTCCTGGGGTCTCAGGGTTGGGTTTCTTGTGGAAGGTTTCTTGTGGTCGGGCCCCCACTGTAGCAGTTTTGCTGCAAGGGGGGGAGGGGACGGGGAACGAGGATGAGGAGGATCGTTGGGAGCAAGCCCGCTTACTCCTCATCCTCAGTCTGTCTCCTCCTCATCCTGCTCGTCCCAATCCTCATTCTCCAATGGGTGAGTCTCCGAGCTCCCAACGGTCATCTTCAGCGCCCAGCCCTTCCAGAATTTCAGCACGCATAGCATACAGTACTGTCGTGACCGGCTGTTCGTTTCCACTTTCAGTTCGAAGGTCGTCGTCGTCGGTCGTCGGCGGCGGCGTCGTCGTCGTCGTTGCCCGCCCCCTCGCCCCCGATGAGGATGAGGAGGAGGAGGAGGTGGAGGAGGAGGAGGAGAGGGAGGGGGGAGGGAGGGAGGGAGGGAGGGAGGGAGGGAGGGAGGGAGGAGGGAGGGAGGGAGGGAGGGAGGGAGGGAGGGAGGGAGGAGGAGGAGGAGGAGGAGGAGGAGGAGGAGGAGGAGGAGGAGGAGAAGGAGGAGGAGGAGGAGGAGGATGGAGGAGGAGGAGGAGGATGGAGGAGGAGGAGGATGGGCCAGGCCAGCGTGGAGGATGCAGCGGGGCTGGCCGCCACGGCGGTGAGCACGGTGCCCGTGGCTCGCGTTGCGGCCCCAGTGGCCATCCATGCAAGGTTCGCGGCCACGGATCCCGATCCCATGGCCGAGTGTTGATACGGGTGTCGGAAACAAGTAGCATATGGCGTGAGCTCCCCCCCCTCCCCCCGAGTGCAATGTTGGGCTCGGGTCTTCCGAGTTTGAGTGTCGGACCGGTGTTGCGTAGACGTGGCAGCTTCGAATTGCGGGGGGAGGGGGAAGTGTTGCTTAATTTGTTCCCTCAGCTGTAAGGTCATGTCCTATTGGGCTCTTCTTCACCATCGTCCTCTCAAGTGTTCTCCTACGGCGTCTTCCCCAGGGGGAGATTTCAGATTTCTTTGGGGCGCGCGCGCCCTGTACTTGACTCTGCCGTTTTGCATTTTGAGTGCTGTAGCAATCGCGGTTACTGCCCCCCGACTTCCCGCTGCTCCGAGGACAGCCAATTGCATGGACAATGGGCTTCCCCATCCCACGTGTGGGCAAGCGGAAGGGGGGAGTCCGAATCTTATTGTCGTTGTGGTCGTCAGTTTCATTCGCCGTCTTCCTCCATCGGTGCCCCGACAGACAGGTGAGAGTCGAAGTTGACACGTTGCGCGCTCGTCTGCCCGATGCGGACGCGTGCGCCGTCTTGCCAGATTGAGCTGGTTATCCCGGTATGCGGCCATCTCACGCAGTGACCGCAAGATTCAGGCGCTGCAGGGGAGCCTTAACACAAACCCCCGACGTCCACCTGTGAACCTTCCTGAGCTTGCTGACCGCTGCCCCTCGGTTTTCAACCAAGGCTGGCGTGAAGCGGTCACGGCCAGTCGCCCGCGAATCCGCGCGGCGGGTCGCAAGGACGACAGGTGACGACGAGGGCTTGCGAGGCGTGCCTCGGACACCCGGAGGCCCGCGCCCCTCGTCAAAAATTGCGGCGTGGACGACGTGCGGCGGCGATCCCAAGGCCTTCCGAGGCTTGCTGTGGAAAGCCATACAGTCAACATTGATAGTAAGGCTGAGCAACTTTCCAAAAGGCTTCCCTTGCATCCTTCCTCTTCGGCCCATCATTGGCCACTTTCGTTGGCCGCGCCCCGCTCGAAAAGTGTCGGATGCATTCTTATCGTGCGTCATTATTATCAGTTTTGACTGCACCCCGCACCTTCCATGTCAAAGAGCATGGCGCGGACGAAGGCGATAACGCCCCAGACGTCTTCCAAAGCTTGCTTCCGAAAACCCGAGGGCCACCAACGAACATAAGGCGCAGACGACGCGGGGCGATGATCCGGGCGCCCTCCGAGGCTTGCTTCGGACGCCACGAGGCGTGCTCTCTGACAAGATTCTCGCGCGAACGCCGTTCGGCGACGATCCCAAGGCCTTTTGCGAGGCGTGCCTCGGACACCTTGGGGCCCATCTTCCTCATGATGCCCTCCTCGAACCCTCTCGAGTGGGTCTCGAGGCTCGCGTGGGGCTCTCGTTGGTTGGGACACCTCGGGGCTCGAGAGGCCCAATGTAATGTAGCCCGCCAGGGCGAGAAGGCCAAAAGCACAGCGATACGGTGAGCTTCGACGACCTGGGCCCACCCGCGCCTTCCGAAGGAGCACATGTTCGGTCATCTTTAGGTGTGCTTGGTCCACGGGGCTGTTCTGAGATATCTTGGGGCCACTTGGGGGCCACCAGCGCGCCATTTTGGGACGTCTTGGGGGTCACTTCTGGACCGTCTCAGGGCCTGGCGCCTACTCCTCCTCCTCCTCCTCCTCCACCTCCCTTGGTCGGAGCAATGTGAAGGGCCTCCTTGGGCGGCATTGGGGCCCTCTTGGGGCCGCCCCGGCGCCCGAAAAGCCCGTCGGGGGCCGCTTCCGTAGCCATTTCGGCTCAATCAAGTTTGGATCGAGCTGTTTTGCTCGAGCTGTGGTTCCAGATCCATCCCAAGGCCAAGCTCGTTTTACCAGGAATTGGCTGGACAACAGGTTGCAACGCTCCCATGGGGCAATCCCTCCCATGGAGCAATCACAAGGCAGTCGTAATATCTTGCAAGTACGACGACGTAAATAACGAGGAGAGGATCGAAATTGCTGGAGCCGCCGCTATAGTGATGGGGATTGTAGTCGCAGACGCTTTTCCGATTCTTGCTGGCATGGCAATTTGTGCAGGTGTCGCTGGCATGGGTTGTAAAGTGGTCGGCAAACGGGTTTACCGCGAGAATGCTGAAAAAGCTTCTAGAGTCATTAGGGCAGCGAAACCACTCGGAGAGCGTAATGCCAGATCGATGCAGCCTGGAGGTGCATATTATCCGAACCGATATGCTAAGCAGAAATGCTGTCAGAGTCTTGAACAGTACAAGCGCGACGGCGTGACTCCCCATCCGAGCTACAATCCGTATTGCAGACCGTGCACGAGGGACCATCTCGACTCGTGCAACGGAGCACGCGGCATTTGCCAATGGACGTTTCCAGAGACTGTGGACAGACCGATCGAGGCGTGTTGGCGGTCTTCATTCCGCGACCACCTCTCCTCTGTCGCCAGAGATCCTAATGGTGCAGTTTTCGTTCAAATCGTTGATAAAGATGAAACGACGGGTCGGTTAACCCTCGGGGACGGTCAAAAGGAAGAGGTCTCGTGGGCCATCGATCTTGGCATTGAGATATGGCATACAGTTGACGGACAGAACTTCGCCATTGGAGCTTGGTCTGGTTGGCTCCCTTGATCGTGCTGTACCCATAGAGCGCCGGTGTGTCGCACAGCTTGTGCTCAACGTGTCTGCGGGCCTTGTTTTGCCATAACCGAACACATTGGAAGCACGATGATACATATTACCCCAGTGCGACCCTACCTAGAAATTGGAGCCCCTAGGAAAGCAGCATTAGTTGCTATGCTGTGCTATGCCATGCTATTCTGCGCTATGCTATGCTATGCTATGCTATGCTATGCTGCGGTATGCAATGCTATGCTATGCTATGCTATGCTATGCTATGTCATGCTGCTCTGTGCTATGCTAAGCTGCGCTATGATATGCTATGCTATGCTAAGCTGCGCTATGCTATGCTATGCTATGATATGCTGCACTATGCTATGCTATGCTATGCTATGCTATGCTATGCTATGCTATGCTACGCTTGGCTATGTTATGCTCTGTTATGCTATGCTAATGCAGCGCTGCGCTATGCTAAGCTACGCTAAGCTAGCTAGCCCTCTAGGCAGAGCCTAGGTAGGGAACTTTGCTTTGCTTTGCGTTGCTTGTGCTTTGCTTTGCTGTCGCTGCTGTTGCTTTGCCCTTGCTTTGCTGCTGTGCTATGCTCTGCTATGCTATGCTATGCTATGCTGCGCTGTGCTGTGCTGCGCTATGTTATGCTATGCTATGCAATGCTGCGCTATGCTATGCTAGACTGGGCTATGCTATGATATGCTATGCTACGCTATGCTATGCTGTGCTCTGCTATGCTAAAGCTCAGCGAAGCTAAGATGAAGGTGAACTAAGCTAAGATAAACCTGAGCTAAGATGAAGCTAAGCTAAGTTAAGATGAAATAAGCAAATATAAGATGAGATAAGCAACGCTAAGCCAAGGAGACGTAACTGGGGGAACCGCGGGGCGGATGCCGGGGGAACCGCCCGGGGCGGGGACCACTGCCCGACCCTTCAAGCACATAGAGTAAGAACCCTTCTAGGCAGAGCCTAGGTAGGGAACAAAGAACGTTGAGGCTGCAGGGCGAGCAGCCCAAACTGGATCAAAGAGCGTGTGTTGTTCGATTATGGTGGCAATCTCGGGAGCCTCCGAGGAATGGCCATTCGGCCAATTGCGGCCGTCTTGGTGTCAGTCAGGCTGGCCTGGACCATTGGCAATGCTAGGGCCATCTTGGTAGCATCTTGAGATCAGGTCGGGGCCAGCATGAAGCCTGACGCGCACGCAATGGCCCGCGCTCTTGGGGAGCTCCTGGAACGCCTCCGCACGCTCCGGGGGTGCCTTGGCGCGACTTTGGGCCTCGGGACTTGCGCGCGCAGAATCGCATTCTGCCTTCCTAGGCATATTCCGACATTTTCTCTAATCTATATTATTTTCCATGCCGTTCCGAAAGATGATGACCAACATGTACTCCGTGGCACAACCAGTCTAGATCATGTCCGGAATCTTTTTTCTTGGTGAACGCGGAACGTAGGATTTGTTAATTGATGGTTTGAAGAACAAAGTATTATTGCGAAGGCCTGACGGCCGGTGCCGCCGACCCTGTTCGCAATGCGCAGCAAGAGATTACGAGGTTGCTCAAGGTCGGTTTGGCTGGAGCCCAGGGGAAGAGGAGTCCCAGGGGGGGGCGTCGTATCTGACCCGGGGGGGGGGTCGCTACCCCCCCCCCTCCCGGCGGGGGAGGGATCAAAGGGAAGGGGCTTCCCTTCGACTCAATTACGAGGTTGCTCAAGGTCGGCTTGGCTGGAGCCCAGGGGAAGAGGAGTCCCAGGGGGGGGCGTCGTATCTGACCCGGGGGGGGGGTCGCTACCCCCCCCCCCCTCCCGGCGGGGGAGGGATCAAAGGGAAGGGGCTTCCCTTCGACTCAATTACGAGGTTGCTCAAGGTCGGCTTGGCTGGAGCCCAGGGGAAGAGGAGTCCCAGGGGGGGGCGTCGTATCTGACCCGGGGGGGGGGTCGACACCCCCCCCCCCCTCCCGGCGGGGGAGGGATCAAAGGGAAGGGGCTTCCCTTCGACTCAATTACGAGGTTGCTCAAGGTCGGCTTGGCTGGAGCCCAGGGGTTGCTCAAGGTCGGCTTGGCTGGAGCCCAGGGGAAGAGGAGTCCCAGGGGGGGGCGTCGTATCTGACCCGGGGGGGGGGTCGCTACCCCCCCCCCCCTCCCGGCGGGGGAGGGATCAAAGGGAAGGGGCTTCCCTTCGACTCAATTACGAGGTTGCTCAAGGTCGGCTTGGCTGGAGCCCAGGGGAAGAGGAGTCCCAGGGGGGGGCGTCGTATCTGACCCGGGGGGGGGGTCGACCCCCCCCCCCCTCCCGGCGGGGGAGGGATCAAAGGGAAGGGGCTTCCCTTCGACTCAATTACGAGGTTGCTCAAGGTCGGCTTGGCTGGAGCCCAGGGGAAGAGGAGTCCCAGGGGGGGGCGTCGTATCTGACCCGGGGGGGGGGTAGGTCGGCTTGGCTGGAGCCCAGGGGAAGAGGAGTCCCAGGGGGGGGCGTCGTATCTGACCCGGGGGGGGGGTCGACACCCCCCCCCCCTCCCGGCGGGGGAGGGATCAAAGGGAAGGGGCTTCCCTTCGACTCAATTACGAGGTTGCTCAAGGTCGGCTTGGCTGGAGCCCAGGGGAAGAGGTCTCCCAGGGAAAGGGAAGGACAGAGACGACGAGTACAAAAAATGACGGAGATGACGGCTCGAACGGAAAAGCCCCTCACACACGCCGACAGGGTCGGCGGATTCTTTTTTCTTGGTGAACGCGGAACGTAGGATTTGTTAATTGATGGTTTGAAGAACAAAGTATTATTCTTAGGCTTACGCCACACCGCCGACCCCTTGTTTATGCCAATCGGGGGGCAGTAGAAGCTGCGAAGGGGTGAAAAGGCGAGTGATATTTGTTTGGTGTCTGTTCGCCGCCGCTGCCAGAGGGTCTCGGGCAGTTCCGCGGGGGTGTCCGAGCGGACGGCGACACCGCGGGCGGTCGTGGTCTCATCTGGGGCCATCTGAGAGGCACAATGGAGCCAGGTTGGGCTCGGGAATGTCTTCGAGCCGTTTCGGTAGCGGTCGGGAGTTTTTTGGGGGGACTGTCCAGGAGTCATTATGGGTCAACTTGGCCATGTGCGAGGCCACGGCGCGTGCAAAGGGTGTGCCGGCATGGGGTATACTTGCATGCGAATCTTCCCACTGGGCCCCACGGTGGACGTATTCTGGAGCCACGACACGATCGACGTGTGTGTGCGCTTGGGGTTGGAAGTTTACGGGACCGCGGGTACTGGGGCTATGGTTGGAGCGCGCCGTGGAGCCACGCAATCTATGAGGGACGTGCCCAATGTTCGCGGGGGAACCGCGCGTATACTCGGGTTTTGGGGCCTTTCATTCAAGTTGCCGCGTGCGGGGCCGTCCTGGAGACCTCTTGGCCCGTCTTGGGGCCATCTTGGGCGTCTTGGAGGGGTCGTTTGGCGTCTCGAAGCCTTCGTGGGCCGTCTTGGAGGCCTCTTGGGTGCTTCTTGGCCCGTCTTGAGGCCCTCTTCGACCCGGAAAAGCTCTGGAACCGCTCGTCCCGGCCGTGCTGCGCTCGTCCCGGCTCCCTCCCCCCCTCCAAGTCGGCCCTCTTGGGCCGTCTTGGGGACCTCTTGGGCCGTCTTGGGGCCGTCTTGGGCCGTCTGGAGGCCGTCTTGGGGGCCTCTTGGGCCATTTTGGGGCTATCTTTGGAGCCTTTTTGCCCGTCTTGGAGCGTCGGAAAGCCGGAAAGGCGGAGAAGCAAAAAACGTCGAAAAACACTCTGGAAAATCAACATTTTTAGACTCTTTGGGCCCTCTTGGGAGGCTTGTTTGGGACCTCGGGGGCCGTCTTGGAGACCTCTTGGCCCGTCTTGGGGCCATCGTGGGCGTCTTGGAGCGGTCGTTTGGCGTCTCGGAGCCTTCGTGGGAAGACGGGCCAAGAGGTCTCCAAGACGGCCTCCGAGGTCCCAAACAAGCCTCCCAAGAGGGCCCAAAGAGTCTAAAATTGTCGATTTTCCCGAGTGTTTTTCGACGTTTCTTGGTTTCCCGCCTTTCCGGCTTCCCGACGCTCCAAGACGGCCAAAGAGGCCCCAAAGATAGCCCCAAGATGGCCCAAGAGGCCCCCAAGACGGCCTAAGTTGCATCTCGCGGCTTCAAGTTGCATCTCACGGCTTCCAGATATTGTATGAGCGTAAGGATTTACAGAAGCAGTACACGCGTGCGCTGAGGCGCTTTCGCTGTCCCTCCGTCTCCCCACATGAAGCTCTCCTTCGGCGTGTTTGTGCGTGGATCCCTGAGGTCTCCCTGTCGGACATCGTCTGGGTTTGCAAAGTCATCAAAGCCCTGGCCCGTCAGTCCAGTCCTTACATCCCGTTGGCCAACCTTCGTATGCTCTCCAGGTGTGTTTGCACTAGTGCTCGATTTCATGCTCCCCCTCGAGGCTGTCTTCTTGGGTGCCCTAGTTCTCCGACCTCTCCGACCGACTTAGATGACATGCACCACTACCTCGTGTGCCCCAGGCTCCAGCAGTTGTTCTCGCATTGGATGGGCTCTTGGGCTCCCTGTTCCTCTGGGTCTCCTGAGGGTTCGCCCTGGCTCCACCTCTACCTCCTTTTTCGTGGGATGGGTCCTGACCAGCGTCTTTTAAGTTCTATGCTTTGCGATGCCTTTCTCAGTATGCACTCTTCAGTTAGATATGGTCTTCCTGGCACTCCGCAGCAGCAATTCGAAGCAAGGCTCCGAATACAATCGAGGAGGCACCGTGCTTGTCGTCGTGTGTGGCAGGCGCTTAACCTTGAACATGGGGGGGGAAGGGGCCCTTTTTTTATATATATTATATATATATATATATATATATATATATATATATATATATATATATATATATATATATATAATATATATATATATATATATATATATATATATAATATTATAAAAATAAAAAAAAAAAAAAAAAAAAAAAAAAAAAAAAAAAAAAAAAAAAAAAAAAAAAAAAAAAAAAGGCCCCCAAGACGGCCTCCAGACGGCCCAAGACGGCCCCAAGACGGCCCAAGAGGTCCCAAGACGGCCCAAGAGGGCCGATTTGGAGGGGGGGAGGGGGCCGGGACGAGCGCAGCACGGCCGGGACGAGCGGTTCCAGGGCTTTTCCGGGCCCAAGAGGGCCTCAAGACGGGCCAAGAAGCCCCCAAGAGGCCTCTTGGCGGCTTCTTGGCCCGTCTTGAGGCCCTCTTGGGCCCGGAAAAGCCCCGTGAGTCGCTCGTCCCGGACCCCCCCCGCTCGCGCCGGACCCCCCCCCCCCTCCAAATCGACCGGACCGGGCTCCCGGGGGAGGGGTTTGGGGAGGGGGAAGCATTTCACACGCCGATGATCCCCAAGGGGTCGGCGGATTTGATTTGGAGTTCTCTCTGATCCTTCTCTGAGTTTTGGTTTGAAGGCGTGGCGGGGCTATCATCGGGGCGATCCTCTTGTCATCTGCCATGGGTGCGCGCTGGAAAGTTCCAGTCTACCGAGGTGCCGTCGCTAACCGCAGCCTTTCGGAGGCTGTTGATCGGAGGTTGCCCCAACGCGAAATCACCCCCGCAGCGCACAATTTCTTGTGGACGACACATGTGACGGCCTTCTGGCGGCTGGTCATACCACCACGACGCGCAGGTGATCGCAGGTGTGGTGCCGAATGCGCCACGGGCAACTGGACACCAGCGGAAGTGAAGCCGTCAATCGTAGATTTTCCTTTTTGTGTCGTATCTGCCAGTATGTACACTGCCGCTGTCTTCTGACACCGGCTGCCCGAGCGGACGCCTAACATATCATCGTTTGTTGCGATCGGTTGGCCAGCATCCCTCAGAGCGCCCTTCCTCACAGCGGTCGGAATGCCCATTGTCAATGGAGGAGAGAGAGAAGAGCAGCAACAGCACGATCACCCCCCTTATTGTGCTCGTCGTCTCTTCCTCTCCCTCTGCAGGTTGTTCATCGATGTCCTGCTCCTCATCATCCTCTTCCTCCAGATAGCCACTTCGCTCGCATCAACATGTTCGTCTTCTTGTCACCCGACATTGCTTCGCGAGATCTCTCGCCGCCTTGATGAGTTCGCTTAGTGTTCCCCCTTCTCCCTTGCAGATGAAACCAGGTGGTAAGAGACGGGAGAGATGGAATGGTGAGGACGGGAAAAAGAGGTAAAGTGGCAGTTGGATGGGAGATGACACATGGCGTCTCTGCTGCTCCGCCTGCTTCGCTCTCCTCATCCTCCTTCTCCTCTGCCTCCTCCATCGACCATGGTGCTAGACAGCGTGCCTGTCTGAATGCTTGGCGCCAGGTGATTTCAGCATTTCAACAGAAACTAGATGGAGGTGACCTGGCTTGGAAGAAAGATATGTGTGTGTGTCAGAGAGCGGTTCTTCGTGCCGTGGTCTGCGCTAAAATGGCGCTTTTCTGTTTAACGACGCGTGCCACTACCAAAGATCTGGATTGGTGACCAAAACATTCATTTGTACCTCGGGCGTTGTGGACTGGAAGCGAAGCGGACGCTGCTCATCATAATGTGGACCTCACGGGATTGGCCAGCACTGAGCACGTGTGGATCGGCGTGACTCGCCTCGCACACGGTTATCCCACAGCATCGCAGGCGGTTTTGTATTTACGATTGCGATGAGCGCAAGGACACGCTCAAGCACCACCTGGGGAGCGTCCCGAAAGCGCCAGGAAGTTAACTTGCTGTGCGTCGGCTGGTACGCGAGTGTGTGGGCAGCAGCACCTCGGAGGAGGTCGTGTACGCCGCGGTCGTGGCGCACCCGTCGTACCAGGCTTGGGCGCTTTGGGCGTAGTGCTGCTTTCTGCGGCTCTTCGTGTCTGGTGCCTCAGCATCGCAGAGTGAGCTCTGACGGATGACGGATTGCAGCGCTGGCTCTTGTCGCCGTGTGTTGCCGGATTCCCTTTCTGATTGTTCGATGTCTTTGGTTTGCTTCGGCTTCCCAGGGATCATCAGCCACGCGCAGAGGGGGGGGAGGGGGAGGTGGAAGGCTTCTTAGAAGCGCCCCTGCTTCTCAGAAGGCGCGGGCCTTGTCTGTAGATGTAAGGCCCGCGCCTTCTAAGAAGCAGCCTCCTTCTAAGAAGCCTTCCCCACTTCCCCTACCCCCGTCTGCGCGCCACCAAGATCAGTGGCTGAGTACTACGAGGCACGCCATGTCGGCGGCATCCTTAGGTGCCAGGCGGCCCCGGCGCCCGCCCGAGCTGCCGCGAGGTCACTCCGCCGTGGTCGGCCGCCCCTCGGCGCCGCGGCCCCTGCTGCTGCCGCTCCGCCGCCCGCACGGCCGGGAGCGCTGCCGCGGGCGTGGCCCCGTGGAGACTCGACTTCAGGGCTCCTTGCGCCTCCTCCTCCTCCTCCTCTTCCTCCTCCTCCGCCTCCTCCTCCTCCGCCTCCTCCTCCTCCGCCTCCTCCTCCTGCTCCTCCTCCTCCCCTTCCTCCTCTGCCTCCTCCGTCTCCTCCTCCATTTCCTTGTTCCTGCTCCTCCTCCTCCTCCTCATCCTCCTCGTCCTCCTCCTGCTCCTCCTGCTCTTCCTCCTGCTCCTCCTCCTCCCTCCTCCTCCTCCTCCTCCCTCTCCTTCCTCCTCCTCCTCCTCCTCCTCCTCCTCCTCCTCCTCCTCCTCCTCCTCCTCCTCCTCCTCCTCCTCCTCCTCCTCCTCCTCCTCCTCCTCCTCCTCTCTTATCTTCTTCCACCTCCTCCTCTCAAGCAACACTGGCTCAAGCGCACCAGTTTGGCAGCTCGGCCAGCTCTCCCCGCGGTGCCTGGGGGAGCGCGGATCGACCGCGCCAGCGCGCACAATATTCCGTCCGCGAAAGCGAGGGATCACCATCGCCAGTCTCCGTTCAAGACAAGGGCGCATTCTTGGAGCACGTGCGCGGGTTCTGGCGCCCATGGGTTCAACGGAAGTCCCGTAAAGAGCAACATGGCATGCCGCAAGTGCCACAGGACGGCCAAACTACACACGCCCATGCCGCCCAAACAGGTGTCATTCGACCTCGCGACGGACGGCACAGCGCAGGTTCGCAAGGAGGACAAGGGCAGCAAGGCTAGCGGTGGCAGCGGTGGCGGTAGCAGACAGCAGCCTCCCTCGGCGATCGGCTTCGTGGACCTGGCCATCAATGCCACCACGGACGCAGCAGGCAAGCGGGTCCTCCTCGGCCAGAAGGCACTCCTCACTTTGCAAGGCGGCGCGCCGACGCAGCCCAGCGCCAGCGCGGTCGAGGCAGCTCGCAAAGCCTCAGGCGTCTGGAAGGACGCGGAGGCCAAGCACCGCAGGAGAACGGTCCTCCTCGTGTGCCGTTGCAGAGAGAACTGGGCCAAAGCGGAGGCGCGGGGGAAGGAGCTCGCCCAGGCGGTGAAGCGGAGGCGCGGGAGAAGGAGCTCGCCCAGGCGGTGGCCGAGGCAGAGGTCAGCAAACGGATGGCCAGTCGCGTGCTGGCCAAGTCTTCTGGGCTGCAGGTCTGCGAGGGCGAGGCGCCAGCTCCAGACGGCAAGGCTGATTTCTTCAAGGTCGCTTGAGACACCTCCTTCTTCGAGTGTCTGGGCACGCTGGAATGCGAGGGGGCGGAGAGACAGGGGCCCAGACAGATCCAGGCGCAGCTTTGAGATGCACGGACAGCCATGTCGACGCTTCTGGACAACGTCAAGGAATCGCTCGAGAGCACAGGCGCCATGAAGGTCAACATCGATAGGGGGCCACATGCGAGCCCTACCCCTACCCCCCCCCACGATTTCTGAGGGGGCGGGTGGGGTTCACTTCGTTCGGGAGCTTCCGAACGAAGTGAACCTCCCCCTTCCCTTTGAAATTGTGGGGGGCAGGGGTACGGTTCGCATGTGGCCTCCTAATCGAGAGTCGACAGACCAAGAAATAGAAGAAAACACATATTATAGCAGAAGTCGGAGAATGACGGCCAGGCAGGCGCCATCGCAGGCAGTGGAGCGGCGGCGGCAGCGGCACCAGCGCAGGCCACGGGCGCCGCGGCGCCAGCGGCAGCCTCTGCAGAGGCTGGAGCTATGGCAGAAGACATCGCAGCGAAAGCCACCGCCATCGGCGACGCCAAGTTCCGTGCACCGGAGACGGTCAAGGTTACGGAGGCTGCTGCCTTGGCGAAGGTGGAGGGCACCAGCGTGCTAGCCAAAGTCACTTAGGAATCCCAGGGGCGTCGAGGGCAGGCCCATGCTTGCTCAGGAGGACGACGCCGCCTAGCCAACCCCATCGTCTACCTCTTCTATTTCCTCGTCTGCGGGAACCTCAGGGCTCACTGACAGCTTCACTGGGCTCAGCAGCTCGAGTGCGGCTATCAGTGGCGCGTCGGTTGAAGCGAGGGGTTCCCCTGCCCCGCGCCCTTAATCCTCAGCCTCTTCCTGATGATGATAGTGCTGTTGACGCTGACGTCACCGACGACAGCAGCACGCTGTTCTTTGGCAGCATGGCCTGTCTCGGGAAGAAGGCCTCGGCCGACGTCCAGAGCCTCCAGAGCAAGCAGGCCCGCGACTTCTACGGTCTGGTCGAGACTCATATCGGGGAGCCGCCGGATAAGAAGTGGCACGAGCAGTTCAGAGATTCCAAGTTCTCGTCATCAACCTGGCCAGGGAGACTAGCAACGGTTCCACGGCCGCCCAGCGTGACCGAGCCAACGAAAGAGGCGGGGCAGCTCTGGCGCGACAACACTTTCAAGTGCGTCGCTTTCCAGTCGCGGCGGAAGATCTCCCAGCGCCGCGCGCCGACGGCCGCCAGAGTTTCGACGGCTTGGTTCCGAACGTCGCGCGTCTGAAGTGCTGAAGTGCTACAGCGTCGCGCTTGCCATGGCCCGCGGGCGTGCGTCCGCGGGCATGCAGGGCGCCGGCCCCGAGTGCTTCCACCACCTTCTAGGACGCTTTCTCCGTGCTTTGAAATTGCCGCGGATTTGCGTCGGAGATTCCAACGTGTCGCCGCAGGTTCTAGCTCGCTCTCAGTTCGCTGCCAAGCGGCACCCCGTCGTCGAAAAGTCAGAGGTCGAGCGCGCGTGCGTCTGTAGCGCAGGCAGTTCTCGCACCGACTGCGTCCTGATTGGGCCGAGTGCAATCAGCTGGTTTCAAGGAGTTTGAAGCTGATGCCGACGTCCCGCGGGCCCCTCGCTGCGCGCTGCGCGTCGGGGTTCCCAACTCTTTCGCCGTTCCCATCGCTGAGGCGTTGGTCGTTGCGCACGAGCTACCTCGGACGGCCGGGCCCGGCCCCCTGCCAACTGCAGGGTCTGAACCCGGCCGGGCGAGAGTCGAGCGAGTTCGGAGCGAAGCATCTGCCATGGAAGAGAGCGACCGAAGAGAACGACGGGTTGTTTGGCGACCTTGCCCAATGCCCCGCGCGAGGGCCCAGGGCCCCCCCGCCCCCCAGCGCCCGGCGCCCTCGATGGCGACCGCTTTAAGGGGGGCCCATGGGCCGAGAAAACTTGTCCGAGGCCAGCGGTTTCGGGTGAGTCCACGATCGCTGTCCCCGACGGAGCAGTCGCCGCCGTTCATCGAGCCCCGACGGACAGCGCCAGCACTGCAGGACAGTTCCCTGCGAACGACCCCGATGCAACCGAGTCAAGCAGCCATGTTTCAGAGCCCCCCAGTCAACGAAGCGGCGCCCAGACTTCGGCCACTGCTTCTGGTTGTGACCCCGACCTCTACCAGGATGGAAACACGGCCCGGCCTCGAGGAGGCCCCCTGCTGGGGCCCCCCCCCGCGACGATCCCGCCGTTCCGTCGGGGATGGGTTCGAGTCTCGCGTTCTTTCGTTTTCGCAGAGAGCACGGCAGCGCATCAGCCACGGGATGCGATTGACAACTCGGTTGCAGCCCAGGTCGAAGGACCTCGCATCAAGCAGGCTTCGGCGCAGTATGCCCAGTGGCTTTCGGGCGTCGAGCAGACGGCGCCAGCGCGCCACGGTTCGACGGGCGCGCTGGCGAGCCGATCTGCGGGGTCATATTTGCGCGAGGAGCAAACCCAGCAGGCAGCCGCCATGACGGGGCGCGCCCACGCTTGACAAGGCGGCCAACTGGCGCGACCGAGCGATTCAGGCGCTGGCGAGAATTCAGCGGCGCACGGAAAGAGGCAACGGAGTTCGACAGTTGGCTTATATTTCTGAGCCGAGCACGCTTCTTCCCGATGGTGATCAAGATGGGGCTTGGGAATTCATGCCAGGCCGCGGCGCGTTGGGCTGGGATACCTGGTCCACCTTGTTTGCTCAGTTTTGCTGGTGCCCCAGGCTCGCGCTGACGCGGGCAGCGGAGCTCTCCCAGCTGGCTGCCAAGAGGGTTGCAGGGAAGGCCTTGCGCGCGTCTCTGTTTGATTTCAAGGGTTGGATCACCTCCGAGGCGGCGACAGGTATTCAACATCAACATCAAGGATGCCAGAGGCGCAGGAGGAAGTGCAACCCGATGCCGCGCATCTTCCGCCCGGGGGTCGTCGAGCTTTGGCGCGACCAATATCTTGGCGTAAACGTGGTGCGGACCGCTTCAGTCAGGTGCGTGACTGGGCCAGGCTCGGCAGCTTTCCTCCCATCGACACGGGCGCCATGAGAGTGGGGGCGTCCTAGATGAGGCCCAGAGCGGGTTTGGGCGTCGACATGCTAACACCGCTGGACATCCAGCGTCTACCCGGCAAAAATCGCGAGGCTTTTGCCCGGCTCCTCAACGCCATCGAGGTCAATTGCACGTGGCCCACTATGCTGCCGGAGGTCTTGAGCAGGCTCCTTCCCAAGAAAGCTTGCGGCGACAGGGCCATCGGCGGCCCGGCTATGATCTGCGGGCCGTGGCCCCTCACGCGGACGCGTCGCGTGCGGAATTGGGCCAGCGATTCCAGCGCCACCTGGGGCGCTGCGGCGGCAGGGAATCCAGCTCTGCAGGAGGCCTTCGTGAAGGCAGTTGATCTGGAGTTGTTCGAGCGCCTTGGCATGGCGCACGACTGCGCGCATTTAGATATCAAGGTAGTTTACGATCATATGTCGTAGAGCAAGTTGGCAGGGAACGCAGTCTCTCTCGGCTTCCCAGGGGTAGCCCTGCAGATCGAGCTGCAACTGCGCATGGCGACCAGGCTGCTCTCGCAGTTTCGAGCCCGCGCCAAGCCGCGCCAGACGGCGTACACCATAGCGCAGGTGCTGAGGAATGGTGTTCATGCCGGCAGGTGCCTCACTCCTTATATAATCGAGCATTTGAGTATGGCGAGGGTCATCTATATTTCCAGTGAGAGAATGCGGGGGGATGAGTCTGCTCTTGGGCACGAGGGGTTCTGGAGAACTGTCCGGGCAGCAATCGTCAAAGGGGTCTCGATGGTAGCCTCCGGCATGAGTGACAATTACTTGACATTGGCTCCCCAAAGTGTATGTCATTCTATATGCGGTGGCATGTTGGATGCCAAATCTGCAGGACGTGCTTTGAGGCGGCGAGGCACCGACATCGGCGCGGCCCCGCAGATGAGAGCTACCTGGGCGTCGACCTTGGAGGAGGGCGGCGCCTGGCATGAGCTACGCGGGGTGACGGGGTCAAAGAGGCTCAGGGGCGGAAGGTTCGCCTCCGTAGGCATGAGTTTGCCTCACGGTGCTACCAGGGGACCAAGGAGCTCGAGGTCGCATGACCACAATCGGCAGCGACGCACGGACATCAGGTACAGGAAGGGTTTGGGTAGCATGTTCGGAAGATCGGACGGCAGCCGGGCTCAGATGCAGGCGCCACCCAAAGGAGACGGTGCCTGACTAAGTTGCTGTCGCTGTGCGCCCCTGGTCAGGATCGAGGCGTGAGGCTGCCGCAGTTGCGCTTGCGACAATGGCTCATCACACGGACGAGCACCCCCAAAATTAGGCAGGGCATTCGCAAGATTTGGGGGAGCTTGGTCCAGCGAGTCCGCGGCTCTCCACAGGCCGACAGATCCAGATACATACACGGGCCATGTTCACTGGTGCTCACCTACCTCGTGGATGCAGGATGGAGTGGTCAGTCACCATCGAACTGAAGGCAGCCTGTCCATTACGACCTCGATCCCGTCGGTCCGACACTTCCAGATGATAGCATTGACGCGGGGCCAGCGGATACGGCAGATCTCATTAATTCCCAACCATGCTGAAGTGTTGGTCCTTGTTTTGACGAGACAGTGCCCCGCGTTCCTCTCATTTCCTCTCCCCCCCTCCCCCTCCCCCGTATATAGTTATCATCATCAGCATCATCATCATCATCATCATCATCATCATCATCATCATCATCATCGTCATCATCATCATGATCATCCTCATCACCATCATCATCATCACAATCAACATCATTTTCATTCTCATCATCGTCAGCATCCTCATCCTCCTCAACATCAGCATCAGCATCATCATAGCCGTCGTCGTCGTCGTCATCATCATCATCATCAGCAGCATCACGATCAACATCACCATAATCATCTCCACCATCGTCGACATCACCATCATCATCATCAGCAGCAGCGGCAGCATCGCCATCATCATCACCACCATCGTCATCATCATCATCATCATCATCATCATCATCATCATCATCACCATCATCCGCACCATCAGCATCATTCGCATCGTCATCATCATCAGCAGCATCTTCGTCATCATCATCATCAGCAGCAGCAGCATCGCCGTTATCAATATCAGAATCATCGTTATCATCATCAGCATCATCAGCATCATCATCGCCATCACCAGCATTGGCATAACCATCATAATTGGTGTCATCATCATGCTAATCGGCTGTGATGTTGGGTCCCCTTCCCTCCTCCGGCCGTCATCAGCATCAGCATCCGCATCACCATCAGCAGCATCATCATTATCATACTCAGCATCACCGTCATCATCATCATCATCATCATCATCATCAGCATCATCACCATCACCATCACCAGCATTGGCATAACCATCATAATTGGTGTCATCATCATGTTCATCGGCTGTGGTGTTGGGTCCCCTTCCCTCCTCCGGTCGTCATCATCATCAGCATCAGCACCCGCATCATCATCAGCATCAACATCATAGTTAGCATCACCGTCATCATCATCATCATCATCATCAGCATCAGCATCATCACCATCACCAGCATTGGCATAACCATCATAATTGGTTTCATCATGATCATCGGCTGCGGTGTTGCGTCCTCTTTCCTCCTCTGGTCGTCATCATCAGCATCAGCATCCGCATCATCATCAGCATCATCATCATCATCATCATCATCATCATCATCAGCATCACCGTTATCATCATCAGCAGCAGCATCGTTCTCATCATCCTCATCATCGTCATCATCGTCATCGTCATCGGCATCGTCATCATCAGAATCGCCCTCATCAGTGTCATCATCGCCATCATTTCATTGCCAGTACCGTCATCATCATCATCATCCTCATCATCACCACCATCATCATCATCAGCAGCATCGCCATCATCATCATCACTATCAGCAACATCATCATCATCAGCATCATCAGCATCAGCAGCAGGATTATCATCTGTATCTCCATCAGCATCATATTCACCATCATCATCATCATCATCAGCATCAGCATCATCATCATCATCATCATGGTCGTCATCGGTATCACCATCCGCAACATCATCAGCATCAGCAGGTTCGTCATCATCAGAATCCTCATCATCAGAATCCTCATCACCATCATCATCATCATCATCATCATCATCATTATCATCATCAGCAGCATCATGGTCATCATCATTCTCATCATCCTTCTCCTGTTCCTCCTCCTCATCACCATTATTATTATCATCATCATCATCTTTACCATCATCATCATCATCATCATCATCATCATCATCATCATCATCATCATCGTCATCGTCATCGTCGTCATCATCATCATCATCATCATCATCATCATCATCATCACTGCACGCCCCTCACTGGCAGGGTTCGCATGGCAACCCCCACCAAAGGCCCCAGTGGCAGGGCTCGCTTGGCGGCCCCGCCCCATTTTGGCACACCCCTCCCAGAGTTCGTGGCCCGATAGGGAGCCTGGCAGAACGCCCCAGTGGCAGGGCTTGCATGGCGGCCCCGTCCCACTTCGACACCACCAAAGGCCCCAGTGGCAGGGTTCGCATGGCGGCCCCGCCCCAGTTCGGCACACTCATCACACTCTTCGTGGCCCCATAGGGAGCCTGGCAGAAGGCCCCAGTGGCAGGGTTCGCATGGCGGCCCCGCCAAATTTCGGTACACTCCTCACACGCTTCGTGGCCCCACAGGGAGCTCCACCGAAGGCTACAGTGGCAGGGTTCACATGGCGGCCCCGGCCCATTTCGGCACACCCCTTACTTGTTTCATGGCGTCATAGGGAGTTCCACCGAAAGCTGTATTCATAATGCGGTGCCCACAATTGCATATGGTTGGGCCCTTCGCCAAGGATGGTGTTTCTAGGCAGTCGCTAGAGAAGGTACTCTGCGCCAAGGCGGTAGAGGAGTTCTGCGGGAGCGGCCTCGAGTTAGGGACCGACGATGACTCCCCGAGGATATTGCTGCAGCGGTCGAGCCACGTCCCCCACGGCAAGCAGTTGGCCGAGCGCATGGTCACCATTGCCATAAGGAGATGCTGGACGCGAGCGTTCAAGCACGCAGCAGGGTTGTGCGAGAGTCAGAGATGCAAAGGAGCACCAGAAACTTTGCTGCACAGAGTTTGGCTGTGACTATTCAACGCGGAGTCTGAGGCGCTCGCGGATTCAGATCAGTGGACGCCAGCGTCTCTGGCGCAGGCTGCGGCGGACAGCTGCTTCCGGCTCAGGGGGCTCATCCCCAGCAGCTGGACCAGCACTCCGCCGCCAGCGCAGGTCGAGGACCGGACCACGGTTGCCATCGACCGCCAGGAGATTTTTCCAGGCAGCCCACGGGTCGGCACCTTGGCCGACCCCTCATCGTTTCTGACAACGCGCCAGGTGGTCCCGACAGGCGGCACCCGTCACTCAGGTGGGTTGGCCTGGGCAGAGTGGTGCTGCGGGATTCGGTGACGCTTGTGAGATCGGCTCCTCGGTTGCCAGCCCGTTCACGGGACGGGTGCAGTCATAGCCCCAGGGAGAGCTGAGGGCCCCCGCGTTCGCAGCAAGGGGCTGGAGGGGCCGACGGCTTACGCTACTGACGCTGAGGCTGTCTGTCGGGGCTGGCATGGCCAGGTCTACAGGCGTGAGAGCAACTGCGCTCTTCGTAGCCTCTGGTATGAAGTAGGCAGGCAGCTCGTTTCCAGGAGCCCGTCCGAGCTTGTGGTTCCGAAGGTACCAGGAGGCTTTAATCAATGGAGTGGGCCCGCCTGGGCTGGGTCTGAAATCCAGACTGACAATCTTCATTGATTTCGTCGTTGCCCTCTGCGAAATCTCACTTTAGATAGTGCTTGCGATTTTGTTTTTGGCCTGCATAGGCGTCGAGATTCGCTCTTACCGTCTCTTGGCCGAGGACACAGCTCGAAGAGAGATCGAGTCGTGGCTCCTCTTCGGCAGCGCCGCTGCCGATGCCCTCGCGGAGGGGGCCGCGATCGGGTGTACAGTTCCGTTGGCCAGTCGTGCAGCCATTGCTGATGTTGAGCTCAGGGCCAGTCTTGCCAGGGCGCTGCATCGTGAGAGCCACATTCGAGGGTGCCTCGCTGAAGGGGCCGCGATCAGGTTTACCGCCCCGTTGGTCGAAGCAGAAGAAGAAGAAACGGCATAAGCATAAGCTTTTGGCGCTCCGCGCGGATTTCTTGGATCGGCGCCTGGTCCCCCCCAGCGGCGCCTCCGGCGCCGTCCCCTGCGCGCTCCGCGGGCCAGTGAGGGTAGTCCAGCGCAGATCCAAGAAATCCGTGCAGCCAATCGTGCAGTGCAGTCACTGCTGATGTTGAACGCAGGGTCAATCTTGCCAGGGCGCTGTATCGTGAGAGCCACGTTCGAGGGTGCAGAAGCCGACAAGAACGCCCAGCGTGTGTTCGGGATGTCTCAGCGTGGCGCCACTGTTGCTCCTACGGCTGCCGCGGTGCCCTCCCCTCCGCCGCCCCCTCCTGTTGCGTTGGCGACGCTTGCCACTGCCCGCACTCTCAGCCACTGTGGGCTCAAGTGCACTACCTGTCACAGCTGTAGTGTCCCAGGAGACTGTGCGTGAATGGTTGGACTTCAGTTGTTTTCAGCTTGATGGGGTACGAGGCCCAAAGGTATACACCACCACCACCACCACCACCACCTCCCTCATCCCCTCCCTCTCCCAGGAACTAGGAGAGGAAGACGAGGGTGGAGGAGGGAGGAGGAATCGACGTGGTGGTGGTGGTGTATATATGTGTGTACATACATACATACATACATACATACATACATACATACATACATACATACATACATACATACATATATATATATATATATATATATATATATATATATTATTGGGGCCCGCTCGGGGGGCGACGCCATGGTTTCACGTAGGCCTCGGCGTAGCAAGCTGCATCTAGCTTGGGGGGGTGACCCACGAGTAGCACAGCATGCTATTTGGTAATGCGCTTGGGGCCTGGACCTGTGGGGCTTACGGGCTTTTCTTTTCGGCCAACCTGCAAGCGTGGGTCAAACAAGAGTGTCAGCGTTCCCCGAGCGACACCGGGAGGGCGTACCTGGATCCTTTCTGCAGGCATGCTTTCCCTGAGGCCTCCGGCAGGGCCGAACGGCCTAGTCGGGCCTGAGGGTGTTTTGGATTGATTGGCATCATCACGAAGTTATCAATACTCATCCTCCTTCTCCACCCTCCTCCTCCTTCGCCTCCTCCTCTTTATCCTCCTCCTCCATTCCTTTTCCTTATAAGTAATTTCTCTTGTCGCACCAAGAGGCCAGTTTTTAGGGCGGTCTGGGCGTTTCGCCTGAGATTTCCTCACCACTTATGACACTGAAGCTTAAACATTGACAACAGTTTCACAGATGGAGGGAGGGCGGGTGGTTTTCAAAATGTGGCTCTCGCCTTAGCGCCGCGCACATTCGCTTTTAAAAGTTGTAAGAGTTCCACGGGTTGAGGGCGACCCGTTTTCAAAATGTGGCTCTCGCCTGAGCGCCGCGCACATTCGCTGCACACAACTGCAAGAGCTTCACGGATGGAGGATGACCCGTTTTCAAAATGTGGCTCTCGCCTGAGCGCCGCGCACATTCGTTTTAAACATTTGCAATCACTTCGCAGATCGAGGGCGGTTCTTTTTCAAAGTGTGGCTCTCGCCTTAGCGCCGCGCACATTCGTTGTAAACATTTGCAAGAATTTTGCGGATTCCCATGACCAGCCTACCAGGAATGGTGTCTTGGAAGGATTCAGGATTATGAGGGCGCAGCAGTTACGTTGATTCGCGGTGTTGATGTCCCAAGAATGGCTCTGGCACGATTCAGGATCGTCAAGACGCAACAGTCAGGTTGCTCCGTGGCATTGGGATCCCGAGAACGATGTTTTGACATGCATCAGGGCCTTCAAACAGTTGTCTTCCAACGAGGCAGTTCCCTCAGTGGAAATGAGCCCTTGTAGGGTCCTGTGAAGAATGGAGCTTGGAGGGGGGGTTATTCCAACATCGTTGATGACTTTTGGGTTTACCCTGATCCTCCTCCTCCTCCTCCTCCTCCTCCTCCTCCTCCTCCTCATCCTCATCCTCATCCTCATCCTCATCCTCATCCTCATCCTCCCACCCTCTCCTTTCCCTCCTCGTCTTCTCCCGCGCTGCCAAGGCCCCGGAGATGGGGATCGCAGCGCCAGCTGGTCGCAACGCCGACGAGGAGCCCTCCCCTGGGAGCAAAAGAGAAGCAGTAGGGAGAAAGACGAGGAGGAGGAGGAGGTGGAGGAAGAGGAGGATAAGAAGGAGGAGGAGGCGGAAAAAGAGGAGAGCGGCGACAAAAGAGGAGGACGAAGGGGAGGACGAGGACCACGACGACGACGACGACAACGAAGCGGAGGAGGAGGAGAAGGAGGAGGAGGGGGAGGAGGAGGGACGAAGACAAAATTTGGGCTTGTTGCCCAAGCGCAGCAGGGGCGTCCACGAGCTCCAGAAAGCCCAGGGGCCCCTGGGGCCACAGATCTGCGGGGTTCCGTTTCGGAAGGGGGGGGAGGGGAGGATTCCCCCCCAGCTCCCCCATCCCCCAGCATGCGAAAAATAGAGGAAGAGTGATCAGCGGCAACAAGCGGCAACCGAGTCCCCAGGTCCAAGGGTGGCCCATTTTTACAAATTCCCGCCCCAAGCCCAGATTCATACGTAACCGCAGCCTAAAAAATCGAGTTTCACGAGCCTACACAAGCTGTGGATATTGATATATTCGCCTCCCCCGGGGGCCAAAGTATATCTGTATGCACCGCCCGCTGGGACCCCAGGACGTCGGTGCCCAGGCGGTGGATGTGGATGAATCTTGCCTCCCCACCGACACGCAAGACACCTGGGCACCAGGGGGCCCTCTGCGAGGGCGTCCGCGGAGACCATGGGGACCAAGGATCTGGAGGGTGCGGCCTGGGGGGAACTCCCACCCACCCCAAACACAGGCAAGGATATGTGCTTGACTGATTTCTTCATTTCTATATACATATGTTCGCATATATACAAACATACTACGCCCTTACAAAAGCTCGTCATGTTTATGGGAGCGTCAAGGTGATGCAGGTCTCGTCCGCTACTTCCGCGCGAGCGGGCGGGCGAAGGCTGACCCCTGTCCCGACCGCGCCAAGCTGCCCCCGTTTCCTCCCAAGGGTCCGAGCGGGCTGGGTCAAGAGCGGTCGGATCAAAGATCCGGGATGTCTAAATCCGGGATGTCATCCAATTATACAATAGTGTGTATATATATGTGTGTGAATGTGTGTGTGGTGTGTGTGTGTGCGTGCGTGCGTGCGTGCGTGCGTGCGTGCGTGCGTGCGTGCGTGTGTGTGTGTGTGTGTGTGTGTGAAACGGGGTAGTTGAAAATGCCGACGTAAAAACATACGGTTTTGAGAAATTCCACCAGGCGGGATCTTCCCTTCCCAACGCAAGATGGTGAAATTCGAATTCATGACGAAACTGTTGTAACGCTGATGAGGGATCCACGATGGCGATGCATCATCATTCATCGTTCCATGTCATCGCACCCGCCCCCGTGCACAAAGGCTTCCCCTGCAACGCCAGATAAGGAAGGCTCCGCCTGCCACGCCGGATCACCAGGCATTAGACGCTCTCCGCGCAGCGCTTGAAATACCGCTGAGGGGTTTACGATGGCGATGCATCATCATTCATCGTTCCATGTCATCGCAGTCACACCCGCGCACAAAGCTTCGCCTGCAACGCCAGATAAGGAAGGCTCCGCCTGCCACGCGGGATTACCAGGCACCCAACGCTCTCCGCGCAGCGCGTGAAATACCGCTAAACCCTTACAAAAGTTCGTCATGTTCTATGGGAGCGTTAAGATGATGCAAGTTTCGTTTGTTACTTCCGCGTGAGCGGGCGGGCGAAGGCTGACCCCTGTCCCGACCGCGCCAAGTTGCCCCCCATATCCCCCCAAGAATCCTGGCGGGCTGGGCCAAGAGCGGTCGGATCAAAGATCCGGGATTTCTAAATCATAACGGGGGAGTCGAGAATGCCGACGTAAACACACCGTTTTAGAAATCCCACCAGGAGGGATATTGCCCTGCCCACGCAATATGATGAAATTCGAACTCATGACGGAACGTTTTGTTAAAAATGATGAGGGATTCACGATGGAGATGCATCACCATTCATCGTTCCATGTCATCGCACTCACCCCGGCGCACCAAAGATTTGCAACGCCAGATAAGGAAGGCTCCGCTTGCCACGCCAGATCACCAGGCACTCGACGCTCTTCCGCGGAGCGCCTGAAATACCGCTGAGGGACCCACGATGGCGATTCATCATCATTCATCGTTCCATGTCATTGCACTCACCCCCGCCCACAAAAGCTTCGCCCGCAACGCCACATAATAAGGAAGACTCTGCCTGCCACGTCGGATCAGCAGGCACTCGACGCTCGCCGCGCAGCGCATGAAATACCGCTAAACAGTGACAAAAATTCGTCATGTTCTATGGGAGTGTCAATCTGATGCAGGTTTCGTTCGTTACTTCCGCGCGAGCGGGCGGGCAAAGGTTGACCCCGCGCCAAGCTGCCCCCCTTCCCCCCAAGAATCCCAGCGGGCTGGGTCAAGGAGCAGACGGATCAAATATCTGGATTTCTAAATCCGGGGCTTCTTCCTTGTATATATTAGTAAGTAGAACGGTGTCGTTGAGAATCCCGACGTAAAACACACGGTTGTAGAAATCCCACCAGGCGGGATATAGTCGTGACGCAATATGATGAACATTTAATTCATGACAGAACGCTTGTATCACTGATGTACTTATGCATGCACACATACATACATACATACACACATATCTACACACATACATACATGCATGTTTGCATGCATACATACATGCATGCATGTGAACATACATGTATAAATGCATGTATAGACATCTAGACCAACATATACACATACATTCATACATCCATATATACATGCATACATACCTACACATACATACATACATACACACATACATACATACATACATGCATACATACATGCATGCATATATACATACATACATACAGACAAACGTGCAAACATACATGCACACGTACCTACATACGTACATGCATGCATGCATATACACAGGCGTGCACATACATGCATAGATGCATATGTACATATGTACAGACACACATACACACACGTACATGCATATACCTACATGCATGCATGCAGACATACAAGTATACATGCATGCATGCATGCATGCACGCGTATAAGCATACATGTACGCATACATGTTCACATGCATATATGTGTACGTCCATACATGCATGCATGCATACATACATTTGTAAACATACGTACAGGTATGCATATAACCGAACAGCCAGACTGACAAACATACGAACATACATATATTCATACATAGATACAGACATACATGCATACATGTACACATTCATACAGACATGCATATATGTATGCATACATACAGACAAGCAGCTACGTATAAGCAGACATGCATGCACATACCTATAGATATACACGCGCATATGCATACACATGCATCATACGTACACATAGCTACAGCCTCTTTTCTATATGTGTATTATATATAAGAAGTGTTGCAAGCTGGGGAGGAGGGGTCGACCCCCCCTCCCCAAAAAGGGACCTTCCAGATCCGCGGCCCTGGACGCCACTGCAGAAGGTTCCATGGGCTTCCCGGAGCTTCTGTAACGAGGCCTAGGCAGTCAGGGCCTGGTGAGCCTAGGCAAAGAACCCAAGGCGGTCAAGAGGGCGGCGGAACGGCCCCCCGAGGGCCCCAACAGTCCCAATGGCTGACCAGACGCCCGAAGACCACCCAAAGAAGACCCCCAAAATGTTCCCGAAACGCAGAAAAATCCCCGAGGAACCGCCAGGGACCCGGTGGGGCCCCTAGCAATCGTCATTGGCCTTCTTGCACAAGAGGAGTTCGACATTGTGCAGTCGAAGGCTAATCGGAAACAAATTGTTCAAGCTTAGAAATATGACCTACGTGTTGCTTCTCAAGTGCCGCCTAAGACCTTAGGGGATCTCTCTCGGTCCCAGTTGGGGTTCTTCTGGAGACTATCAGGGCTTTCTGGGACCTCTTTCGGCGTATGGGGGGCACGTGGGGCCGTCTTGGACACTTGTTGGGGCCCAATCGGGGCCAAATTCCTATTCATGTATTTTTATAGGGCCGGGGACGCCGAAAGAAGCACGCCCCCCCCCCCCAACGAATTTGGCCCTCCCCGGGCCTCCAGGCAACCCTTCAGACGACCCGGGAGAACCTCACGAGAGCCCGAAGACGGCCCCAGACGGGTTCCAGGCGTTCCTGCGCGCGCCCGAAACGACCCCAGAGAGCCCCAATACGGTCCACGACGACCCCCAAGAAGCCGTCATACCCCCAAAGACGTTCCGAAACGTCCCAAGAGGCCTCCAAGAGCTTTCCCAAGAAGGCCCCAAGAGGCAAAATCATGGATTTTCTGTGGGTTTTTGGGGAATTTGGAGGTTCTCCTTTTTTCGGCTTCCCGACGCTCCAAGACGGCGGTCTTCTGGGCGTCCGAAGCCGCCTGGGAGGCTCCAAAATCGCCCCACAAACATCCGAAAGGGCTTCCAGGCAGTCCAAGAGAGCCCCAAAACGGCAAAACAGGGGTCCAATATGGCCCTAAGAGAGCCCCATGGCGGCCCAAGATGGTCCCAAGACACCCTCTGAAGCATTCCAAATCGTGACCCGGTCGTTCAGGGAGATCGGGGTTGGAGGCAGGGTGGCCCAAGGAAGCCCCAAGAGGCCCCCAGAACACGCTCAGGAGGCCTCCAGAAGGCCTTAGGAAAGCCTGAAAACTGCTGTGAGGCCCCCAGAGGCTCTCCAAGGAGGAGCCTCCGCAAAAAGAGCTGAGGAGGATCGGGAGAATGCGCAGGGTATGGCGAGAATGAGGAAAAAGAAGCATGGAGGACGGATAACGAATGACATTATTATAACGGCGATGCCGGAAAAGGCAAAAAGGAGTTATCGCTAAATTGTCGGTTTAACCTTCGTGCATTCCGCTTGCATGCCAAACTTCAAGGACCAAGGTGCATGGCGCGAAGCGCCACTGCAGTCTTGTGTGTGTATATATACACATGTGTATACAGCCTCCCTTCCTCACCTAATTTAATTCGTCCAGACCCTGCGGAAACCCGGCCCCCCCCGAACCAGGACCCCCAGATCCCGGTCCCCAGGGCCTTGCTGGACGCCCCTGGAAGGAGTCCTGGGGGATTTCCAGGACTCGCCGAATTGTGCAAATCGGTCAGCAGCGGCTCTACGAGGCCCCCAGGACAGTGCAAGATGGCCTCCAGCAGCACCGCACCCCCGCCAGACGCCCGAAGACGGCCCAATTTATCATTCCCGAGAGGCTTCCGAATCGCAGAAGAGGTTGATTTCCACTGGTGCTTGTAAGATTTTGAGCTCCTCAGTTATTCGGTCTTCCGGGCGTCCGAGAATGCCCGAGAGGCACCGAAAACCGCTCCAAGACGACCGAAAAAAATGTTTCCCCCGAGAAGGTCCAGAAATTGCCCACAGAGGGCCCCATGACAGGCCGAGATCGCCCCGAGACGCCCAGAAGCTTTCAAAATGTAACCCGAGTTAACGATTCGCGACATGGTGTCCTGAGGATCCCCCAGAGGCCGCCAAAAGGTGACAAGGACGTCAACACAGGCGCCCAAAGAGGCCCTAAAAAGCTTTCGCCAGGTCCTCTCGAAGCTCGCCTCGGAGGAGCCTTCGCAAACAAATCTGAGGACGGGGAAGAGTTCTTGGGGCAATGAAGGCGAGAATGAAGAAGAGGAATAGGAAGAGGACACATGAGGGAAGGAGAAGGAACAACAATATCAGAGTGAGGGGGCCGAACGGTCATTCATTGTCCCTGGGTGCGTGGCTGAAGTGGGTATCCGTGGTGAGGATTCTGCTTGTTGCGTTTTTGTTGTTTGTTTGTTTGTTTGTTTGTTTGTTTGTTTGTTTGTTTGTTTGTCGTCGTCGTCCCACCCGCGACCCACCCCGCGACCCACCCCGCGATCCACCCCGCGACCCACCCCGCGACCCACCCCGCGACCCACCCTGCGACCCACCCCGCGACCCACCCGCGACCCAACCCGCGACCCACCCGCGACCCACCCCGCAACCCATCCGCGACCCACCCGCGACCCACCCGCGACCGACCCTGCGACTCATCCGCGACCCATCCACGGCCCACCCGCGACCCACTTGCGACCCACCCGCGACCGACCCTGCGACCCACCCGCGACCCACCCGCGACCCAACAGCGACCCACCCGCGACCCATCCGCGACCCACCCCGCGACCCACCCGCGACCTACCCACATTGGTTTAACGAAAAGATCGGCGCCTGCGGAGGGCTCGTTGCACAACTTGCAAAACTTGGGCGCCTGCGGCTGGCTTCTCCAGAGTCTCGCAAATTGTCGACGTCCCCACCGCCCCCTCACTCTTATCCGTATCTGCGGGGTGCTACGCATATCTGTGTAAATGTATACACAACTATGTGCAACTATGTTTAATTACATGTGTATACACATATCCGTTCGCCCCCTCCCCTCTCCTCAAAGAAGAGGACGGGGACAGCGGCGAGGACGACGAGGATGAGCAGGAGGAGGAGGAGGGGAAAAAGTGCAAGCCGAGGAACATATTGGCGAGGAGCTCGCACGTCTACGCCAGGCGTTGGAGTTGGAGCGCGCTGAGAGGCGCCAGATGGCCACGCAGCTGGACGCACTTCTGCAGGTTCCCTGTTTTTTTGTGTCGTGTTGCCAGATGGGCCAAGCACCAGCAGTAAAAGCAGCAACTATCCCTTCGCATCCTCCCCTATCACCCTTCATCTTTCTCTACTACCCTTCCTCCTCGTCCACTCATCTCATTCATACATGTCGTGTCCGCACTTGCCTGCCACCACCACCGTAGTGGCAGACGCGTACGGGACCTCGACGCTACCGCTGCCCATCCGTATGTGCCGCCTTCTCGTCGACGGAATGGCTACGCACACGCGGGGTTCACACGGGGGGTCTGTTCGGGGAGCCCACGGGCGCCCCCGCATCTTACCCGGTCTTGCGGGGGACTACGCACGCATCGATTGCACTGCGTTGTTGTACCACCATTGTGTGGGACGGGTCCCGGGGGCGTGAGCGCAGACTCCTTTCTGCACGGCCCCATCAGCCCCACGAGTCCAGCAGGGAGGACGAAGGGATCAGGGCGGAAGGATGAGGGACGAGGAGGACAATCACGCCGCGCACGGAGCGGTGACCCAGTCGTCGGTCGCACACGCACTGCGGCACCCATCGGGCATCACAGTCACTTCTCGGGCACCACCCCAGACTGTTGGTGTGGGGTTCCCCCTTCCTCCTGCCTTCTCCTGCCGTTCTCCCTCTTCTTCCTCCCCCTGCTCTGCTTCCTGCTGCTCCTCTTCCCTCCTCCCTCACCATCCTCATTCACCTCGTCCGCTTCCTATCTTCTCGCCTTCCTCATACTCTTCCCCCGCCTCCTCTCCTCCTTATACTCATCCATCTTCTCCCCGCCCTCGTATCCCGACTGCTCCTCCTCCTCCTTCTCCTCCTCCTCCTCATTTCCCTCATCCTCCCGCCTTGTCCTCATCATGCCCAGTCCTTCTCGTCCTCCCTCCTTGGCCGTCCTCCTCCTCTTCTTCCTCGCTCCGAGTGTTCCCCCCTCATTCCCCCACTCGTCCTACTACTGATGACTCTCCAACAACATTCTCCCCAATCCATCCTCATGTTGCTCCTTATCCTCCTCATCCTGTCACACGCTGTCCAACTCGTCGCTCGACTAGGATATCCGCCCGCGCGCGCACTCCGTGGCTCGCGAGCAGCTCAATTGTTATTTTTAGGACCACACTTCGGTGATAAGGATGTCGGGGGGATGGGCACAGCTTACGGTTTGCGACTGGCGGTTGATCGGATTCGCGATCTGCCGACCGATATCGGTATTATCAACCGATTGCTCTATATGCCACACTCACTACCGATCCATTCATCAAACTACAAGTATCGACCGATGTGTCTACCTGTCGACGCCACTGCCATTTAACATGCCGATATATCGATGTCGTTGTCTCTCTTTCGAACAAGCCGTCTCGATATCGAACCAGATTGGTCATACCACTCATCCATATCGAACTGTTCATCGGTGCTACTATCGACACCCGCTGGATAACCATTGGACAACCTCGGGACAACCACGGCACCACCAAGGGGACGTCCATCCGTAAGTCGACGAGTATCCTTATCAATCTGCTGATGTCGCTGTCAACCGATCGGCCGGTGTCACAATCTGTTGGTAGCACGATTGATCCGTCGCTGACACTGTCAAAATGTCGGTCAGTCGTGCTATCATTTTGTATCTACACCACGATCAGTGTATCTATCAATATCACTAGCGCGACTCCAATAGAAAGCGACTTAGGGGTTTTCTGGCCGCGCCGTCGTCGGTTCACTTTCGGCAAAAGGGACTAACGGGTCGGGCGGCCGCGCCGTCGTCAGAATTCCCAACCCCTCCTCTTCGCTGCAATATCCCCGCAGTTCCCCAGGTGGCGGTCGTCAGTTTTTTGTGACCCCCTCTTAGTGGTGAGGGAGGTGTTTCCTTCAGTTTTGCGACCCCCCCCTTCATTTTTTCCTGGTGAGTCCACGTCGTCGGTTCTGACGGTTCTTGGGTTTGATATTAATGATTCCCCCGTGATCTATCAATTGCACTGTGTGTCTCTCTATTGATCCCATTGTCTGTCTACATATACGCGCACGGGGCAATTATTGGGCAACCGCGGGGATAACCACGGGCAGCCATGCTACAAACAAGGGACACCCACAGGACTACTACGAGACAACCGCGCAAAAAACACGGGACGTCCACGCGACAATCTTGAGACCACCGCGGAGCAACCGCAGGACAGCCATGGGACAACCACGAAACAACCACGGGACGACCACGA
>CAUYUJ010021715.1:188420-193420 GCA_963575745.1 Prorocentrum cordatum | reverse complement strand
AAAACGATAGGATGGGCCCGGAGTGTCCTGGAGAGTGTTGCTCCAGATTTCGAGGTGAACTTCGTGCTGATTGTTTGCTGCCAGGAATGAAGATTAAAATGGATCCACGCGAAATTCACGTCGTTTTTTCGCTCGCCATTTCGGGGTCTTGCATTGACAGAAATCCACGAAACAAATCCGCTGCTGCACGTATGCAAGGTCGATGCAGTGAGCATTCCTTATCGTTTCAAGGCCAGGTCGGTGGCCCGCGTTTGGCCGCTCATCGGTCGCGACACCCTGGGTCCCTTACAGAAAGCATCCTCAACTAAAACTTCACCGTAGCCCGACCGTCGTCACAAAAGCTGCACCCAGCGCAGCGGGCTGCCAGCAGTGGCCGCTGGCTCGGCGCCCACGCAGCCGCAGGATCAGGCTCGTGCTCCTCTGCCCCTCGGGGGCTGCTACCGGACGGCTCAGGACCGATCGCGGGCATTTACCGGCACAGAACGGGTGCTTCCAACCTCCGCAGTCCCCTCCTTGAGCGTCTCCTCTGCCTTCAGCCCCTTGGAATCTGGATCCTACATCTCGCGTCGGATTGCCATAGAGGTTTTGATCCGTAAATGGTCCCTGTCGGGCGCAGTTGTGCCCCAGGGCCACCGAGAGGCTGCAGATCGTGAGAGATTGCGCACTGCTGTTCGGCCCAATTTCCCCGACGCAGTCCAGTCCAAGAGTGCTCGTCTGGCGACAGCACTGCTTGTTTGAAGAGTTGGTTCGCGGCCTCCTCATCATCCTCCCTCATCCTCCTAACTCATTCCTCCCACTCCTCCACCCTGATTATCCCTCTTCCCTCCCTCTCTCCTTTCCTGCAAGGTCTTTCTCCCTCCATCTTCCCTCTCCCCTCTTTCATGGTTGCAAGGAGCACTTGATCAAGCGAGGCCCACCTCATATCGGCCGCTCGGGGGCAAGATTCGGCATCATAGAAGGGATGGAGGGTTTGATTCCAGTCGTGCCGTTGCAAGAGCGCGCCATGCTATCGGGAGCCGATAAAGCGCAGCATCTGGAACAGGGATTAGTTGAGCCCGCGCCTAAGACCTATGACCCCAGAATCTCGCAGCATCCAGGGCCGCTGATCCAACAGGAGCGCAGACCGAGGAGAGGAAGAAGCCTAGTCTCCTTGCTCACTGCTACCATCTGGGACATACTGTTTCCGTTGCCGCCCAGTGAGAGACAGCTCAAGAACAGGTGAAAGGTTGCTAAACATTTGTAGGTCGTAGACAGCTGGTCAAGCTGGTGAATGCCCAGGTCCCTGAAGAAGGGATCCGTGGAGAAGATGAGAGCTATCATGAAGTCGGGCATGTGGAGGAATAATTTTCAAAAATAGACAAAAAATTGTCTGGTGATTGTTTTTCTGCATTTCTTGACCATTTTTTGATATTTTTGGACTATTTTCAATTCTTCCTCCAAAATCCGCCTGTAGGGGGACGGGCCCGACCTAGAGCTAGCATCGAGGGGAGGGAGAAGCCGGAATGGTGGAGCGTGGCGTCGGAAAGCCACTTCTTGGGTGAGGGGCACGGAAGGCTCACAAGCCTGCACCTGCCGAAATGCACGCGCTCGAGTTATGATGCTGTGGTGGTCCTGTGGAAAAATACAGTCAAGCATCTGATAAAGAAACCTCCTGCCGAAAAGCTGGGCTAGCGTTTCTTGATCAACTTGCCAGAAAGCTGGCCCAGCTTCTTGCAGGTTTGCCCCCTCCAGCGTTAACAACAGAAATGTTATCATGATTGGTTTAGGAAACTTTCGGACAGCTGGCCCCAGATAAATAATAAATGTCTTGATCATGTTTTCGGCTGTAGGCCGATCATGCACCTCCAGCTGTGCTGGAATAAAACATGTTTCCGGATGTTTCCGGCAGCCAAAAAGAAAACGAAATTCTGAGCATGTGGCACCAAAGTTGACATGCTCTGTGAAAAAAGTGTCGTTCACGTTCTTCACGCTGCGCTTATATAGAGCATGTTTCCGACATGGGAAGAGTCGTATATGTTCAAGGCACATCTGCCAAAGCCATTTGCGTAGGCATAGGAAGATATTGTCCAATTCAACTCGTCACACGATACGCATGTTCACTTGCACGCATAATGCCATAATGGGTGCGGACGTGAAGGAAAAATAGACGGCCAGTCTCAGCTCATGAGGACGAGCGAATGCGCCGCGAAAGTGGGGGAAAGAAGTATCCAATGAGGAGACGAGGTTGTTTGTCACAGTGCCGCTGCCATGGTCAATTGAAAGAACTAGCTGCGAACCCTCACCTCGGCTGTAGAGGATTTGGTCAGGCCCACACGTTTGTGGTTGGCAGAACATTGCAGCACTTACGGTAGTATTAGGAGCCATCGCGGCCCATCGAGATCCATCAACGAGGTGTTCCCATTGTATCGAAAATGCCTACGGCGAATCACCGCCCTTCTGGAATCGCGAATGTGGCCGAACGTGGTGGCCAGAGCTCTGTCATGCTATCGGACCATGTGTTCCCCCAGCCGTTGTGGAAACCCTTCTGGGAACACGCGGGGGAGAACGAAGACCCGGAGGAGAAAGACAAAAATAGAGAGGATGATGAGGAAGAGGAGGAGGAGGAGGAGAAGGAGGAGGAGGAAGAGGAAGCGGAGAAGGAGAAGGAGGAGGTTGAGGAGGAAGAAGAGGAGGAGGCGGAGGAGGAGGAGGACGGGGAGGACAGTTGGGGCCTCCTGGTAGCTTCCTGCGGGCCTTTTCGAGGGGGAGGCCTTTTGGAAGCCTCCTTGAGCCTTTTGGGGGCGCTTAGGGGCCTCTTGGGGGCCTCTTGGGTCATCTTACGCGTTCCTGGCCCGTCTGACGCTGTCAGAAGCCGTCTTGGATGCCTCTCTGAACAGACTTGGGGCCCTCCTGGGGCGCTTCAGGGCCGTCTTGGAGGCCATCCTGGGCGTCTTGGAGGCCTCTTGGGCCGTCTTGAGGCCCTCCTGGGGCCGTCTTGGAGCCTTCTTGGGGCATCGCGGGGTCATCTTGGATGCTTTTCGGGCAATCTTGGGGCGATCTTGGAGGGATCGTGGGTCGTCTTGGGCCGTCGCGGAAGGCCGGAAAGAGGCAAATCCGAAAATCCGTCAGAAACTTACGGGAATCCATGATATTGGCCTCTTCCAGCCCTCCTGGAGGACCTCTTGGAGGCCTCTTGGGCCGTTTTGGAGCCTTCTTGGGGGCCTCTTGGAGCCGTCTTGGGCCGTCTGTGTGGCTTCTTGGGCGGACTTGGAGGCATCTGGGACCCTCTTAGGCCGTCGTCGAGGCCATCATGGCCGTCAACGATGTCATATTGGGGCCATCTTGAGCGAAAAAGCCGACGAGGCAGGCAGCCAGCGGCATGAACCGAAGCCCCAGGGGGAGTTTTTTGGAAAGGATCCAAAATCAAGCCGCAAGAAGTTCAGCACGCCAGGCACCCTTGTAATAAATCAACAGGGGGCGGCGGATCGAAGACGCCTACTGCGAATCACCGCCGCCCCCTGCTTTTTGGAATCGCCCATGTGGCCGAGCGTTGTGGCAAGAGCTCCGCCAAGCTATCGGACAATGTGTTCCCCCAGCCGTTGTGGAAACCCTTCGGGGAACACTTGGGGGAGGATGGCGGGGAAGATCAGGACGAGGAGGAGGAGGAGGAGGAGGAGGAGGAGGAGGAGGAGCATGGGGCATCTTGAGAGCCTCTGGGGGCACTCTTGGGGACTCCTGGGGGCTTCTGGGAGCCTCTTGGAGGCATCTTGGTGGCCTCCTTGGGCCTCTTGGGAGCCCTCGGGGGCTTCTCGGGGGCCTCTTTGCCCATCTTAGGGCGTTCCTAGCCCGTCTGACGCCGTCGGAAGCCGTCGTGGGGGCCTCTCTGTGCCGACTTGGGACATTTTTGCTCCAGGGCCGTCTTGGAGGCCATCTTGGGCATCTTGGAGACCTCTTGGGCCCTCTTAGGGCCGTCTTGAGGGCCTCTTGGGCCGTTCTGGGGCCATCTTGGATGCTCTTCGGGCAATCTTGGGGCGATCTTGGGGGACTCTTGGGCCATCTCGGGCCGTCGGAAGGCCGAAAAGAAGCAAATGCCAAAATCTTTCAAACATTGGAAGAGAATCAGTGATGTTGGCCTCTTCGGGCCTTCTGGAAGGCCTCTCACGCCAGGGCCGTCTTGGCCGTCTTGGAGGCCATCTTGGAGCCATCGGGAGCGGGAAAAACGTTGGCAACCACCTCTGGAAGAGCCTCCCGGGTGGCCGGCGCGCTGGGCCGAAGCCCCAGGGAGAGTTCCAAATAGAGCCAAAAACCTTTTGAAAACTGGCACGCCAGGCACCCCTGTGGCAAGCCAATAGGGGGCGGCGAGTCTAAGACGCCTACGGCGAATCACCGCCGCCCCCTGCCTTTTTGGAAGCGCCTATGTGGCCGAATGTTGAGGCCAGACCTGCCAAGCTATCGGACCATGTGTTCCCCGAATCGGTTTGGAAAGCCTTCGGGGAACATGTGGGCATCTTGAAAGTCATCCTGGCCGCCTGGAGGCCATTTTGACCCTTTCGCGCCTTCTTGGAGGACGTCTTGGAGGGCTCTTGGGCCGTCTTGGAGGCCATCTTGAGCGTCTTGGAGGCCTCTTGGGCCTTCTTGAGGGCCTTTGGGGGCCGTCGTGGGCCTCTTGGGCGATCTTTGGGTGCTCTTGGGCCGTCTCGGGCCGTCGGAAGGCAGAAAAAAAGCAAATGCCACAATCCTTCAAAAACCTATGGAAAATAAATATGTTGTGCCTTTTCTGGCCTTTCCTGGAGGCCCTCTTGGAAGCCTCTTGGGCCGTCTTGGGCCATCTTAGGGCCATCTTCGGTCGTTTTGGTGGGCTCCTGGCCCGTCCGACGCCGTCGGAAGCCGTTTGGTGGGCCCCTCTGGGCCGATTTGGGGCCCTCTTGGAATGCTCCAGGGCCGTCTTGGCCTCTTGGGCGATCTTTGGGCGATCTTTGGGGGCTCTTGGGCCGTATTGGGCTGTCGGATGGCCGAAAAGA
>CAUYUJ010021715.1:180920-183420 GCA_963575745.1 Prorocentrum cordatum | reverse complement strand
AGAGACACACACAGAGACACACACACACACAGACACACACAGACACACACACACAGACACACACACACAAAGAGAGACACACGCACAGACACACAGACACACACACTCACAGACTCACAGACTCACACACCCGCAGACCCACAGACACACACACATAGACACCGAGACACCGAGACACCGACACACGGAGACGCCGACACACGGAGAACAGGCACACAGACCCACAGTCCCGCAGACCCACGCACACACACACACACACACACACACACACAAACACCGAGACACCGACACACGGAGACACCGACACACAGAGACACCGACACACGGAGACACCGACACACGGAGACACCGACACCGGCACACGGAGACACTAGACACACAGAGACACAGACATACAGAGTGAGACGCACGCAGACAGACACACACACACACAGAGACACACACAGAGACAGAACACACGCACACGCACACGCACACACAGACACACGCACACACACACGGACACACACGGACACACAGACACAGACACAGACACACAGACAGACACAGACACACACACACACACACAGACACACACAGACACAGACACACACACAGACACACACACACACACACCAACTCACAGACATACAGACACAGACACACAGACACAGACACACACAGACACACAGACACACACACAGACACACACACAGACACACACACACAGACACACACAGACACACACAGACACACACAGACACACACAGACACACAGGCACACACACGAACGCACACAGACACACGCCGACACACACAGACACACGCATACCCACACAGACACACGCAGACACACGCAGACACACACAGACACACAGACACACACACAGATACACACACAGACGCACAAACAGACACACACACAGACACACACACACACACACAGACACACAGACCAGCCTTCCACACACAGACAGGGAACACACACACACAGACACAAACAAGACAGGACACACACAAGACACAACACACACAACAGCACACCACAGAACCACACACACACAAGACACACTCACAACAGACACAACAGGCACAAGACACACACACAGTCACACCACACACTGACAACACACGCACAGACCACACATTAACACACACTTGAATTAATAGTGACACACGACGCGTCAGACTGACGCACACACTGACAACACACACAACCAGACATACACACAGAGAGGGGGGGGGGTGGGGGGGGACATACACACAGAACACAGACACGCACACAGACACACAGACCTTAGAGACACACATTTGCATATACACACGACACAGAACACAGAACAACACAGAGGACACTGACACACACACAGACACACAACACAGACACACAGAACACACACACAGACACACACAACAAGGCACACACACCACAGACGCACACACACACACTGACACACACACACAAACACACACAGACACACACACCCACAGGACACTCGACACAGACACGAGAGAGAGAGAGAGAGAGAGCTGAGAGACACACAGACAGACACACACACTCATGACTCACACACAGACGCGAACACACACCACAGACACACACTCACACCAAGGACACACAACACAGCACACACACACACACACACACAGAGACACACACAGAGACACAGCCACACAGACAGCCACACAGACACACACACACACAGACACACACACACACACAGACACACACACACCGACACACACACAGAGACACACACACACAGACACACACTCACAGACACACACACACAGACATACACACACACCGACACACACACAGAGACACCGACACACAGACACAGAGACACAGACACAGCCACACCCAGACACACACACAGACACACACCCACACACACACACACACACCCTCACACAGACACACACACACACACCCACACACAGACACAGACACAGACACACAGACACAGACACACAGACACAGACACACAGACACAGACACACACACACAGACACACACACACACAGACACACACACACAGACACACTCACACACAGACACACACAGGCACAGACACAGACACACACACACACAGACACATACAGACACCGACACACGCACACACAGGCACATACACACACACAGACACACTCACACACAGACACAGGCACACACACAGACACAGACACACAGACACAGACACACAGACACAGACACACACAGACACACACAGACACAGACACAGACACACACACATACAGACACACACACATACACAGACAGACACACGCACACGCAGACACATACACAGACACACGCAGACACACACGCAGACAAAGGCACACACACAGACACAGACACACACAGACACACACAGGCACACACAGACACACACACAGACACACACTCACAGACACACACAGACACACACACAGACACACACAGACACAGACACACACACACACACACAGACACACACACACAGACACACATCACACAGAGTCACATACACACAGACAC
>CAUYUJ010021715.1:168420-175920 GCA_963575745.1 Prorocentrum cordatum | reverse complement strand
ACAGGCACACACACACAGGCACACAGACACACAGAGACACGCAGAGACACGCAGAGACACACAGAGACACACACAGAGACACAGGCACGGACACCGACACCGACAACGACACCGATAGACACGCACACGCACGGACACAACAGACGCGGACACGGACACGCGCAGGAATGCGCAAGCCTGGTGTTTGGCCTTGTTGGGGTATGTTTGCCTCTGTTCTCGCTTTGTTTGCACTGCCCGCCACCATCTTCGCGATTCCCTGCCCAATTTTTCGGGGCCCAAGGGGCTGGCAGAGGGGGCTGGAGGGAGAGGAGAGGGGGCGGCACGTCGCCCCCGACCCATGGAGCACACGCATCGGGGGCACAATTGTAGAGAGAAACAGACTCCGCCAGTCTGAAAGGACATCCCCTGGGATTTGAACCACAAGCCTTCACATTGTGGGGAGAGTGCCTGCCAACTGGGCTAAGATGGCTACACATTTCATTTGCCGAATCGGGAATTTGCGGGTTTTTCTCTGGAGCGCACCCACGCTGGGCAAGCCTGGCCAAACAAAACGCGCAAAGCAGCCCTGGCGGGCGGGAAATCCTCTCCAAGGAAACCTTCTCCAAGGAGCCCCGAAGGACACCCCCTCTCAGCCAGGCCAATAACCCAGGCTGGGAGCACGGAGCCAGACACCTGGTGAGACAAAACGCGCAAAGACCAGAGGCAGCCCTCGAAAGTCGGGACAGTTCCGCGGGACGACCCCCCCCCCTGGCGCGGCGAGGTCCCGCCAAGATCAGCTCGGCCGCGCGGCAACCCCATGCGCCCCAGGCCCGCACGCCCCCACCCCCCAAGCGAAAAAGCGAGCGCAAGCCCAGCACTTGAATGCTCATCCCGCAGCGAGCATGCGCCGCGGGTACAGGACCCCCAAAGCGAGGCGCAGGGCGACCTCAGCAAAACAAACTGGACGAATATCGCGGGGGAACAAGGAAACCACACAACCACATAGCTGCATTGACTGTCACGTGCAAAGCCGAAGGCTTGCACACCTCGGCTGCACCCGCAACAAAGACGCCACAGAGATCAGGGAAGAGTGCCTTGCAAAGAAAAGCGCAACACGCGCACGCACGCACACGCACAGACACACGCACGCACGCACGCACGCACACGCACAGACACACGCACGCACGCACGCACGCACGCACGCACGCACGCACGCACGCACGCACGCACTCACACACACACACACACACACACGCACACACACACAGAGATGCACAGAGATGCACAGAGACACGCAGCGACACACAGAGACACACAGCGACACACAGCGACACGCGCACGGACACGGACATGGACGCACACGCGCACGCACGGAACACAGACGGACACGGACGCGGACATGGACACTCGCAGGAACACGGACGACACACGACGACACACGACACGACACACGACGACACACACGACGACGACACACACGACGACGACACACACGACGATGACACACACGACGACGACACACACGACGACGACACACTCGACAACGACACGCACGACGACACACACGACGACGACACACACGACGACGACACACACGACGACGACACACACGACGACGACACACACGACGACGACACACACACACGACGACACACACACACACACACGACCGCACACACACGCGACCGCACACACACACACACACACACGACCGCACACACACACGACCGCACACACACACGACCGCACACACACACACGACCGCACACACACACACACGACCGCACACACACACACACGACCGCACACACACACCGACCGCTGCCAACACACACCGACCACACACACTACACATACCGCACACAGAACACACACCCACACACGCCGCAACACCAACACACACAACGACCGCACACAACACACAACACACGACCGCCACACACGCACACACACCACACCGACCGCAACACACATCACGACCGCCACACACACACACACAACGACCGCACACACACGACCGTCACACACAACACACCCTCACACACACACACCCTCGCCGCACACACGCACACACACACACACACCCACGACCGCGCACAACACACGACCGCAACACACACACGACCGCACACACACGACCGCACACACGCACACGACCGCACACACATACACACACGACCGCACGCACACACACACGACCGCACACACACACACGACCGCACACACACACACACACACACACGACCACACACACACGACCACACACGCACACGACCACGCACACACACACACACACGACCGCACACACACGACCACACACACACACACACACACTCACGACACACACACACACACACACACACACACATACACGGCACACACACGACACACACACGACACACACACACACACGACACACACACACACACACGACACACACACACACACACACACGACACACGACACGCGAAACACCAACGTAAGGTGAGAACCCCGGGCCCCAAGAAGGCCCCAAGATGGCTTCAAGAGGGGCCCAAGAAGGCCCCAAGAGGGCCCCAAAAATCCCAGAAAAATCTCAGACACCGTCCTCAAGTCTGAGATTTTTCTGGGATTTTGTGGGGGGCCCTTGGGGGCCTCTTAAGGCCTTCAAAGGGCTCCCGCAGGGCCCCAAGAAGGTTCGGCAGGGCCCCAAGATGGCTCCAAGAGGGCCCCAAGAAGGCCCCAAGAGGGCCCCAAAAATCCCAGAAAAATCTCAGACACCGTCCTCATCAAGTCTGAGATTTTTCTGGGATTTTGGAGGGGCCCTGAAGGGCCTCGTAAGGCCCTCGAAGGGTTCCCGCAGGGCCCCAAGAAGGTCCGGCAGGGCCCCAAGAGGGCCCAAGATGGCTCCAAGAGGGCCCCAAAAAGGCCCCAAGAGGGCCCCAAAAATCCAAGAAAAATCTCAGACACTGTCTTCATCAAGTCTGAGATTTTTCTGGGATTTTGTGGGGGGCCCTTGGGGGCCTCTAAGGCCCTCGAAGGAGGGCTCCCGCAAGGGCCCCAAGAAAGGTTCCGGCAGGGCCCCAAGAAGGCCGCCAAGATTGGCTCCAAGAGGCCCCCAATAAGGCCCCAAGAGGGCCCCCAAAAAATCCAGAAAATCTCAGACAACTGATCTCATCACTCTGAGATTTTTTCTTGGATTTTGGAAGGGCCCTTGGGGGCTTCTTACGGCCCGCGAGGGCTCCCGCAGGGCCGCCAAGAAGGTCCGGCAGGGCCCCAAGAGGGCCCAAGATGGCTCCAAGAGGGCCCCAAAAAGGCCCCAAGAGGGCCCCCAAAATCCCAGAAAAATCTCAGACACTGTCTTCATCAAGTCTGAGATTTTTCTGGGATTTTGTGGGGGGCCCTTGGGGGCCTCTTAAGGCCCTCGAAGGGCTCCCGCAGGGCCCCAAGAAGGTCCGGCAGGGCCCCAAGAGGGCCCCAAGATGGCTCAAGAGGGCCTCAAGAAGGCCCCAAGAGGGCCCCAAAAATCCCAGAAAAATCTCAGACACCGTCTTCATCAAGTCTGAGATGTTTCTGGGATTTTGGAGGGGCCCTTAGTGGCCTCGTAAGGCCCTCGAAGGGCTCCCGCAGGGCCCCAAGAAGGTCCGGCAGGGCCCCAAAAGGGCCCAAGATGGCTCCAAGAGGGCCCCAAGAAGGCCCCAAGAGGGCCCCAAAAATCCCAGAAAAATCTCAGACACCGTCTTCATCAAGTCTGAGATTTTTCTGGGATTTTGGAAGGGCCCTTGGGGGCCTCTTAAGGCCCTCGAAGGGCTCCCGCATGGCCCCAAGAAGGCCCGGCAGGGCCCCAAGAGGGCCCAAGATACTCCAAGAGGGCCCCAAGAGAGCTCCAAAGGGCTCCAAGACGGTCGGAAAAGATATTCAGATCGCCATGGTCTGAATATATTGTGGTGTTCGGTATCGTTCACTTCTGGGGCCTAAGGGGGCTGCTTGGAGGGCTTGGAGGGCTCAAGAGGGCTCCAAGAGGAGCCCAGAGGTCCCACCTCCGAAAGCCCAAGGAGGCTCAGCAGAGGAACGCGCGCGGCGGGTCCGGAGGCACATAAGCAGCGAAGCTGCAGTAGGGTTATTCCATAATTGGCCGAGAGGCAACAGGAGCCGCAGACAGGGGAGAGCAGCACAAGCAGGAAGTGGACACAGCTGCGGCACGCCTGGTCGGGGGATGGTTCTCTTCCTGATATTATTACTTCCTCCTCCTTCTCCTCATCTTCCTCCTCATCCCTCTCCTCCTTCTCCTCCTCCTTCTCCTCCTCCTCTTTGGGATAGTAGGCAGCCCTACTATCACGATAGTGTCTGACATGAATTGCCCCCATGCGCCATGACAGATTATGTTCCCTTACAGTTCTGCTGCAACCAACTAACGTCGCTTGCGCCTGACGTCAACTGCCCCCATGCGCCGCGTCACATCAAGGGCATTGCGCTGCAATTGCATTGCCTTGTATTTCCGTGCGAACAGTGCTCTACGTTCGTCATGCGTCTAGGGCGTGCTTGATTTGCGGGGCATGTCTATGGCGCCTCTTGAGGGCCCCCAGCAGGATCAGGATGGGAGCCAGGTGGCCGTGCGAAGTGCATATTGAAACCCTTCTCCCTGAGAAGACGCTGATCGTGTCCTCTCGGGTTCCTCCTTCTCCTTCTCCTACCAACACTGAAGCAGACTCGATGGGTCAATCCTATCGCGTCATTATGGGTTGGCGTGGTGCATTTTTTGGATGGGGTGAATGGCCGCACTGGCACCTCAAGGAAACGGCGTGAGCAGCAATAGCGGACAGATAGAGAGAGAGAGAGACCGAGACAGAGAGAGAGAGAGAGAGAGAAAACAAACTAACAAAAAAGGAAAGTCACAATCACGAAATGCACAGCGTAGGGCCTGCCAGCCTAGACATGCAAGCGGGGGAACGACTAGAGACGTCACCTGAAAAACGCCCCGCGGCCGCCTCGCCGCAGAGAACGCTCTGCGCTCGGCCGAATTGGGGAGAAAGGGACAAGGGAACTTCCGAGAGAAGGGGCTCGCAGTGGAGGGGGAGGCACCAGACGCTCCGTGGGCTACCCCCCTCATCCTTAGGCAGAGTCCAAATCCATTGCGAAATTGTTACGTTCGTGGTGGTGCGTCTCGGAACCATCACATCTTTCCTTTCGTCGAAGAAACCCCACCCTGCCGTCGCTGGCTTTGGACTCGCCGCGCATCTGGCAGGCGTCAGCATTGTTGCCGACACCCGCGCGCGTATCCTAAAGGGTCGGGACGCTCCCAAAGCTCGTCTTCCCCCTTAGGGGGCTGGTGCGTAAATGTTTATTGATTTTTAAAGTTATGGCAGGCTGATGAAACAATGCCGTGTGAAAGGGAAGTGGAATGCAGCACGCGTGAAATTGCAAGTGAGACTGCGCGAAGCGCTACAGCGAGATGGAAAAGGACAGTGGAGGCGAGTGCGATTACCCATCCCCGCTGGCATACCCATTCACTTGCCTGGGACGCTGCGCGCTCGTGGTTTTCAGGGCACATATCTTTTTCTATATGATATGTCTCCTCCCGCTGTGAATCCTCCGTACACTCATGTCGTCTGTTAAGAAACTCACTTTTTTGAGCTGGGTCTCAGAATTTTTTAGAATAATATAGGAAATTCAAAAAAGCTGGAACCAATTTCTTAAGCTGGGACCGATTCCTTAAGTGCTGGCGGGGGGTTGTGCTGGGGGGTTGTGCTGGGGGGTGGTGCTGAGGATCGTGCTGACGGGGTGGCGCTGGAGAGGGTTGTGCTGGAGGGTCGTGCTGGAGAGGGTTGTGCTGGAAGGCGAACTCGAAAACCTTCCAGCACAACCCTTCAGCACAAACCCCCACGCGTGTGCGCGTGAGGGGTTGTGCGCGTGTGCGCGTGTTGTCTGTGTGCGTGTTGTCTGTGTGCACATGCGTGGGCGCACGCACGCGCACACACGCAGACGCACACACACGGGGCTTCTCCATTGTAGCGCGCAGGGCCCCCGTGCGCGTGGCGCCGTGGCGGCGACATTTCTGTGTTTGTTTCAGAGGGCCACCAACAAAAATTGGGCCGCCCCCGGGCTTGGGACATCACGCCCGCCTCGGAAAACCATACTATTTGCATGGTTTCGTGCCCCGCCCACCCCTCCAGGAAGGCCCCGCCTGAGCGAGGAGGGCATCGGAAACCCATACTAATTACATGGTTTCGCGCCCCGTCCCTCCCCTCTAGGGGGGGCCCGCCTGAGCGAGGAGGGTATCGGACACCCGTACTATTTACATGGTTGCGTGCCCCTTCCATCCCTCCAGGGAGGCCCCGCTTTAGCGAGGAGGGTATCGGAAACCCAAATTATTTACATGGTTTCGTGCCCCTCCAACCCCTCCAGGGAGGTCCCGCCTGAGCGAGGAGGGTATCGGAAACCCATATTACTTACATGGTTTCGTGCCCCTCCCATCCCTCCAGGGGGGGCCCGCCTGAACGAAGAGGGTATCGGAAACCCATATTGCTTACATGGTTTCGTGCCCTTTTCCCGCCTTTCCAGGGAGGCCCCGCCTGAGCGAGGAGGGTATCGGAAACCCATACTCTTTACGTTGTTTCGTGCCCCTCCCACCCCTCCAGGGAAGCCCCGCCTGAGCGAGGAGGGTATCGGAAACCCATACTAGTTACATGGTTTCGTGCCCCTCCCACCCCTCCAGGGAGGCCCCGTTTGAGCAAGGAGGGTATCGGAAGCCCACACTATCTAAATGGTTTCGTGTCCCTCCCACTGACATGGGTGAGGAGGAGGGGAGCACATTACCTATCCATCTCACGTGCTACTCCTCCCACTGAGGAGGGTGATGAGGAGGGGGAGTTCTGCGATGAGGAAGGCTTCATGATGATGATGATGGTGATGACGATGGTTATGCTGCTGTTAACCATGGCGATGACGATGGCGATAATGGTGATGGACGATGACGATGGCGATAACGGCGAGTATGATGATGATGCTGATGGTGAAAACGATGATGACGATGACGATGACGATGATGACAACGTCGACGGCGAGGATGACGATGCAGATGCTGGTGATGGTGACGATGCTGCTGCTGATGCTGACGTTGCTTGTGCTCTTGATGATGATGACGACGATGATGCTGATGATGACGTCCACGATGATGCGGACGATGATGATACCAAGGACGGTGATGGTCATGATGATGACGATAATGATAATGATGATGATGATGACGACGATGATGATGATGATGATGACGATGATGGCGACGACGATGATGATGATGATGAGGACGATGACGCTGACGATGATGATGCTGATGATGATGATGAGGATGATGATGATGATGCTGATGATGGTTATGATGATGCCGATGATGGGGATGATGATGGTGATGATCACCAAAATGATATGATGATGCTCCTCACCATCATCCATCTTATCCTCTTCCTCCTCCTCCTCCTCCAGGGGGGTATCGGAGTATCGGATAACAATGCAGTTTACACGGTTTCGTGTCCCCCCTCCATT
>CAUYUJ010021715.1:166355-168320 GCA_963575745.1 Prorocentrum cordatum | reverse complement strand
CCCTTTTTATCAGCCCCTTCGCTCTGTATGTGGCATCCCCATGGTACAGTCGGGGCCCTGAAGAAGGAACCCTTTTCGTTGGGGCGGGGCTCCGCGTTCCTTACGTGTTTCGCAGCTTGCCTCAGGTCTTGCTTATGTTTTCGATCGGACATCGAAGGTTAACTTATGGAAAAAAGGGACCTCGTTCCTTATTTTGGGTTCCTTAGGTCAAGGCCCCGACTGTAGCACGATGATTGTGAGGCGCCGTCCTTTCTTTGGCTCCCCCCTGTCGCCCCGTCGCAACCCCCGCTGCGGCCCGCCTATCAGCCCCTTCGCTCTGTGTGTGGCATCCCCATGGTAGTACGATGATTGTGAGGGCGCCGTCCTTTCCTTGGCCCCCTCCGTCGCCCCGTCGCAACCCCTGTTGCGGTCCCTCTTTCTCATCCCTTTCGGTCTTTACGTGGCATCCCTATGGTAGCACGATGATTGCGAGGGCGCCGTCCTTTCTTTGGCCCCCTCCCCCTTCCCCGCCCGTCGCAACCCCCGCTGTGGCCCCCCTTTTATCAGCCCCTTTGTTCTGTGTGCGGCATCCCCATGGCAGCACGATCGTTGAGGGGGCGCCGTCCTTTCCTTGGCCCCTTCCCCGTCCCCCCCCCGTCGCAACCCCCGCTACGGCCCCGGCAGTAGCGGCCTGGGCGCTCGTGTGTGGCTCCCCCGCGGGTAGCACGAGATTGTGGCACCGCCGTCCTTTCTTGGCCCACCAGCCTCATTCCCCGCCCGTAGCAACCCCCGCTGCGGCCCGCCTATCAGCTCTTTCGCTTTGTGTGTGGCATCCCCATGGTAGCACGATGATTGTGGGGGGGGCGCCGTCCTTTCCTTGGCCCACTCCCCCTTCCCCCCCGTCACAACCCCCGCTGCGGTCCCCCTTGATCAGCCACTTCGCTCTGTGTGTGGCATCCCCATGGTAGCACGATGATTGTGAGGGCGCCGTCCTTTCCTTGGCCCCCTTCCCCTTTCCCCCCCCGCTGCGGCCCGCCTATCAGCTCTTTCGCTTTGTGTGTGGCATCCCCATGGTAGCACGATGATTGTGGGGGGGCGCCGTCCTTTCCTTGGCCCACTCCCCCGTCCCCCCCCCGTCGCAACCCCCGCTGCGGCCCCCCTTTATCGGCCCCTTCGCTTTGTGTGTGGCATCCCCATGGTAGCACGATGAGTGTGGGGGCGCCGTCCTTTCCTTGGCCCCCCCCTTCCCCCTCCTCCCCCCGTCGCAACCCCCGCTGCGGCCCCCCTTATCAGCCCCTTCGCTCTGTGTGTGGCATCCCCATGGTAGCACGATGATTGTGGGGGCGCCGTCCTTTCCTTGACCCCTTTGCCCCTCCCCCCCCGGTCGCAACCCCCGCTGCCGGGTCGCCCTTTATCCCGCCCTTCCCCTGTGGTGTGGTCGTCTCCCTCGTGTAGCACGGATGATTGGGGGGCGGCCGTCTTCCTTGGACCATTTCCCCTCCCCCGCCTCCTCCTCCTCCTCCCCTCCTCCTCCTCCTCCTCCTCCTCCCCTCCTCCTCCTCCCTCCTCCTCCTCCTCCTCCTCCCTCCTCCTCCTCCTCCTCCCCCCCCCTCCTCTTCTTCCTCCTCCTCCCTCCTCCACAATAACTAATCTGAATACTACCTCCCTCTTCCCCTGAGACCGTCTTATTTTTTTTTGTATTTGCGTATTTCGCCCCCCCCCCCGCGTACTGTTTTTTAAACACAGGATTCCCGGGAGTTGGGTTTTCGCCTGCGTTTTTTTCAAAATGCTGCTCTCGCTGAGGCGCCAGCTTCATTTCTGCTCCCGCATCGTTCCGAATCGTGCTCCCGCTGCAGCGTGGGCCTCATTTTCGGATCGGTGTTTGGCCTCCGTCGTTCAGGATGGCGTTCTCGCCCCAGCGCGGGCCTCTTTCTCGCGCGCCCATCCGCCCGCCACCACCGCGCCGCACCACGCCCCGCCCCGCCG
>CAUYUJ010021715.1:158855-161355 GCA_963575745.1 Prorocentrum cordatum | reverse complement strand
ACAGACAGAGACACAGACACGCACAGACACACACAGACACACACAGACACACAGTCACACAGACACGGACACACACAGTCACACACAGACACGCACAGAGACGCACACACAGAGACACACACAGAGACACACACACACACAGACACACACACACACAGACACACACACACAGACACACACACACAAAGAGAGACACACGCACAGACACACAGACACACACACTCACAGACTCACAGACTCACACACCCGCAGACCCACAGACACACACACATAGACACCGAGACACCGAGACACCGACACACGGAGACGCCGACACACGGAGAACAGGCACACAGACCCACAGTCCGGCAGACCCACGCACACACACACACACACACACAAACACCGAGACACCGAGACACCGACACACGGAGACACCGACACACAGAGACACCGACACACGGAGACACCGACACACGGAGACACCGACACCGGCACACGGAGACACTAGACACACAGAGACACAGACATACAGAGTGAGACGCACGCAGACAGACACACACACACACACAGAGACACACACAGAGACAGAACACACGCACACGCACACGCACACACAGACACACGCACACACACACGGACACACACGGATACACAGACACAGACACAGACACACAGACAAACACAGACACACACACACAGACACACACAGACACAGACACACACACAGACACACACACACACCAACTCACAGACATACAGACACAGACACACAGACACAGACACACACACAGACACACAGACACACACACACAGACACACACACAGACACACACAGACACACACAGACACACACAGACACACATGCACACACACGAACGCACACAGACACACGCAGACACACACAGACACACGCAGACCCACACAGACACACGCAGACACACGCAGACACACACAGACACACAGACACACACACACACACAGATACACACACAGACACACAAACAGACACACACACAGACACACACACACAGACACACACACACACAGACACACAAACACAGACAGCCACACACACAGACAGACACACACACACAGACACACACAGACAGACACACACACACACAGACACACACACACACAAACAGACACACACACACAGACACACACACACACAGACACACTCACACACAGACACACACAGGCACAGACACACACACAGACACACACACAGACACACACACGCACAGACACACACATACATACACCACTGACATAAATAGTGACACACCTCGCGCAGACTGACGCACACACTGACACACCCACCACTGACATTTCACACAGACAGACATACACACAAGGAACACACAGACACGCACACAGACACCAGAATAGAGACACACATGCATACACCCAGACACAAACACAGACACACACAGCGACCCAGGACACACACAACAGACACAACACAACACTGACACACGGACACACACAGACACACCACACAGGCACACCCACACAGACGCCACCCACCCACACAGTGAACCCACACCACACCCCCAGACACACAGCACACCACACACCGCGACACAGACCCGAACGCGAGCGAGAGAGAGAGAGAGAGAGAGCGAGAGAGGACACACAAAAGGAGAGGACACACAGACAGACCACACACACAGACTAACACACAGACGCACCACACACACACACACACAGGGACACACCACACACAGCACACACACACACACACACACACAGAGACACACACAGAGACACAGCCACACAGACAGCCACACAGACACACACACACACAGACACACACACACACACAGACACACACACACCGACACACACACAGAGACACACACACACAGACACACACTCACAGACACACACACACAGACATACACACACACCGACACACACACAGAGACACCGACACACAGACACAGAGACACAGACACAGCCACACCCAGACACACACACAGACACACACCCACACACACACACACACACCCTCACACAGACACACACACACACACCCACACACAGACACAGACACAGACACACAGACACAGACACACAGACACAGACACACAGACACACACACACACACACAGACACACACACACACAGACACACACACAGACACACTCACACACAGACACACACAGGCACAGACACAGACACACACACACACAGACACATACAGACACCGACACACGCACACACAGGCACATACACACACACAGACACACTCACACACAGACACAGGCACACACACAGACACAGACACACAGACACAGACACACAGACACAGACACACACAGACACACACAGACACAGACACAGACACACACACATACAGACACACACACATACACAGACAGACACACGCACACGCAGACACATACACAGACACACGCAGACACACACGCAGACAAAGGCACACACACAGACACAGACACACACACAGACACACACAGGCACACACAGACACACACACAGACACACACTCACA
>CAUYUJ010021715.1:61355-153855 GCA_963575745.1 Prorocentrum cordatum | reverse complement strand
CGCACACACACAGGCACACACACACAGGCACACAGACACACAGAGACACGCAGAGACACGCAGAGACACACAGAGACACACACAGAGACACAGGCACGGACACCGACACCGACAACGACACCGATAGACACGCACACGCACGGACACAACAGACGCGGACACGGACACGCGCAGGAATGCGCAAGCCTGGTGTTTGGCCTTGTTGGGGTATGTTTGCCTCTGTTCTCGCTTTGTTTGCACTGCCCGCCACCATCTTCGCGATTCCCTGCCCAATTTTTCGGGGCCCAAGGGGCTGGCAGAGGGGGCTGGAGGGAGAGGAGAGGGGGCGGCACGTCGCCCCCGACCCATGGAGCACACCCATCGGGGGCACAATTGTAGAGAGAGAAACAGACTCCGCCAGTCTGAAAGGACATCCCCTGGGAATTGAACCACAAGCCTTCACATTGTGGGGAGAGTGCCTGCCAACTGGGCTAAGATGGCTACACATTTCATTTGCCGAATCGGGAATTTGCTGGTTTTTCTCTGGAGCGCACCCACGCTGGGCAAGCCTGGCCAAACAAAACGCGCAAAGCAGCCCTGGCGGGCGGGAAATCCTCTCCAAGGAAACCTTCTCCAAGGAGCCCCGAAGGACACCCCCTCCCAGCCAGGCCAATAACCCAGGCTGGGAGCACGGAGCCAGACACCTGGTGAGACAAAACGCGCAAAGACCAGAGGCAGCCCTCGAAAGTCGGGACAGTTCCGCGGGACGACCCCCCCCCCTGGCGCGGCGAGGTCCCGCCAAGATCAGCTCGGCCGCGCGGCAACCCCATGCGCCCCAGGCCCGCACGCCCCCACCCCCCAAGCGAAAAAGCGAGCGCAAGCCCAGCACTTGAATGCTCATCCCGCAGCGAGCATGCGCCGCGGGTACAGGACCCCCAAAGCGAGGCGCAGGGCGACCTCAGCAAAACAAACTGGACGAATATCGCGGGGAACAAGGAAACCACAGAACCACATAGCTGCATTGACTGTCACGTGCAAAGCCGAAGGCTTGCACACCTCGGCTGCACCCGCAACAAAGACGCCACAGAGATCAGGGAAGAGTGCCTTGCAAAGAAAAGCGCAACACGCGCACGCACGCACACGCACAGACACACGCACGCACGCACGCACGCACACGCACAGACACACGCACGCACGCACGCACGCACGCACGCACGCACGCACGCACGCACGCACTCACACACACACACACACACACACGCACACACACACAGAGATGCACAGAGATGCACAGAGACACGCAGCGACACACAGAGACACACAGCGACACGCGCACGGACACGGACATGGACGCACACGCGCACGCACGGAACACAGACGGACACGGACGCGGACATGGACACTCGCAGGAACACGGACGACACACGACGACACACGACACGACACACGACGACACACACGACGACGACACACACGACGACGACACACACGACGATGACACACACGACGACGACACACACGACGACGACACACTCGACAACGACACGCACGACGACACACACGACGACGACACACACGACGACGACACACACGACGACGACACACACGACGACGACACACACGACGACGACACACACACACACGACGACACACACACACACGACCGCACACACACGCGACCGCACACACACACACACACACACGACCGCACACACACACGACCGCACACACACACGACCGCACACACACACACACACGACCGCACACACACACACGACCGCACACACACACACACGACCGCACACACGCGAACCGCCACACACACACACGACCGCACACCACACACACACACACGAACGCACCGACCACACACGCCACACACACGACCGCACACACACGACCGCACACACGACCGCCACACACATACACACACGACCGCACGCACACACACACGACCGCACACACACACACACGACCGCACACACACACACACACACACACGACCACACACACACGACCACACACGCACACGACCACGCACACACACACACACACACGACCGCACACACACGACCACACACACACACACACACACTCACGACACACACACACACACACACATACACGGCACACACACGACACACACACGACACACACACACACACGACACACACACACGACACACACACACACACACACACACACACACGACACACGACACGCGAAACACCAACGTAAGGTGAGAACCCCAGGCCCCAAGAAGGCCCCAAGATGGCTTCAAGAGGGGCCCAAGAAGGCCCCAAGAGGGCCCCAAAAATCCCAGAAAAATCTCAGACACCGTCCTCAAGTCTGAGATTTTTCTGGGATTTTGTGGGGGGCCCTTGGGGGCCTCTTAAGGCCTTCGAAGGGCTCCCGCAGGGCCCCAAGAAGGTTCGGCAGGGCCCCAAGATGGCTCCAAGAGGGCCCCAAGAAGGCCCCAAGAGGGCCCCAAAAATCCCAGAAAAATCTCAGACACCGTCCTCATCAAGTCTGAGATTTTTCTGGGATTTTGGAGGGGCCCTGAAGGGCCTCGTAAGGCCCTCGAAGGGCTCCCGCAGGGCCCCAAGAAGGTCCTGCAGGGCCCCAAGAGGGCCCAAGATGGCTCCAAGAGGGCCCCAAAAAGGCCCCAAGAGGGCCCCAAAAATCCCAGAAAAATCTCAGACACTGTCTTCATCAAGTCTGAGATTTTTCTGGGATTTTGTGGGGGGCCCTTGGGGGCCTCTTAAGGCCCTCGAAGGGCTCCCGCAGGGCCCCAAGAAGGTCCGGCAGGGCCCCAAGAAGGCCCCAAGATGGCTCCAAGAGGGCCCCAAGAAGGCCCCAAGAGGGCCCCAAAAATCCCAGAAAAATCTCAGACACCCCAAAGTCTGAAAATCCAACTCTGTCTTCAGAGATTTTTCTGGGATTTTGGAAGGGCCCTTGGGGGCTTCTTACGGCCCGCGAAGGGCTCCCGCAGGGCCCCAAGAAGGTCCGGCAGGGCCCCAATAGGGCCCAAGATGGCTCCAAGAGGGCCCCAAGAAGGCCCCAAGAGGGCCCCAAAAATCCCAGAAAAATCTCAGACACCGTCTTCATCAAGTCTGAGATTTTTCTGGGATTTTGTGGGGGGCCCTTGGGGGCCTCTTAAGGCCCTCGAAGGGCTCCCGCAGGGCCCCAAGAAGGTCCGGCAGGGCCCCAAGAGGGCCCCAAGATGGCTCAAGAGGGCCTCAAGAAGGCCCCAAGAGGGCCCCAAAAATCCCAGAAAAATCTCAGACACCGTCTTCATCAAGTCTGAGATTTTCTTGGATTTGGGAGGGGCCCTTAGGGGCCTCTTAAGGCCCTTGAAGGGCTCCCGCAGGGCCCCAAGAAGGTCCGGCAGGGCCCCAAGAGGGCCCAAGATGGCTCCAAGAGGGCCCCAAGAAGGCCCCAAGAGGGCCCCAAAAATCCCAGAAAAATCTCAGACACCGTTTTCATCAAGTCTGAGATTTTTCTGGGATTTTGGAAGGGCCCTTGGGGGCCTCTTAAGGCCCTCGAAGGGCTCCCGCATGGCCCCAAGAAGGCCCGGCAGGGCCCCAAGAGGGCCCAAGATACTCCAAGAGGGCCCCAAGAGAGCTCCAAAGGGCTCCAAGACGGTCGGAAAAGATATTCAGATCGCCATGGTCTGAATATATTGTGGTGTTCGGTATCGTTCACTTCTGGGGCCTAAGGGGGCTGCTTGGAGGGCTTGGAGGGCTCAAGAGGGCTCCAAGAGGAGCCCAGAGGTCCCACCTCCGAAAGCCCAAGGAGGCTCAGCAGAGGAACGCGCGCGGCGGGTCCGGAGGCACATAAGCAGCGAAGCTGCAGTAGGGTTATTCCATAATTGGCCGAGAGGCAACAGGAGCCGCAGACAGGGGAGAGCAGCACAAGCAGGAAGTGGACACAGCTGCGGCACGCCTGGTCGGGGGATGGTTCTCTTCCTGATATTATTACTTCCTCCTCCTTCTCCTCATCTTCCTCCTCATCCCTCTCCTCCTTCTCCTCCTCCTTCTCCTCCTCCTCTCTGGGATAGTAGGCAGCCCTACTATCACGATAGTGTCTGACATGAATTGCCCCCATGCGCCATGACAGATTATGTTCCCTTACAGTTCTGCTGCAACCAACTAACGTCGCTTGCGCCTGACGTCAACTGCCCCCATGCGCCGCGTCACATCAAGGGCATTGCGCTGCAATTGCATTGCCTTGTATTTCCGTGCGAACAGTGCTCTACGTTCGTCATGCGTCTAGGGCGTGCTTGATTTGCGGGGCATGTCTATGGCGCCTCTTGAGGGCCCCCAGCAGGATCAGGATGGGAGCCAGGTGGCCGTGCGAAGTGCATATTGAAACCCTTCTCCCTGAGAAGACGCTGATCGTGTCCTCTCGGGTTCCTCCTTCTCCTTCTCCTACCAACACTGAAGCAGACTCGATGGGTCAATCCTATCGCGTCATTATGGGTTGGCGTGGTGCATTTTTTGGATGGGGTGAATGGCCGCACTGGCACCTCAAGGAAACGGCGTGAGCAGCAATAGCGGACAGATAGAGAGAGAGAGAGACCGAGACAGAGAGAGAGAGAGAGAGAGAAAACAAACTAACAAAAAAGGAAAGTCACAATCACGAAATGCACAGCGTAGGGCCTGCCAGCCTAGACATGCAAGCGGGGGAACGACTAGAGACGTCACCTGAAAAACGCCCCGCGGCCGCCTCGCCGCAGAGAACGCTCTGCGCTCGGCCGAATTGGGGAGAAAGGGACAAGGGAACTTCCGAGAGAAGGGGCTCGCAGTGGAGGGGGAGGCACCGGACGCTCCGTGGGCTACCCCCCTCATCCTTAGGCAGAGTCCAAATCCATTGCGAAATTGTTACGTTCGTGGTGGTGCGTCTCGGAACCATCACATCTTTCCTTTCGTCGAAGAAACCCCACCCTGCCGTCGCTGGCTTTGGACTCGCCGCGCATCTGGCAGGCGTCAGCATTGTTGCCGACACCCGCGCGCGTATCCTAAAGGGTCGGGACGCTCCCAAAGCTCGTCTTCCCCCTTAGGGGGCTGGTGCGTAAATGTTTATTGATTTTTAAAATTATGGCAGGCTGATGAAACAATACCGTGTGAAAGGGAAGTGGAATGCAGCACGCGTGAAATTGCAAGTGAGACTGCGCGAAGCGCTACAGCGAGATGGAAAAGGACAGTGGAGGCGAGTGCGATTACCCATCCCCGCTGGCATACCCATTCACTTGCCTGGGACGCTGCGCGCTCGTGGTTTTCAGGGCACATATCTTTTTCTATATGATATGTCTCCTCCCGCTGTGAATCCTCCGTACACTCATGTCGTCTGTTAAGAAACTCACTTTTTTGAGCTGGGTCTCAGAATTTTTTAGAATAATATAGGAAATTCAAAAAAGCTGGAACCAATTTCTTAAGCTGGGACCGATTCCTTAAGTGCTGGCGGGGGGTTGTGCTGGGGGGTTGTGCTGGGGGGTGGTGCTGAGGATCGTGCTGACGGGGTGGCGCTGGAGAGGGTTGTGCTGGAGGGTCGTGCTGGAGAGGGTTGTGCTGGAAGGCGAACTCGAAAACCTTCCAGCACAACCCTTCAGCACAAACCCCCACGCGTGTGCGCGTGAGGGGTTGTGCGCGTGTGCGCGTGTTGTCTGTGTGCGTGTTGTCTGTGTGCACATGCGTGGGCGCACGCACGCGCACACACGCAGACGCACACACACGGGGCTTCTCCATTGTAGCGCGCAGGGCCCCCGTGCGCGTGGCGCCGTGGCGGCGACATTTCTGTGTTTGTTTCAGAGGGCCACCAACAAAAAAATTGGGCCGCCCCCGGGCTTGGGACATCACGCCCGCCTCGGAAAACCATACTATTTGCATGGTTTCGTGCCCCGCCCACCCCTCCAGGAAGGCCCCGCCTGAGCGAGGAGGGCATCGGAAACCCATACTAATTACATGGTTTCGCGCCCCGTCCCTCCCCTCTAGGGGGGGCCCGCCTGAGCGAGGAGGGTATCGGACACCCGTACTATTTACATGGTTGCGTGCCCCTTCCATCCCTCCAGGGAGGCCCCGCTTTAGCGAGGAGGGTATCGGAAACCCAAATTATTTACATGGTTTCGTGCCCCTCCAACCCCTCCAGGGAGGTCCCGCCTGAGCGAGGAGGGTATCGGAAACCCATATTACTTACATGGTTTCGTGCCCCTCCCATCCCTCCAGGGGGGGCCCGCCTGAACGAAGAGGGTATCGGAAACCCATATTGCTTACATGGTTTCGTGCCCTTTCCCGCCTTTCCAGGGAGGCCCCGCCTGAGCGAGGAGGGTATCGGAAACCCATACTCTTTACGTTGTTTCGTGCCCCTCCCACCCCTCCAGGGAAGCCCCGCCTGAGCGAGGAGGGTATCGGAAACCCATACTAGTTACATGGTTTCGTGCCCCTCCCACCCCTCCAGGGAGGCCCCGTTTGAGCAAGGAGGGTATCGGAAGCCCACACTATCTAAATGGTTTCGTGTCCCTCCCACTGACATGGGTGAGGAGGAGGGGAGCACATTACCTATCCATCTCACGTGCTACTCCTCCCACTGAGGAGGGTGATGAGGAGGGGGAGTTCTGCGATGAGGAAGGCTTCATGATGATGATGATGGTGATGACGATGGTTATGCTGCTGTTAACCATGGCGATGACGATGGCGATAATGGTGATGGACGATGACGATGGCGATAACGGCGAGTATGATGATGATGCTGATGGTGAAAACGATGATGACGATGACGATGACGATGATGACAACGTCGACGGCGAGGATGACGATGCAGATGCTGGTGATGGTGACGATGCTGCTGCTGATGCTGACGTTGCTTGTGCTCTTGATGATGATGACGACGATGATGCTGATGATGACGTCCACGATGATGCGGACGATGATGATACCAAGGACGGTGATGGTCATGATGATGACGATAATGATAATGATGATGATGATGATGACGACGATGATGATGATGATGATGATGACGATGATGGCGACGACGATGATGATGATGATGAGGACGATGACGCTGACGATGATGATGCTGATGATGATGATGAGGATGATGATGATGATGCTGATGATGGTTATGATGATGCCGATGATGGGGATGATGATGGTGATGATCACCAAAATGATATGATGATGCTCCTCACCATCATCCATCTTATCCTCTTCCTCCTCCTCCTCCTCCAGGGGGGTATCGGAGTATCGGATAACAATGCAGTTTACACGGTTTCGTGTCCCCCCTCCATTCCTCCAGAGAGGGCGCGCTTGAACGAGGAGGGTCGCGGAAAGCATTACTCTTTACCAGGTTTCGTAGCCCTCCCTCCTTCCAGCGGGGCCCCGCCAGAGCGAGGAGGGTATCAAGAAACCGTACTAGTTACAAGGCTTCGTTTCTTGAGCACCTGTCCTCCCTCCTCCTGTCTTTTGTCTGCCCTTTCGTGCGTACTTACTCGTACAATCCAGCTGGGAGTGTGCTCGAGTGGGGCTGATTGAGGCAGTCGTGGGCTGTGGGAGTCACGGCCCCAACCAAGTCCGAAGGTGACGTCTGCAGATAGGGCTGCCCACGAGCAATTCACAGCTGCGCTTGGGGCGCGAGGGGCAACTCTGCGAAGGCGACCCGCAGCGCGCCTATGTGAATCCTGTCGGATTGACTTCCCAGCGCCCCCCTCAATGACAGGGCGCACCCCAGTAGCGGCGCGAACAGAGAAACATCAATCCCGCGATGCCCCCCCCCCTGGAATCAGGATCGTATGACCCGCCTGCCGGCTGTTGTGTATGTCGTTGCTGCTGAACTTTGATTACTGAAGATTAAGTATTGTTGCTACCCCCGTGGCGCACATTGTAGTTGTCCAATTGAAGTGTCCCGCCCGGGGTTTGCATCCTGTTTTTGTTCCGGGGAAAGGCTTGACGGTCAAGCTGGCCCCCTTGCGCCCAGTTTACAACAACAACGGCTCCAGCCTGATACTTTCTCACAACAATGTGTTCCCAAATCGCGCTCTCGCGTGGGACTTCCTAACAATGCATGCAGGCATCGCGCTCTCGCGTGGGACTTCGTATTGTTTGCAGATGCCGCGCCCTCGATACTCAGGGATCACGCTCTCGCTGTAGATTTCCTCACGACTTATTTGGGAATCGCGTTGTCGCTCGAGGCTTCCTCGCGATTCATGCAGGACGCACGCTTCAGCAACACGCCTGCTCGATCTGGCCGCCTGGGCCCGCCTTCCCGACCCGCCTGAAAGGGTCTACCCGCCCGATCTGCCCGTCTGGTTCCGCCACGTGTGTTCTGCTCCTAGCCCCCCTCCTGCTACTATCTCTCGTGCTCCATCCTCCTCCCTCCCCCTTGTCCCGTCCTTCCATCCGTCCTCCCTTCCTCTGCCTTAGGGACTGCGAAGGTAAGAAAGGTATACCCCAACGGGGCACGATCGAAGACGAAGAGGGCGGGTATCGAGGGTTTGGGACGTACGTGTTGAATGGCATGCGAGCAGACAAGAGCGATCAGTCTTACAATTACTGGTGTTGCTGTTGTTGGTGGAATTGGTGTTGGTGGTGCTGTTGTTGGTGGTGGTGTTGGTGCTGGTGTTGCTGTTGCTGTTGCTGCTGAATTTGTTGTTGTTGATGTTGTTGTTGATGGTGTTGTGTTTGTCGTTGTCGTTGTTGTTGTTGCTGTTGCTGCTGCTGCTGTTGCTGTTGTTGTTGGGGGCTTTCACGTGCTTCATCCTTCTCCCTCCCCCTTCCATCCGTCCTCTCTTCCCCTGTTTCAGGGGCTGCACCAATTATGCGCGGCAGGTAGAGAAGATATACCCCCAGGGGGGTACGATCGAAGACGAAGAGGGCGGGTACCGAGGGTTTGGGATATACGTTTTGAATGTCACGCGAGCAGATAAGAGCGAGCAGTCTTAAAATGATTGTTGGTGTCGTCGCCCCACGCACGACCCAGCCCGCGACCCACCGGCGACCAGTCCGCGACCCACCCGCGACCCAGCCCGCGGCCTACAGGCGACCCGCCCGCGATCCGCCCGCGACCTACCCGCGACCCACCCGCGAGCCACCCGCGACCCACCCCGCAACCGACCCCGCGACCCACCCGCGACCCGCCCGCGACGGGCCCGCGACCCAATTGCGACCCGCGATCCATCTCGCGCCCACCCCCTCACTCTGATCCGCAATTGCGGGGTGCTACATATACGTACACGTCATAGTTCTACCGCATGTTCATATATGTACAAGTATACAGAGAGAGAGAGAGAGAGAAAGACAGAGAGAGAGAGAGAGAATCAAACAAAGAGAAGACATAAAGAGAGAGGGAGGGGGGGAGAGAGAGAGAGAGAGAGCGAAGGAGAAAAAACAAATCCTGCCTCTTCTTCCCCTCCTGACAGCGAGAGAGGGGGGTGGGGAGGGGGTCGCAGCGAGGCGCACTGCTGCAGCTGCTGCCTCCTTCCTTCTCCGCGCTGCTGCGCAGCCAGCCCCCCCCCAAAGCCCGCCAGGATCGCGTGTCGGAGATCCTGGCGGAGGGCCGCGGCCGAGACCCGAGCCTGCCGGGCGGCACGCAGGGCCCGCCGCGGGGCGCCCGGGACTGCACGGGCGGCGCCCGGAGCGGCGAGGAGGCCGCGGACTGCAGCGCGCTGGAGTGCAGCGCCACCACTTTGGACTTCAGCCAGATCCCCGCAGGAGGGAGCGGAGGGTTTCTCCGAAGGGCTTAGGCGACCCCTCCTCCTCCTCCTCCTCCTCCTCCTCCTCCTCCTCCTCCTCCTCCCCTCCTCCTCCCTCCTCCTCCTCCTCCTCCTCCTCCTCCCTCCTCCCTCCTCCTCCTCCTCCTCCTCCCCCTCCTCCTCCTCCTCCTCCTCCTCCTCCTCCTCCTCCTCCTCCTCCTCCTCCTCCCCATTCGTCAGAACATCATCCCTCTCACTGACCGCCATTCTCGCCATCACAGCAATCGTCCGTTGACATGTTGGTGGGACGAAGATGGTTTTCAGGGGTGCACCAGGCCGCTTGTTTGAGAAGCCCTGCACCGCGGGTGGTCGACCAACAAGGTACACGTGCAACTCTGCGAGTGGCCCTGTAATACCGACCCGTACAAGCATCCGAGCATGTTCGTTCGGTCTGTGTGAGATCTTCTCGTGCCCGAGCGCAGCGTGAGCGAGGAGGAGGAAGGAGAATGAGGGGCGAGGGGCGAGGGCGGCCTCCCCAGAAACCCGTCTACCCATCCCACTCCCCATCCTCCTCCTCCTCCTCCTCCTCCTCCTCCTCCTCCTCCTCCTCCTCCTCCTCCTCGTTCTCACGCTCGGGCGAGGGGCGAGGAGCGGAGCGTGAGGGACAGAGGAAGGATGGAGCGGAGAGGCCGAACGCAACGAGAGGGGCGAGGCGAGGGGATGAGAAGGACCCGGCGGACCTAACCGCGAGGCCCGAAGAGCGATGATTCAGGAGGGGGAGGAGGAGAAGTGAGGAGGAGAGGAGGAAAGGAGAAATGAGGAGGAGAAGAGGGGAGGAGGAGGAGGAGGAGGAGGAGGAGGAGGAGGAGGAGGAGGAGGAGGAGGAGGAGGAGGAGGGAGGAGGGAGGAGGAGGAGGAGGAGGAGGAGGAGGAGAGGAGGAGGAGGATGAGGAGGAGGAGGAGGAGGAGGAGCACACAGAGTGACAGCGCGTGGGACCGACGCGCGCAGAAGGAGGAGTGACGGGCGAGGAACAATCATGGCGGAAGAAGGAGGATAAGGAAGAAGAGAAGGGGGAGGGGGAGGGCAATGTGGAGGAGGGAGGGGGGAGGAAGAGACGGACGAGGAAGAGGAGGAGGAGGAGGAGGAGGAGGAGGAGGAGGAGGAGGAGGAGGAGGAGGAGTGAGAAAGATAAAAAAAAAGAGGATGGTGATGAGGCGGAGTGCAGTCGAATCTGGTTAAAGGGTAGGGGGGAGAAGGGGAGGGGCCAATAAAGTAGGAGGCGGATCAGCAGCAGCGACATTTGACAAGTGAAGAGCGGTAGCGTGTATGCAGGGAAGGAAGTGGTCACGTAGGATCGCGGGGAGCACGGCGTAAGGAGGAGCAGGAAGGGGAGGGAGGCATCAGGGAAAGTGAGGAAAAAAACGAGAACGAAAGAGCACGATCATAATCATGATGGAAAGAGGTGCGAAGAGCAAGTGGTGGGAAAGGCGGAGGACCGCTGAAGAGTCAGGAGGAGGAGAGGGAGAGGGTGCACAGCCAACCCGCACAGCGACGATGGGCAAGCTTCCCGAGGCTACCCTTGCATCCTTGCCTCCTCGGCCCGCCCTTGGCGGCTTTCGCTGGCCAGTCTCGCTTGAGAAACGTTCACATGGCCTCCTCCTCCTCCTCCTCCTCCTCCTCCTCCTCCTCATCCTCATCCTCGTTCGCGGACGGAGGGAGGCTGTGGCGTCCTGTGAGGCAGCCCGTCGCCTCATCCCTGCCGGCCATCCTTATGATACGGGCCGACGGTACGGCGGGCGTCCCAGGTCAAGCCGCCAGGAGCGGGCGAGTCGGCGGCAGACCGCCAGGCTCTCCCATCTGCGCTGGCGCAGAAGGCTCAGCGATGGCGGGACGCAACCGACAGCAGGAGACATGAACCGAGAGACGAGTTATGAGGAGGAGGAGGAGGAGGAGGAGGAGGAGGAGGAGGAGGAGGAGAAGGAGGAGGAGGTGGAGGAGGAGCAGGAGGTGGAGGAGAGGAAGAGGAGGAGGAGAGGAGGAGGAGGAGGAGGAGGAGGAGGAGGAGGAGGAGGTGGAGGCGGGGGAGCGGGGGGGGGGGGGTGAGCGATGAGGGCGAGGACGAGGACGAGGAGAAGCAGGGCGAAGAGAAAGACAGGTGAGAAGTGATGAGTCAGGGCTGAGGGTTGACGGGCAAGGAGTGAAGATCAAAAACTCAGAAGGCTAGAAGAGTCTGGATGGATAAGGAGGATGACTAGGAGGTTGTGGAGGAGGAAACTGAGAAGCAAAAGGAGGAATGGGAGAAGGAGGGAGACGAAGAGGAGAGGGAGAATGAAGACGAGGAGGCCGAGGAGGGGAAGGAGGAGTAAGGCGCGAGGAGTGAGGGATGAGAGGTGGGAAACCAGGGCCACGGCGTGAGGCGTGAGACCAGAGCAACGAGCGAGGACACGGAGGAGGAGGAGATGGAGTAGGAAGAACATGCAGATTCAGTGGAGACCCATGCCAACAAACACCTTGCTTGCCTCCAGGGTGCCCTGGGTTCCTTCGGTTTCGATGTTTTGGCGATGGAAAGCGTGACGTTCCCACACCAAAGATCAACGGACGTCCTGGGGTCTTAGGGTTGGGTTTCTTGTGGAGGGTTTCTTGTGGTCGGACCTCCACTGCACGACCAGGAACTTTTCGATAGCGTAGCGCTCTGCCGGCCCTGGCCCACCACGCTCTGGCGCCACTCGCTCTCAAAGCCCTGGCCCCAAGGCGTCAACGTCCCGAGCCAGACGGGTTAGGATTAAGTCGGGCCTGTCCCTCTACATCCCTCCCTTCCGACTTCCGAGTCGTACACCAGGCGGCGCGTGGACAGACAGAGTGCGGAAAATACAATACACTAAGCACTTGGAGAATCACAGTGAGAGAATGCGATGGCGAAGAGTGCGCTTCCAGCGCTTCCAGGCCTGTCCCTTTACAGGAGAAATTTTCAAAAATAGCCAGAAAATCGTCTGAGGACGATTTTTGAAATATTTCTGAGCATTTTTGATTATTTTGGGAGTACTTTTTATTCGTCGTCCAAAATGTGCCTGTAGGGGGACATGCCCGACCTAAGGTTAGGACGAGGATAGATCCGTTCCAGAGCGTTCTGGAACGCTCTCAGAGCGTTCCAGCACGCTCTGAGAGAAGGCCGCGGTGCCAGAGACACTTCCTCCAGAGCCTCTGGAGATCAGAGAGAATTTCTCGATGCACCCCCACTCGAATTTGTCCTCGTCCTGGCCTCGTCTTGCCACGCGTTTCCGAGCTTCCCGCTCTGCGGAGCAGAGCGACGCGCTGACTTAAGTCGGGCGTGTCCCTCTACAGGGGGAAAATTCTCAATGATACCAGAGAAAACCCCAATCATGATCTTTTTAGGGCTGTAGGGCTATAGGGCTACAGGGCTGTATGGGCTCTTGGGCGCTATATGGGCTATATGGCTATACGGCTATATGGGTTATAGGGCTGGCTATAGGGCTATTGGGCGATAGGGATATAGGGCTATAAGGCTATAGGGCTACAGGGCACAGGGCACCCGGGCACCCGGGCATCCGGGCACCCGGGCACCCACCCGGGCACCGGGCACCCGTCACCCGGGCACCCGGGCACCTGGGCATCCAGGCACCCGGGCCCAGCCACCGAATCGGCGGCGAACCCGGGCACCCAGGCACCCGAGCACCCGGGCACCCGGGCACCCGGGCCCGGCCACCGAATCGGCGGCAAACCCGGGCACCCGGGCACCCGGGCACCCGGGCACCGAATCGGCGGCACACCTCACCTACCTTTAAATCCGCTAGGACCCCTACAGAGGCAAGCTCTGATTGGGGAAATAGTACAAAAAAATAGTCTGGGAACGATTTTTTAATCATTCTGGGGGGTATTGGGGGGGTATGTTTTATTTTTCGTCCAAAATCTGCCTGCAGGGGGACATGCCCGACCTAAGCGTCGTCCGCTCTCACGGGACAGCGCGTCGCCGGGGCCGCCGCGGCGACGCGCCCGACCGTCGACGAACGAGCGGGGGGAGCTGCTGCGCGGGCCACGCCCTGCCCCCGCGGCGGGCCGCCCCCCAGCCCCCGCGCAGGCTTGGCGCTGGCGACGACGTCAAGGACGACGACGACGACGACGACGACGATGTTGATGATGATGTCATGCTGATGTTGGTGATGATGGTAGCGGTCATGACGATGGTGATGATGGTGATGATGATGATGATGATGATGATGATGATGATGATGATGGTGATGGTGATGGTGATGATGATGATGATGATGATGATGATGATGATGATGATGATGATGATGATGATGATGGATGGTGGTGATGATGGTGGTGGTGATGGTGATGGTGATGATGATGATGATGATGATGATGGATGGTGGCGATGATGGTGGTGGTGATGCTGCTAATGATGATTGTGCTGGTGTTGATGATGGTGATGGTGAAGGTGATGGTGGTGATGTTGCCGCTGGCGACAGAGGGACGACGACGATGATGGTGGTCATGATGATGTTGTTGGTGATCATGTTGATGATGATGATGATGATGATGATGATGATGATGATGATGGTGATGGTGATGGTGATGGTGATGGTGATGGTGATGGTGTTGATGATGATGATGGTGATGGTGATGGTGTTGATGATGATGATGATGGTGATGGTGATGGTGATGGTGTTGATGATGATGGTGGTGGGGCTGAGATATATGATGATGATACTGATGATGAAGATGATGATACTGATATGATGATGCTGGTGATGATGATGTTGCTGATGCTGGTGTTGATTGTGATAGTGGTGATGATGACACTGATGATGTTGAAGATGTTGATGATGATGATGATCATGCTGATGATGTTGATGGTGGTGGTAGTGATGATGATGATGATGATGATGATGATGATGATGGTGCTGGTGATGATACCGCTGGCGGCAGGGACGACGACGATGATTGTGATGATGATGTTGATGATGATGGTGACGATGATGGATTATGGTGGTGAGGATGTTGATGTGTATGATGATAACGATGTTGATGATGTTAGGATGGTCGTGATGATATCAGGGAGGCGACTCAGGCTTTTAGGTGCAAGGGTTCGGCCCGGCGTCTGCTTGCTTGCTGCTTTTTTCTGGAAGGAGGTAATGGTTTCGGGGTTCTTTGCTTGCTTGCTGTTTTGGCGGCCTTGGCTTAGCTGCATCTGCAGGCTTTCTGGGGCCACCTTGGGGGGCGCCCTTGGGCTCCCCCGATCTCCCCCGAGGCTCCAGCGGGGCTTCTGTCGGCCGCGGGGAGCAATTCCTGAAGGGGCTATTTGCCGCCGACCCCCGGGCCCCAGACATCGAGAAGTCCTTGGAGGCATTGCGGAGTCTGGGCAGGCCTCGGCGAGTTCTGCGTAGTTTCGGGAGGCATTGAGCGGCCGGCAGAGCCTTGGGGAATCCCCACGAGCTTGTGAGAGGCCCTGGGAAGCCCTCGCGGACTAGACGGCTCCAGGGAGCCATGAGGGAGTTCGCCATCCTGAGGCCATCCTGTGGATACATTGGGACAGCTTCGGAGCCTTCTCGGGCAACTTCGGGGCCTCTCGGAGGCATCTTGGGTCCTCTGAAGCCTGGGTCCGCGCGGGGCCCTGGCGGCGAGTGCGTACCGAAGCAGAGATTGAACGCATTGCCTGACATTGTCGTTCGGTGCTGTGCTCCGCGCGGGGCTCCAGCGGCGGAGACGCACCAAAGCAGAAATTGGAAGGAATACTCGTCATTGGCGTTCGGGGCAGTGCTCCGCGCGGGGGCCTGGTGGCAGGGGCGCGCCAAAGGAGAATCTGAAAGCAAAGTTCGTCGTTATCGTTCGGGGTCGTGCTTTGTGCGGGGTCCGGGCGGTGGGGGCGCGCCGAAGCACAAGTGAACACAGTGCTCATTACTGCCGCTCGGGGTCGCGCTGCGTGCGGGGCCCCGGCGGCCGGGGCGCACCGAAGCAGAAACGGAACGCATTGTTCTGCATGTTTACTCGAGGCGGCGCTTTGCGCGGGGGCCTGGCGGTGGGGGCGTACCGAAAGAGGACCGAAACATAGTATTCATCATGTTCGTTCGGAGTTCCAGTCCGTCTGCTGTTTCAGTTGTTCGCGTTGTCGTTTGCTTGCCTGCGGATGCGAATATTTGAAATAAGTGTTGCTTGCTTGCTTTTTCCCGTCCCTCCTGAAGGGGTCGGCTTTTGCATCGGGTTTGCTGATTGATTTCCTGAAGAGTCTTTGTGTGTAGAATCGCCTCCCTGATATGATGATGGTGGTGGTAATGCTGATGATGTTAATGTTGGCGATGGTGATGATGGCGATGGTGATGGTGATGATAATGATGGTGATGATGATGCCTCTGGCAACAGAGGTACGAAACCGATGATGATGTTGATGATAATGATAATGATAAGGATAAGGATGAGGGTTATGGTGATGACGATGATGATGGTAGGGCTGATTATGATGATGCTGCTGATGCTGACGATGCTGATGTTCATGATGGTGATGATGATGGTGGTGGTGCTGCTGCTGATGATGGTTATGATGCTGAGGCTGATGTTGATGCTGATGTTCATGGTGCAGATGATGGTGATGGCAATGATAGTGGTGATGATGACGATGGTGTCGCTGGCGACACACTGACGACGACGACGAAAATGATGATGATGATGTTGTTGATGATGATGGTGATGCTGATGCCGATGATGATGACGATGATGCTGACGGTAATGCTGATGGTGATGGTGATGGCGATGTTGATGATTGTCATGATGATGGTGATGACGATGATGGTGATGATGATGGTCATGATGATGACGATTTTGATGATGGTGATGGTGGTGATGACGATGATACTGATGGTGATTACGTTGATGTAAATGATGATGGTGATGGTGATGAGATGATGATGCCGCTGGCGACTGAGGGACGACGAGGATGGCGACGACGACGACGACGACGATGATGATGATGATGATGAAATGATGATGGTGGTGATGATAATGATGATGCTGACGATGATGATGATGATGATGACAATAATGATGATGGCGATGACGACGATGATGATGATGATGATGACGATTATGGTGATGGTGATGGTGATGGTGATGGTGACGATGATGGTCATGATAATGATGTTGCTGATGTTGATGTTGATAGTGATGATGATGTTGGTGATGATGATGCTGATGATGACGCTTGTGTTGATGGGGATGGTGGTGATGACGATGATGGTGATTACGTTGATGTAAATGTTCACCGTGATGATGAGAATGATGATGATGATGATGATGATGATGATGATGATGAAGATGATGATGATGATGATGATGATGATGATGATGATGATGATGATGATGATGATGATGATGATGATGATGATGATGATGATGCCGCTTGCGACTGAGGGACGACAGGGTGGCGATGACGACGACGACGATGATGATGATGATGACGATGATGATGATGATGATGGTGGTGATGATAATGTTGATTAGGATGTTGTTGATGATGGTGATGCTGGTGATGCTGATGCTGATGCTGATGCTGATACGGGCACGGGCCAGGCCTGCAGCCGGCACCACCGCTGGCCGCGGACGAGACCCCAGCCTACTTCAACCTTGCCGCTGCCGACAGCCAGAGGGAGGGGGCGGGGACGCGCCATTGCGACTCTGAAGGTTCTCAGGCGATCGCAAACATAGAGGGGGCGTGGATTAGCGACGGGTCCCGTTTCCATGGGAAATCGCGGATTTCCGCCGCCGAACGAGGCGACACCGGCCGTACTTTGGGGAGAGCACCTCCCCTGATCCATGGATTATGGATCGCTAATCCATGTTTGCGCGCGAGATCGGTAGGTTCGCGTCGTGTCGACCACCGGCGAACCTGCCGCTGGCGTTCAACGTTGAGCGCCCCCTGCAGTCCAGAATCGGTCGATGTTGAACGATCTGACGTTTCGGAAACGGCCGATCGTTCATAGTTGAACGATCCCCTGGGGTGTCAGGAACCAACGCCGAAGTCGGCACGACACGAACCTGACGTACGGTGGTCCCTTGCTTGTCCTTCTTTGTCATTATTTTTATCTTTCTGAGTCTGCCATCCTCGGCTGCATTTGCAGTTGACACTTGTAATTGTTAGCGGCAGAAGCTGTTCCCTTTACGTATGGTATCATGCGTGATGACGCCCAGTGGTGTTGGTTGCCGTGCGGCCAAACTACGCCATGACAGGCTTGAGTCAGACCGACTACCGCTTCGTGTCAGACTATACTTTCGTTCCTCCGTGCTCATGGACGCTTGGGCGTTGCTCCTGTCTGGGCGCACGCTGACGGCGACCAGTTTCCAGTCGATGTCCTCTTCTATCTGATCGAATAACACATGAGTTCCATTATGTTGTCCTGCCAAGTGATTGTGATATATGTCACGCATTCCTCCAGGAGCTGTTCATGATCATCCCCTCTTGCGCACGTGCCATGCAATTTGTCGTGTTCGGGCTCACCTTGAGTGCAGCGAGAGCTCTCTGGAGCGAGACTCAATATGTGCTCCTCGACTGGATGAGGCTATCCTTTGCGACTGAGTATCAATGACGCTTCGCGTGTCCCCACCAGCCCAGGACTCAGCCTGGGTTCACCCTTGAAGAGGGTTACTGGCTGGCAAGGGTTCCAGCACTGCCAGACGAAGAGGAGGACAATCTCAGCGCCTGCATCCCCTCCAAACCTACACAAGACAGAAGCCACTATCCACACTCCCGCGTATCTCGAACCTTCCTCCTCTTCCTCCTCCTCCTCCTCCTCCTCCTCCTCCTCCTCCTCCTCCTCCTCCTCCTCCTCCTCCTCCTCTCCTCCTACGTATAACTGACGGCCAGTGCAAGGAACACTCTCAGCAGGCACCCGCAGTTCCACACGCAGCGCCATCATCAGCGTTACGAAGGTCCAGTGTTACTTGAGATTCCGACACCTGCAATGGCTTCCCGCCTGTAACATGCACCGAGCCCCCGTTTGACGCCTGCGTCGACTCGGTCCGACGCCGCGTTCGGCTACGAGGCTAATGGTTGCGCCGACTCCCTGGTCCAGCGCCTGCGCCGACACGCAGTTCCTCAGTTCCGTGCCTGCGCCGACTCTTGGATGAGGCTAATTATCCTTGACTGGGTATCAATGTATTTGGTAGCACGCGGAGGAAGAGCAGGAGGAGGAGTGAAGAGAGGGAAGAGGGATGAGGAGGACGAGGAGGACGAGGAGGACGAGGAGGACGAGGAGGGCGAGGAGGACGAGGAAGAGGAGGAGGAGGAGGAGGAGGAGGAGGAGGAGGAGGGGAAGGAGGAGGAGGAGGAGGAGGAGGAGGAGGAGGAGGAGGAAGACGCGACTGGGGTCGGCACGACGTGAACCTGCCGCAGCACGAGGGGCACCGGCCGCAAAGAAATGCGGCCCCGTGCGCCCGAGCGCAGCAGAGCGCGCTCCCGGCATTACGTAGTGTGCGTTGTGCGACGGCTTCGTAGCGACGTCGAGCAGCACGATGGGCCATGGGAGAATCAGAGGAGCGAGAGGTCATGATGGTGATACGTTCCAAGATCTCTCCAAGATTTTGTCCCAACCATCCCGTGGTGTTGGGTCCTCGTTTTGAAGAAACAGCGCCCCGCGTCTCACCTCACCTCACCTCCACCTCTCGCTGCCCCCTCCCTCCTCCTCCTCCTCCCTCCTCCCATTCCTGCTTCTGCTCGCCGCATGTCCACCATGTCGGCGCACCCCTCACGATGATCGTGGCCCCATGGGGAGCTCCACCGAAGGCCCCAGCGACAGGGTTTGCATGCGTCCCCCCCCATTTCGGCACACCCCTCACGAGGATCGTGGCCCCATAGAGAGCTCAGGATTTGCATGCGTCCCCCCGCCCATTTCGGCACACCCCTCACGAGGATCGTGGCCCCATAGGGGGTTCCACCGAGAGCGGTACCCACATCGCGGTACTGTACTCACAGCTGCATATGATTGGGTCCTTCGCCAGGATCATTAGAGTTTCTTAGATGTCCCCATGTTCCGCACGGGCTGCGGAAGCGAGGGCCGAGAGATATTCTTGGAAATCCTGGAATTCATAGGAGAAGGGCGCTTCGAGCAGGAGATCGACTACAGAATGGATTTACCCCAGACTTGTCTTGTTCGTCGAACATACGGAACAAAATGTAGAATGCTCCATAGATCTACCGAGCGTTCTTCGCATTCGTTCGTAGATCCGACGAACAAATCAATTAAGGGGTAAATCAACTATGCAGCCGATCGCCTACTCGGACGCTGAGCAACACGGCGGTGATCGACTCCACGGCTCGAGAGCGGACGCCACAAGCACGTCAAGTGAGAGCAGCACCACAACTACGGAGCGCACCACCACTGCATCGTAATCCGACCTCCGCGCCTGCCTGTCCGACGGCGATTCCGCCACTCACGGTGAATTTCACCACGCGGATGGGCTGGCATCCCCCCGCGCGATGTCGCAGTGGATTCCAGCGCAAGCCGCCCAGCACCCCCGCCCGACGGGGAGGTATACCGCACCACGCGGGCCAAGGACCATAGTTGACGCTCCGCAGAACGACGGGCAGCAAGACGCGTCGTGATCCCGTTGAAGGAAAAGACTTTGCATCAAGAGTTGGGGGACCATTTCGAACACACACACACCCGCACCCCCCTGGCATTAATGTTGAGCAGTTGGTCCCGGAGATGGACGGTCGGAAAAATGATTGAACTCAAGATCTCGATCGCTACTCATTCCACTATTAAGGCCGGGGGGTGGAGGGGGGGGAACTCGGTTCTTTGTCTTCGGAGCGTTGTTGATGCAGGGTTCTTTCCTTCAACCGTCCGGGCGTCTGTCTGGACAGGACTCGCCCCGACAGTGTTTGACCAAACTGGGCCCATCTGCTTTCATGTGTGCTCTCCCCGAGTCCACAAGACGGAGGCTCGGCTATACCGGCCGCACGATTCTCGGGCCAGCGCGCGACGAGCGCCAGCAGCACGTGTCGGGCACCGGCAGCACGACGCGCCGAGCAGCACCGCCATGTCCAGCCTTCCGACCGCGGTCGTCACACAAAAGCGCTCCTCCTCCTCCTCCTCCTCCTCCTCCTCCTCCTCCTCGTTCTCGTTCTCGTTCTCGTTCTCTCTCCCTCCTCCTCCTCCTCCTCCTCGTTCTCCCTCCCTCCTCCTCCTCCCTCCTCCTCCTCCTCCTCCTCCTCCTCCTCTTCCTTCTCCTCCTCCTCCTCATCATCCTCGCCCTCCTCAGCAATTGCGATCTCAACATCAAGAAGTGCCACGCACTACGAGTCCCAGCAGCACGACACTGGGCAGCACGACGCGGGCTCCAGGAATACGACACCGAGCAGCACGACAGGCAACGGCAGCATGACGCTGGGCACCACGACCAGTTCCAGCAATACGTCGCCATTCATCCTTGGTGGTCCAGTTCCAGCAATAGTTCCAGCAGGTGGGAATGCGGGCAGTTTATTTCTGATTTCTGACATGCCGTATGTCACGGACTCGGTGCGTCACTTGTGTCACGGATTTGGTGCGTCACGGATTGGAGCATCCAGGAGTTCTATCGTTTGCGGTGGTTTTGGGCGAAATTCTATGGAGCGGTGTGAGGGCCATACTCAGGGACATCGTGTCCCGTATGTCCATCGGAATCGCCTCCTCATGTCGCGATCCCTCGCCGCATTTGGAGCTTGCCTGGGAAGATGCAATGCGAACTCCTCCCTCATCTCGTTCCTTTTCTCGCGCTCTCGCCTCCCAGAGGCGGAACGCTGACTAGTCCCGCTGGGTTTGGCCAGCTTTCTGTCTGCCTGTCTCGCTTCACTCCCTCCCGAACGGTGAGTGAAGTAGTTACTCGCGGAGGACTGGATGTTCGCCCCCTTGTCAGTTGCCCTCATCTCCTTTCTTTTTATCTCCTCCCCCCTCCTGTTTTCAGTTTTTCGTACGCGCGCCAGGTGTTCGTGCCGTTTCAGTTTGCATGCCCTGCTGGTCTCCTCGCGGCCGCAGTTTTGCCGACCCCGCATGGCAACGGTATGATGCCGTGGGTTGACTTTGTCCGTCGTCCATCTGGTTTCCAGGCCAATCCAGGGCGCTGCTGCGCCTTGCCAGTAAAGTACTACAGACAGGCCGACTGCCTACACGATTTTACCATACAGGGTGGTAGGTTCGTAGCTGTAGACCTGCCTGTCATCTTTCATTACTGCCTGCGGGGCCTGTTGGCTGCGATCGTGTTGTTCCCTTCCCACGTCTCTGTCCCCTCTCTTCCTGCTTCTCCGCCCCGCTCGCGTTGGGCATCAGCGCGGGCCCTGCCGGCGCACGCTTCGGACAAGGTATGCGCGCGCGAGTCTTATGATTTGATTGGTTTCCGCCGTGCGACTGACAAAGCTGGGCTTGCTTTTCCTATCATTGTGCACGTCCCTTCCTCTACGGCGTGTCGTTCTCTCCCTTCCTCTCCCTTTTCCTCTGGGATGCCCTTGTGATGCCGTTGTGAGTCGTGCGCGTTAGAACTGACCAGTTGGTCCGCAGGGGATCTCCGCACAGCGCCCTGGCCCCTTCTTCTTCTCTCATCCCTTCCCTCGGTCCTCCTTCATGAGCCTGCGATGCTCGTGGACAGTGGCGTGGCGGCGGACGTGGCCCATGGCATTTTCGAGAGTTGCGCATGGATGACAGCTGCGACGGGAACCTCTGCGGCTAAAAGCATAATCCTCGTCCTCCTTCCCTTTTTTTCCATGTAGTACGTATCTTGCCAGCCCCTCCTCCCAATTATCTTGCATCCTCACCTTCTCATTCCTTCTCGTCTCTTCTCTGCTCTTCTCTTTTCCTCCTCCTCCCTCCTGCCCCCCATCCCCCCCCCCTCCTGATTCAAGCACGTCGCCATGCCTTCTTCTCCCGGCCTCTCCAGCGAGCATGCGGGAGGATGCCGCCAGCCCCTTGCTGGACAGCCCGGTCGCGTCGGAAGTGCCGAAGGCAGGCTGTCGCTGCGAGCACGGCCCTGTGGCCCAGATTCGGCAGGAAAGGAGGGCGGCCCTGTCGCACGGCCCCGTGGCCCTGAGGGCGGAGGGCGGGAGGGGGAGAAGAAGGAGGGAGGGAGAAACAGAGAGAGAGAGAGAGGTACGGAGAAGAGCATGGGGAGGAAGAGGGGGGGGAGAAGAGGGCGGTTGGGGGATAAGGAGATGAAAGGAATGGACGAAGCCGAAGATAAGGGCGTGAGTGCCATGTGTCTCACCCAACTCACCTGCATCCCTTTGTCTCATCCGGATACCTCTCGTAACCGTCCTGGATCACAGGGCCCCTCAGCCACAATTCAGTCAGCGATCGAACCAGGGGATCTGAACCACCTGCCACGTCGGGACCAAGCAGCATCTCCACGTGGGCAGCTGCGCAATTTGTGCCGCGGGCTGACTCCCGCTCGAGGCGTCGGAGCTTCTGGTGGATTGCCCGCCGATCTCGCTCGTCATACCAAGCTGGGTTCCAAACCGACGGTGCTCGGCGACTTCATGTTGGTGCTTGGCGACTTTTACCAAGGTGGTGCTCGACGGTCTCACACTAAAGCGTTTGGCGGTTTCAGGCAGGTGCTCGAGGAATTCGCAAAATACGTCGGCGATTTCATTCGCCCTTGGTGCCGGTAGGTGTACACCGATTTTCCAGCACAATTCCGCCAAACACGGCGAAGGACGCAGAAGTTGCGCAGCCACTTTGACAACAAATTGTTGGTTTCTGTGAGGGTGTTTATGCTCATGGTGTTCATAAGACAGACCATGCAGCATGACCGACGCCACGTCGGGGTGTTCAGAGTAACTATGCAAGCCTCGGCCGATAAGCAGGCCGCCGAGTTCTACGTTGAGTTGAAAGTCTGCGCCTGGACGCATGCACAGGACCTGGACCCGATTATCTTGGAGAAAGTGTTGGGTCTTCGCGGGCACCAAGCAGCAAGCTTAAGTTTGCTGGTACACTCGCGATGGAGATAGGATCAGGGTTCGGACGTTTTGCCACGAAACTTTGAAGCGAGAGTCGGGAAACATATGCCAGCGTGTGGACACAAAACGGTTCACGTCTGGTAGACATGTGGAACCCCATTTTTGCGGATGCCACAGCTTCCGTATAGCGGGGAACCATGGCGATCCACAGAAGGCCAAGCTATAGCAGGCCAAACTTTAGGAGACCACGCACAGAGCCAATGGAGCGTGAAGCTATAGGAGGCCATAGAAGGCCAATCCAGAAAGGCCGAGACATGATTAGAAAAAGTCCCCCCCAGGATACCATAGGGGGCTGAGCCATAGGATACCATGCGAGGCGACACAACCTTGGCCCCACCCCCGAACCTTGGGCCAATGGAGCGAGAAACCACAGGGAAGCCATAGGAGGCCAAGCGCCCTCGGCCCGAACCCAGCACCTTGGGCGATCGGGGCCATGGAAAGCGAAGCCATAGAAGGCCGAGCACCTACAGCCCAACCCCAACGCCCATGGCCACTCGGGCGGCAAATCATTAGGTAAATACAGAGACCATATGGGGCCAAGCGCCCACGGCTTTACCCAACATCCAGGGCCATTGGCAGGAAGCCATGAGGAAGCCACCATGGGAGGCTCAGCATCCACGGCCCAACCCCGACATCCAGACACTGTCCATGAGAACGCATGGCAAACCATGGTGCAAGCATTGCTCAGGGGAATAGTCAGAACTCTAGCAACATGTTCGGCGCATGCGCGTCACCGCTGAAAAGGTGTCGAACAGATTTCTTGGATGAGACAGTCGCGCGACCACTCATGCGGCGCTAAGGTCTACCCGAAACCGAAGGAGACGGAGTGTCCAACGCCAGCTACAAACACGATATGTACGAGCTCAGTCTCCTGAAACAACGAGCAGCGTTTCAGCGGACGGCGCTGCAACTGCTGACGGTAACTATTCCCAGAGGCGCATGCCTTCGGCAGGGACTGACACACCGCGACACCGCGACGGTGGGGAGTGCGCATGGCCGACGGCCAGATTGCCGAGCACCACCGCGCCCTTCTTGGATACCGAGCTCGTAAAAGATGGGCGCTCAGAGGGGCCTTTTTGCGGAGGAAGATCACAGGGCATGTTGGTTGGAGCCTAAGATCGGGAGCACAGCCAGAAGCAAGCTCGCGGACCCCATCATCCAGGCCTGCTACCTCGCGGAGGCGGTGGCGGCATCAGCGGCGCGCGCGACGATCCGTCGGGGCAACTTCGCAAGCTGTAGGCCTGGGCCCACACTTCGAAGATCGGCATGGAGCGATCTGGCAAGAGGCCGGGTGGAGCGTGCGCGGCGGGAGCTGAGATTCACAACCAGCAGGCGGGACGTCGGGAAGATAACCGAAGCGATGTCGAGCGTTGGGCGCGCCAGCTCCGTTGCGCGCGAAGGAGTGGATGCATTGCCACTGCGCTCGCGGCGCGCGCGCGGCAGGCGCGCGCCCCGCGGGTGCGACCGCGGCCCTGCAGGAAGGTCCACTGGAACGGCGCGTCGGGGAGATCCCGGCAGGGTCGCGCCGCGCCATGCGCGCCGCGAGTCGACGCGCGACGACTTGGGGAGGCGACTCGCCAGGCTGGGCCCGACCCCCACCAGGCCCATGGGGCCACTGCCCTTCCCGGGGGCAACGACAGGGGGGGGAGGCATAAGGGGGGGATGCTTCGACCCCCACTCGCCCATTGACCGCCGATAGGGGCCCGATGGCCCCAACCTGCCCAGGAAGGCGCAGATTCGCTGTCGGAGTGTCGCCGATCTATCGGCGATGTATCGCCGATTCCAGGTCAACGGTTCCCCCCCCTTTGCCCCCCCCCCCCCCCCTATCGCAGCCTGGGCCGCCAGCGCAGGGCGGGCTCGGCGCGCCAGCGCGGCCAGCTGCGCGCGGGCCCGGGCGCCCAGCCTGCGGACCTCGCTCGCCCTGTTTCTTCGGCGCCGGCGCCAGAAGGGCGCTCGCCGGCGCGCCCCCGGTCGACGACCTCGCAGCGCGCGCGACCACCGCGCCCGAAACCGCCAGCGGCATTGCGCAGAAGCTATTGTTGAGTCGGGCGTGTTCCTCTACAGGAGGAACATTCAGAAATAATGAAAAAATAGTCTGGGGACGATGTATTTCTTCATTTTCTGACTATTCCTGAATATGTTTGACTATTCTTTACTTTTCCTCCAAAGTCCGCCTGTAGGGGGACATGCCCGACCTAAAGCTATTGCACATCGTCGCGAAGCACAGTATGACAATGGGCATGATACCCAACCCCCAAGACACTAAGATCAGGCTCTGGTTCGACGGCAGAGGATCTACAGAAGCGAAGGAGGACATGGCAGAGCAGGGCACGCAGAACGTCAGTACCGACGTCCTACCAGGACCATTTCAGCCACCAGAGGCGCCGGGCACCATCATCACCTCGACCAATGCAAGGGGACCAGGGCTCAAAAAAGGGGCAGCAAGAGAAATAGCATCAAGAGGGCCACTGAAAAAGGAGGTCTGCTGAAGGAGGAGACTTTAAATTCATGTCCCTGCGGCGAACCCAACTCATCGGGACCAAGGGGTGATACAAGGCGTGCCGACAATAGTGTGACAGCAACACTGCAAGAGACGGTGCACGGCGGATATCTATATCGCGTGAAGCGTGCGTGGCCGACTCGCAGAACAGAGGTACAAAGGCCAGTAGGCATGGTATTGGGAAGAAGGAGCAAAAGGAAGTCATCGGGTTGGAAGAACAATCACCTCGGCAGAAGCAGCGAGATGATGGAGCATGGGCAAGATAAGCTTACGCAGGCAGAGACGCATTCAGACAATGAAATGTCGCGTTTTTCCATGCCGAAATGCTCAACATCTGCGTGACCAGCCCCCCCCCCAGGGATGGCGAGGTCCTCGAGGTCTGCGTGGGGCCCCACTGTGCTGCCCCACCTCAGCAGCCTTCAAAAGTGGCTACAGTTTCACACTTCGCAGCCCCCTCAGGAGTGGCGAGGTCTACTGGCCCCCCCAGCAGCCTTCGAAAGTGGCAACAGTTTCACACTTCGCAGCCCCCAGGGATGGCGAGGTCCAGTTTGGATTTGCGTATGGCCCCACTGCTGGCTCCCCCAGCAGCCCCCGAAAGTGGTGACAGTTTCACACCTCGCAGCCTCCAAGGGATGGCGAGGTCCCGTGTGGGTCTGCGTGGGGCCCCATTGCGCGCGCTCCCCCAGCGGCCCTCGAAAGTGGCGACAGTTTCACACTTCGCAGCCCCCCAGGGATGGCGAGGTCCAGTTTGGATTTACGTATGGTCCTATTGTGCGGGCTCCCCCAGCAGCTTTCGAAAGTGGCGACGGTTTCACACTTCGCGGCCCCCAGGGATGGCGAGGTCTCGTTTGGGTCTGCTTGGGGCCCTATTGCGCGGGCTCCCCCAGCAGCCCTCGAAAGCGGCGACAATTGGATATTTTGAGGCCCCCGAGGGATGGCGAGGTCCCGTTCGGGTTTGCGCTGAGCCCTATTGCGCGGGCTCCCCCAGCAGCCGTCGAAAGTGACGACAGCTTTACACTTCCCCCCAGGGATGGCGAGGTCCCGCTTGGGTTTGCGTGGGGCCCCACTTCGCGGGCTCCTCCAGCAGCCCTCGAAAGTGGCGACCCTTTCCCATTTCGTTGCCCCCATGGGAGGGGCGAGGAGGAGAAGAAGAGAGTTGACACCCCACTGCTCTATTCAAAACGAGAGCCCAACCCAGGGAGGGATGGGAAAAAGAACTTCCCCTACACCGAGGCGCTCGCGAATTCCACAGCGTTGCTCAATGTCCAAGTCTGGAGCGATCAGACCGAGAAAGAGAAGGAGACCCTCTCGGCGGAGTACATGAAGGGGCGCAGACTTGCAGCAGGTCACAAAAGCAAGAACTACGACAAGCAGACGATCATCAAGGAAGAGATACTCAGCGTCACGAAAAGCCTTCCCATGGACGCCACCTTCCACATCTCGTCTCCGATACTTGCCGGGATTTCACTGATGCGCACCCACGGATCGACTGAGGTTGTTGGGCGCAAGCGCCAACTTGAAAGGAAGCTGGGCAGAGCTCATCAACAACGACTTGCAGTGGATGCACGACAATATCAAAGACCAGCAGAAGCCCACGCGGGACCCAAGCATCCACCAGATCGCACAGTTCATCATCCAGGAACCCAAAAATTCAGGGCCCTATTCAAGACTGCAACCACCAGGAGACAGAGACTGCTGGAGGACACGGCACGCTGCGACCAATGACACAGCTACTTTCAGGAGTACCATGGCAACCAAGAGGTACTCCAAATACCAAGCAGAGGGGCGAGTGACGACGACAGAAAATACACGTGCTATGAATGCGGTAAGATTTCGCCACAAAACAGGCCTATTACGCCCGCGTGGGCAAGGGGCACCCCGCCGAAACCAACCCTACCACGTACGCCACTGGGACCAGATTCCTCGCATTCAGCTGGGAGGACCACGACTACGCAAGGCTCGCGAAGCACCTCAAAGCAAGCCCAGCATGCGCCAACCCATGGCACAACGGCACCGACCGCCTGGACGAGAACGAGATCGAGAACAACCAGGAGTCCGTGAGAGCCACACAGGGAGCAAATTTCAGGGCTGGCAAGCCGCAGGACCTCGCCGACATCCAAAGCTACAGAGCGGATATCCCGCCTACGTTCCAGAGAGATTCGACGGCGACCGCAACCAGATCAGAACTTGCGCTGGCACCATAGAGAGGAAGCCGAACCTCCACCACAAATGACAGAGATCAGGAGGGACGGCAATTCAGCGGACAGAGAAGAGAAGTAGGTATACAGCACGGGAAGGAGCAAGTACTAGCACTTGCAGGGACGCAGCTCTACACCCTCGTCGACATCGCAAGCCACGAAAAGACGGTGGACCTGACCAAATAGGACACCATCGATTATTGGATAGAGTAGATGCTCCCAGGATATGTAGCCTCAGTCGCTGCCAGGCCACCATGGGCCACCCTGCGCGACCTGGAGCGCAGCCAGGGCAAGACCCATCAAATAGACGCAGCACCAACCCTGGCCGCTCCGATCAAGGGTGCGCTCGCTGGGCCTGCACACCCTACGCGAAATGGAATACTACCAGCTCGACATCAGCAGCCAGCTGCTGCGAACTACAATCCTGTTCGTGCACGTCGCCCTCAACCTTCGTACACCAGTCATCACGGAGCACCCCGAGACGGCCAACGACGAGAGGAACGTGCCAAGCAGCTGTCTGATCGCCGATATCCAGCACATCACGCGACATGACAACGCACAGACAGCATCACTCGACCAGTGCATGCTGGGCCAGATCGCAAGAAAGCATACCGCATTATTCTGAATCCACATACCGCAGCTCGCAAGCGTCATACACGCAGAGCCGAAAAGACGCAGATGCAACCACGGGAGAGTAGCGCACCCACCCCTGCTTGGAAGAAACCAGGACGGCACGTGGAGGAGCGCGGTGGCGAAGACATACCCGACCCGCATGTGCACGATTATCGCCAGGGTCATCCGGAGGGCGACGGCATCCGAGTTAGCACAACAGACCGACGATGGAGAAGAGGATCTCCCAGAGCAGTACCACGACGTCTGCACTCCCCCGAACCCCTTCTACGACTTCGCTCGCAGCACCGACTGCATGGCACATCGACGCTCGCGCCCGATATCCACCTCCAACCAGGCACTCCCAACACCACCACAGCAGCTACCGCATGCATCTCCAACAGAGCTGCGACATTCCTACGGCACTGAAGTCACCAGAGGCCAGAACCATTCATATGCTCCTCAGGCACCGTCTGATGCGCGGACAGGTCACAAGGGCAGGCGACGCCCCTACAAGGATGTCACGTTGACCGCAGCAGTTATTGAACGCTTAACCTGAGCGGTGAGTTAATACTCCGCCCAAAGTCTGCCGCGACGAGGAATGTCACGGCCCCTTTGCAAGCCCCCTGCTCCTCCCATCATCCAGCCTACATCTTGACCAGTCAGCAGCAAGCAGGGGCGACTGGAACTATGCGCTGCACCATAGCGACATCTACAAACCCGATTTCAACCATGCCATCCACTTCTCCTAACCTGCGACCTCGGACGCGGAGACGGGGCACATGGAGGGATACGTCAGCACCACGGCTGCACCACAAACACATCTCGGATGCCCGCTTCAAGGCCCACTGGTGGCGGTGGGACATGCGGCGGCCACTCCTGGCCATCACCGTCACCTCCACGACGCCCACACCGACAACCATGCCATCCACACCTCCTATGCCTGCTGCCAGCGTTAGGACACGGAGGAGGAACAGCTACTACACCACAACCTGCACGTCTCGAGCGGCCGCATCAACGCTCACTTCGACAACCATGCCCACCCCAGCATCGACCCCCTTTCGACAACCATGCCCGCCGCCACCCCTCCGATGCTGCAACCACGCAGGAAACGGAGACGGGACAGCCAAACCCAACGCCACCCAGTCTACTCACATCAGTACCCTTGCAAACCCATCCTGAGCCCACTGCCGACGTCGGGACATGGAGGGACACGTCAGCACCACGACTACACCACCGGCGCGCCTCGGATGGCCGCTTCAAGACCCACTGCCAGTGACGGGACATGCGGCGGCCGCCACTGACCATCACTCCGACCGCCACGACGCCCACGTCGACAACCACGCCATCCAACCCTCCCATGCCTACTGATGGCGTCAGGATACGGAGGAGGAACAGCTAAACACCACCAACATTTGCACGTCTCGAGCGGCCGCATCAAAGCCCACTGCCGGCGATGGGGCATGCGGCGGCCGCCCCTGACCCACCCCCGCATTGATTACCCTTCGACAGCCATGCCATCCGCCTCTCCTATGCCTGCTGCCGGCGTGAGGACAAGGAGGGACAGCTGCCGAACCACACCCCGCTGACGCGGACGGGGGCCTCAAGCCCAGCGCCGACCGCGGGACAAGCGGCAGACATCCCGTCAGCTTGGCCAGCCATTGGCTACTGCAACCGTGCCTACAACCACCTCCGCCGCCTTCTACGCCCGCCGACGTAAGGACATGGAGGAGAGCCGGGACGCGCGGACTGAATGGCGCCGGGGGTCCCCAGATGTTCCCAAGAACGAGAACATCCAAAGTCATCCATCCGAGGAGGAGGAGGAAGAGGAGGAGGAGGAGGAGGACGACGAGGACGAGGACGAGGACGAGGAGGAGGAAGAGGAGGAGGAGGAGGAAGAGGCGGGAGGCGGGGGAGGAGGACGCCGTGGGCAAAATTTGGCACTGGAGACCGGGGGGGGGAAATTTGGGGGGATGTCGACGCTGAGGAAGCTGGGAACCTGACAGCAGAGGCCGGCACGCAGCTCGCAGAACATGAGTGAGACTGACAAGATCTGCTGGGCACCAGGGTTGACAGTGCAGTACAGCAGAGAAGGCACAGCACTGGTCAGGCAGTTCAGCGTTAAGTCGGGCGCGTTCCTCTGCAGGAGGAATATTCAGAAATAGTAATGAAAAATAGGCCAGGGACGATTTTCCGACTATGTGGGATTATGTTGAACATGTTCTGGCTATTTCTGACTTTTCGTCCAAAATCCGCCTGTAGGAGGACATGCCCGACCTAAGTCTAGCGAGCTGCTGTGCACCGACTACACGTAAGAGTGACCCTTCGCCGGAGTGACCTTTAGTGCAGGGCACACCTGGGCCCCCAGATGGCTGAATCCGATGCGATAGCAGCGGCGTGCACGCTCGGGTTCGGCCTCCCCGCGGCCTCCGAAAATCGCGCAACAAGGGTCACTCTTGCCTACACAGGGTCACTCTTACGCGTAGCCGATGTGTAGAGCCGATTGCCTTCTGCGGTAGCTGTCTGCTGGGGGCTGGCGGCGGCAAACTCCGGGCGCCCGTTCGTTTCGACAGCCAGGGCACCCAGGGCCGCGGCCACCGAGGGCCGCCAGTGGCCACCGAGGGCCACCGAGGGCCCGCTGATGGCCGCCGAGGGGCCGCCGAGTGGCCGCCGAGGGCCCGCCGAGGGCCCGCCTAGGGCCCGCCGGGTGGCCGCCGAAGGCCCGCCGAGGGGCCGCCGAGGGCCGCCCACAGGGGCCGCCGAGGGGCCTCCGAGGGCCGCCGAGGCCCGTCTCGGGACCTCCCGGGCCGCGCAGAGCAGCAGCGGAAGCCCTGGAGGCGGCACCTCCCGTCCTGTGCCATCCGGCGCTGCTGCCAGCCAGAGGCGTGCCAAATATTGCACCGACATCCCTCGCTCGGCTACGCGTAAGAGTGACTCGCGGGCGTGACCGTCTGGTGCGGGCTCACAGGAGTGGACCCAGCACTGGCCCGCGCGCTTGGATGTGGGCCCTTCGCGGTCCCTCGAAGCCGCGCACCTCTTGCCTGGGGTCAACCCGCATAGTGAGAATGGGCAACCTTCCCAAGGGTACCCTTGTACCCTTGCCTCCTCGGTCCATCCTTGACCACTTTCGTCGGCCGCGCCCCGCACGAGAAGCTTCGCAGTGAGCGTCCGAGGCCTTTGCACCATTACCGCGCATCCTTACGCTACGGGTCGACTGTAGGCTCACTCGTGCGTGTGCAGTCGACTCGCGGTGGCGGGTGGGAGGGTCGACTTCGCCCGAGCGCGGCACGAGCGAGACGACGGCAAGGGGGGGTGGACTCCTCCTCCTCCTCCCCCTCTTCCTCCTCCTCCTCCTCCTCCTCCTCCTCCTCCTCCTCCTCCTCCTCCTCCTCCTCCTCCTCTCCTCCTCCTCCTCCGCCTCCTCCTCCTCCTCCTCCTCCTCCTCCTCCTCCTCCTCCCCTCCTCCTCCGCCGCCTCCTCCCTCCTCCTCCTCCTCCTCCTCCTCCTCATCCTCCTCCTCCTCCTCCTTCTCCTCCTCCTCCTCCTGAGAGGGCGCCGCCCCGAGGCGCCCTTGGCGCCCCCGCCCGCAGCGCGGGGGCTGGAGCTCGCTGGCGCGCCAGGCCGCCCACGCGGCCCCTCGCACGGGCGTTCCTCGCTAGCGTTTTTTCCTCTCTCCGCCCGCGCTTGGGGGACGGGAGGGTGCCAAAGAGCAGGGGCACGGGGGCGGGGAAGGGTCGCGAGGAGGAGGCGGGAGGAGGCGGGAGGAGGCAGAAGGAGGAGGAGGAGGAGGAGGAGGAGGAGGAGGAGGAGGAGGAGGAGGAGGAGGAGGAGGAGGAGGGGAGGAGGACGTGAGGAGGAGGAGGCGGAGGAGGCGGAGGAGGAGGAGGAGGCGGAGGAGGCGGAGGAGGAGGCGGAGGAGGATGAGGCGGAGGAGGCGGAAGGAGGAGGAGGAGGAGGAGGAGGAGGAGGAGGAGGAGGAGGAGGAGGAGGAGGAGGAGGGTGGGTCAAAGAGAGGGGGCGCCTGGAGGGTAGCCGCGCGGCGGGGAGGAGAAGGGCCAACACAGTCGCGCGCCTAAGACCCCTCCGAAGAATTCCCTGCAAGCAGCATGCCTCTTTCACGGCGGGCGAGCGCCCCCATTGGCATACCGTGCGTGCCAGAGTCCGATATGATAAGGACAACGGTTTAGTCGGGCATGTCCCTCTACGGGAGGAATAGTCAAACTAGTCCGAATAATACCGGGACCAGTTTTTTATGTTTAAACAATATTCGAATGTTTTCATCTGTTGTCCTAGATTCGCTTGGAGGAGGACATGCCCGACCTGAAACAGCTCAGCGAGGCAGCAGCAGCAGCAGAGAGTGCAAGGAATTGTCCAGCGAGAGCCTCGTGTGAGAGAGCAGAGTCGCCCTCCACTCGTGCAGGTGCTGGGCAGCTGCGGACTTGCGGCCATGAAGTTGAAGGAAGTCTTGAGCGAGGGCACATTTTGAGCAGGAGCTGCCCTCCATCCGCGCAGCTATTGGGTTCCAATGTACGATCACAGGCGTTTGCCAGCGTGGACCTCAAACGGTACGTTGTTGCACTGCGGATGCGCAAGCTGACTTGTGGAATCTGCGTGGTGTCGGCTACAGTGGAGGCCCAGGCCAAGAAACACCCTGCTTGCCTCCAGGCCCTGGGCTTCTTGGGTTTATGGTTTTGCCATGGACAGCGCGACGCTCCCACACCAAAAATCGAAGGACGTGCTGGGATCTCAAGGCTTGGGTTTCTTGTGGGAGGCGTCTTGTGGTCGGCCCCCCACTGCATGTTGTGTATGCCGTGTGGTGGAACCGTGCGGCGCAGGCTGCGTGGCGCAGGCTGTGTGGCACAATCTACGGTCAGCAACGTTGGCTTAGCGTGTCGCTCCGCCGGTTCCAGCCGGCCCACCGCGCTGTGGAGCGACACGCTAGCCACGTCACGGCCCCCAAGCGGCAAAGCCCCGAGCCTCTCCGAGCCTCCCGCCCCGCGAAGCGGAGCGACGCTATGCACGCTCGCGTGGCATAGCGTGCCGCCGGGGCCGCCGCCGCGACACGTTCAGCACGCTACGTGGTGCACGCTACGTGGGGCGATCCAAAAAGGGCCTTGCCTTGAAGGAGTGGTTATCTCTTCCGCGGCGGAAGGCGGCGGAAGGTCGGCGGAAGAAAAACGGGGCCGCCTCGGCCAGCGCCGGCGGAAGGGCGGCGGAAGCAAAAATTGCGCCCCCAGGAGGTTTGGGTATGCTTGGGTCCAGGCTTTCCGAAGTCGCCCGTGCGGTGCACGCTCCGTGGTAACAGCCTGCGCGGCCGCCCACGGGGCCCCGCCACGAGCGGCCACCACACGAAGCCTCGGCGAGCCCGCCCCCGGCGTGCGGGGCGGCCACGGGCGGCGAGCAGGCAAGGCCTCCGGGGTCCTGCCTGTGCTCGCCGTCCCTGCGCGCATACAGTCGGGGCGCTGAAGAAGGAACCCTTCTTCGTTGGGGAGGGGCTCGGTGTTCCTTCATCGTTTCACAGTTTGCTTTAGGTCGTGATTCGGTCTTCGATGAGAAATCGAAGTTTAACTTGTGGAAAAAAGGGGGCCTCGTTCCTCACTTACCGTTCCTTAGGTCAACGCCCCGACTGTAGCCGAGGTTTCGCCGGCGATAGAAGCCCACCCAGCACACGGGGCGCTCACGGGCGGCCACGGGGCCCCCTGCGGGAGGAATGTTAAAAGATATGCCAGAAATAGTCGGGGGACGATTACTCTACTGTTTTTGACTATTGTCCAGCATGTTTTGATTATGTCTCACTTTTCCTCCAAAATCCGCCTGTAGGAGGACATGCCCGACCCAACACCAATTCCGCGAATCAGAGGACGCAAGACAGTCCTAGTGCAAGCAGTCCTAGTGCAAGCGCTACTTGGGGAACTGAAGATATCCCGAGCGGGAGTCCACGTCTGAAAAGGAACCGCCCTCCGTCCGTGTAGATGCTGGAACGTCGAGGACGAATTTTCGCGGCGCTCGGGCGAGAAATGCATTTCGCAAAGAAGCCGGCCTCCTTAGGCCCCAGGATCATTTACGGTGAGTCTCAGGCAGAACGCCTGACCCGCCCTGCCAGTATGTCTGATTCATGTCTGGTGATGCGACAAGGAGGAGTCGTTCATAATGAGGAGGGACGGAGGAGCGCAGGAGGAGTTGCTTCCCTGGCCATATCCTCCTCGACTGTACCCGCCGCCTCGCTTGCGAATCACCCTCCACGTGCCCATCCTGTCGACATCTGTGCAGATCCCTGCCCATGGCCCCCTCTCCCTGGCCTCCGCCAGCATTGTTTTGGTCGACCCACTTCGCGGCCCCTTGCCCCGATGACTTTCATCCGCCGCGCCGAACTAAGCTTGACGGCGGTTCGACCGACGCCGATGCAGAACCCCCTGGTGAGGAGTGGCTTGAAAGATAATGCTGGCAAAGTTCTTCCTCCTCCTCCACATCCTTTTCCATTCTTCCAGGACCACGTCCTGTCCCTCATCCCCCGCACTCGCCCCCCTCCTGTCCACCCTCCTCAACTCCCCTTCCTTCCCTCCTTCCCTCCTCCTCCTCCTCCTTCTCTTGATACTCCGCCTCCCTGCTCGTCATCCACAAACCCCCGCTCGCAGTTGCAGCTACAGCGCCCGCGGCCACGTCCGACGTTCACGACGCGCGGCTGACCGACGCGCGGGCCATCCTGGCGGAGCTGGACTTTCTCGGGGTGGCGAGCAGCTGAACGAGCACGATGGCAGAAGATGGGACGGGGAATGTGGGGGCAGGAGCAGGGGTCAAGGCAGGAAGGGGTAAAGCAGGAAGGGACAGGGGTAAAGCAGAAAGAAGAGGGATGCGGAGAGGGCGAGGGGAAGCGGGAGGAAGTAGATGCGAATGATGCAGGCGGAGATGGGGTCGGGTGGGGGGAGTGGTTGGGTGCAGGGGGCGGGGGGGGAGGACGGGGAAGAGGGCGTCACCACGCGTTCGTGGGAGATGTGGGGGTCCATGTTTCACTTCAGGATGAGAGGAGTACCACCAAGTTCGCTGCCCCAAGCTATATAGGCAGCATACATCTGACATTAGATACGTTCCACAGGGTCAAACACATCAACTCTGCCATCACATGTTTCCTTCGCAGGCCAGAAGCAACTCGACTGTCGGAATACTTGTTTGGGCCTCGACCTGAGCAGCCACGGTTGCACGCCATTGCAAGGGTCGTCAGGGACGAGGGAGGAGGTGAAGGGAGAGGGTGAGGGGAAAAGCAGGGATAAGGCGGGGAAGCGGAAGGAGAGGAGAGAAGGAGGAGGAGGAGAGGAGGAGGAGGAGGAGGAGGAGGAGGGAGGAGAGAGGAGGAGGAGGAGGAGGAGGAGGAGGAGGAGGAGGAGGACGACGACGACGACGAAGACGACGACGACGACGAGGACGATGATCAGGGGAGGGATAATGAGGAAGAGGGAGGAGGAGGGAAGTGGGAATGGGAGAGGTGAGGAGGCGAAGATGAAAGGCACATCAGATCACAAAAAGGTCCCCATAGGGAGCTCCACCGAAGGCCCCAGTGGCAGGGTCCGCATGCCTCCCCACCACCCATTTCGGCACACCCCTCACACGTTTCGTGGCCCCATAGGGAGCTCCACCGAAGGCCCCAGTGGCAGGGTCCGCATGCCTCCCCACCACCCATTTCGGCACACCCCTCACACGCTTCGTGGCCCCATAGGGAGCTCCACCGAAGGCCCCAGTGGCAGGGTCCGCATGCCTCCCCACCACCCATTTCGGCACACCCCTCACACGTTTCGTGGCCCATAGGGAGCTCCACCGAAGGCCCCAGTGGCAGGGTCCGCATGCCTCCCCACCACCCATTTCGGCACACCCCTCACACGCTTCGTGGCCCCATAGGGAGCTCCACCGAAGGCCCCAGTGGCAGGGTCCGCATGCATCCCTAAGCCCCGTGGTCTCTGTGTGGGCAGGAACGCTGCGGAACAGAAGTTCAATTTGTACGTTTCCGCAACAGGCCAATGAAGTACGAAACTGCAGCTTGTTCTGGTCAGCGTCACGGGGGGTTGTAAATACGTTTGATTTGAACGTGCCTGGAAAAAGTCAGACGCAGCAGCGTGGAGCGGGGATTCCCCGCTGCAATGTCCTGGCTGAGAACCGCAGGCAACACGTCTTCCTCCTCCTTCTCATCGACCTCATCCTTCTCATCCTCCAGGCCCTGCACCTTCCTATCGTGCCATTAAGTTTCCTCGTCCACGGGCACCTGCTCCTGCAACCCCCTGAAACACAACCCCCCATGCATCCGCCTCCTCATCGTCGTCGTCCTCCTCCTACTGGCCGTCCTGCCCCTCCTCCTCTTCCCGCTTCCTCCATTCCTCCTATTACTCTCCCTCTCTTCCCCCTTTTCCTCTCCCTCCTCCTCCTCTTCCTCGTGCTCCTGCACCTCCTGCTCCTCGGGCGGTTGCGCCCGCGGGCGGGTTGAAATATGTCGCCTGGCTGTGGTTGCGATTGCGGTTACGGCTGCGCCCGCGGGCGGGTTGAAATGTGTCGTTTGGTTGCGGTTGCGGTTGCACCCGTGGGCGGGTTGAAATATGTCGCCCCAGCGGTTGCACCCGCGGGTGGGTTGAAATGTGTCGCTTGTTTGCGGTTGCGGTTGCGGTCGCGCCCGCGGGCGAATTGACATGTGTGGTTTGGTTGCGGTTGCGGTTGCGCAGGCGGACGGATTGAAACGTGTCGTTTGGTTGCGGTTGCGGTTGCGGTTGCGCCCGCAGGCGGGTTGAAATGAGTCGTTCGGTTGCGTTTGTTGTCGCGGTTGCGCCCGCAGGCGGGATGGCATGTGTCGTTTGGTTGCGGTTGCGGTTGCAATTGCGCCCGCGGGCGGGTTGAAATGTGTCGCTTGGTTGCGGTTGCGGTTTCGGTTGCGCCCGCGGGCGGGTTCAATTGTGCGGCTTGATTGCGGTTGCGGTTACGCCCGCGGGCGGGTTGAAATGTGTCGCTTGGTTGCGGTTGCGGTTATGCCCGCGAGCGGGTTGAAATGTGTCGTTGGGTTGCAGTTGCGGTTGAGCCCGCGGGCGGATTGAAACTTGTCATCTGGTTGCGGTTGCGGTTGCGCCCGCAGGCGGGTTGAAATGTGTCGCTTGGTTGCGGTTGCGGTTGTGACCGCGAGCGGGTTGAAATGAGTCGTTTGGTTGCGGTTGTTGTTGCGCCCGCAGGCGGGTTGAATTGTGTCGCTTGGTTGCGGTTGCGGTTGCGCCCGCGGGCGGGTTGAATACAGTATTGCCCCTCCAGTTTAGTCTGTTCAGTTCTGTGCGGGTTGAAATGTGTCGCTTGGTTGCGGTTGCGATTGCGACCGCGGGCGGTTTGGCTAGTGCCCCTCCAGTTCAGTCTGTTCAGTTCAATGCAGTTCAGTCTAGGTCAGTCGGTCACTCAGCGAAGGGTACAGACTTTCACCAGGCTCTGCCGGGAAATCACGTCAAATATTTTGCACGCATAGCTTGGTTGCACGTCCCTGCTGCACGACACCTCAGTCCGAGGCTACTTTCGCTCAGCTCTGATTGAACACAAGGGCAACGCAACCGATGAGAGGGTTGTTCTCTGATCGAGGACCTCGTTGCAAGTGCGAGCGGCGATTTCCGAATGCGCAACACATGAACATCTCGAATTGGTATTGAAAATACAAGAATGCTGGTGGTGGCATGGAGGCTCTCCGTGCGACCAGCTTGCTATCCAGAGCTTGAGGTTCATCCATTGGTGCAACCGAATCTATTGCGCATTGCTGATGGCATGTCGCCTGGGTCCTACTCGCGTTATGTATATGAACAGCCGTTCGTAATCGCACACATCCTGGCCACCGATTGGATTTGCAGGCCAGCCATTGGAACGGTACACTTGGATCACATATGCTTGACTGCGCGAAGGTGTCTCTTAGATCATAGATCTCTGGAACGCCAAGGAGCACTTGGAGGATGGGGTTCCGTGTGCCAACCGACATCTGCCAATTGGCAACGAAACTTCAGAATAACACACATTATGGTTTTAGGACGGAGCACGCTGTGTCATGGTCAGGCACTTGCATCTTCGCAAGAGAACTCACCGCAACCTGATATTGCAGGTGTACATAGACATACATACATACGTACGTACATAAATACATACATGCACACAGGCAGACGTACACACCTACATGCATATACACACATACATGCATATATACATACATGCACATCTACATACATACATACATGCATGAAAGCACACACGCATGTATATATATATATATATGTACACACATACATGCATACATTCACACATACGAGCACACATACGTAGGTATATACACACCTACCTACATACGTACATACAATACATACACACATACGCACAAGCACCCATACACACATGAATCGATGCATACATATACGCAGATGGATGCATACATACCAGCAGACACACATACATGTATGCATGCGTGCATACATATATACAGACATACATGTATGCATGCATACATACCAGCATACAGACATACGTACAAGCATGTATGCATGCATGCATACATACATGCATAGCTACCTACATACCGACCTACATATCCCTATCTTTATTATCTCACATCAGGAGATCCTCGGGGATGGGCGGCACCCCCCCCCCCCAATAGAATCTGGCGGCCCCAGGGGCCCGTGAAGCTCTCTCTGGCCAGTTCCCGGGGGCCCCAGGGGTCCCTTGGGTGTTCTCTGGCCCGCCAGTTGGGCTGCCCAAGACGGTCCAAAGGGCCCGAAATCGCCGACTAACACCGAAATATCACTCCCAAACGCCTACGATGGCCTCAAGACGGCCCAACAGGCCTTCAAGACGCCCCAAGAGGTCCCTAAGAGGTCCCTAAGCGGCGTCCCAAGAGGGCTCCCACTAGCAAACATCGTCCCATTCCCGTAGAAAACGTGCATTTTTAACATATCCGCCTCTTCGTCTCACACACCTTTCAAGGCGGTCCAAGAGGCCCCCAAGATCACCCCAAGACGGCCCGAGAGACCTTCTAGACTGTTCAAAGACGGCCCAAGAGCGCTCCAAGAAGGCCCAAGAAACCCTCGAGAACTCTTTTTCGGAGCCCAGGAGGGCTCCAAATCGGTCCAAGAGGGGCCCGAGAAGCCCTCCAGACGGTCCAAGAGAGCCGGGAGACGCCGAAATATCACCCCCAAGCGCCTACGATGGCCTCAAGACGGCCCAACAGGCCTTCAAGACGCCCCAAGAGGTCCCTAAGCGGCGCCCCAAGAGGGCTCCCATAAGCAAAAAACGCTTCATTCCCTTAGGAAAGCGTGCATTTTTAACATATCCGCCTCTTCGTCTTTCACACCTTTCAAGGCGATCCAAGAGGCCCCCAAGATCACCCCAAGACGGCCCGAGAGACCCTCAAGACCGCTCAAAGACGGCCAAAGAGCGCTCCAAGAAGGCCCAAGAAACCCTCAAGACGGTCCAAGAGGCCCCAAGACGGCCCCATGATTCAGGTCCACAGGGGCAACCTGAACGGAAATTTTGAGCCTCCCGCCCAAACACGCCCCCGAAATGCCCCTATAAGCCCCCAGGTAGCCCCACGAAGCCCCCAAGAGAGCCCCAAGAGGCCCCCAACAGGCCGCAAGAAAGCCCCAAGAGGCCCCCAAGAGACCCCCAAGAAGCTCCCAGGAGGCCCCCAAGAGGCCAGGCAGACCCTCCCAAGAGACCACCAAGAGGGCCCACCCAGAGCCATCCACGAGGCCTCCCAAAGTTCCCAAGAAGCTCCCACGAAGCTTCCAAGGGCTCCCAAGACCCCCCAAGACCCCGCGATGGCACAATACGGGCCGGCGGAATGAGCGAAGCGATTCTATAATCTGCCCAAGACGCCGATGATGACTTCACGACGGCCCAAAAGGCCCCCAATACCGCCCACGAGGCCTCCGAGAAACCTCCGAGAGCGCTCCACCTCGAGACCCCAATCGTTGATGTGCTGCGAAACACCTGGGCCCAACCAGGTGCTCCGCGGACTGCAGGCATGGGGCAGCGTCAACATTTTCCAGGAGGCCCCAGGGGTCCCTTGAGTGTTCTCTGGCCCGCGGGTTCGGCGTCCCAAGACGGTCCAAAGGGCCCGAAATCGCCGAATAATCTGCCCAAGACGCCTATGATGATTTGACGACGGCCCAAAAGGCCCCCAATACCGCCCAAGACGCCTCCGAGAGGGCTCCACCTGGACACCCAAATCGTGGATGTGCTTCGAAACACCTGGACCCGACCAGCTCGCACGCATCATCATCGTGGTCACCGCCATGGTGAGCACCCTGTCCACAGGCGCTGCCCCTGACCTTCCCAACCCCCCGTGTCCCACGCGCCAGAAAGGATTCCGACCCCTCCGTCTTCCTCAATAGGGCCCTCGAATCCAGAGGTTGTCCCGAATGCCCCGCATTTACCACACCTGTCATGAACGGAATCATCATCACTAACATAACACCCGCCCCCTGCGAGCCTCCCTTCTCCACAACTCGCCCCCCCATCACATTCCCAACCCCTGAGCCCCACACATGCGTCAGGCTTTCCCGTCCCCTGTGCATCCCACTTCCGTCGTCGCCACGACCATGTCATCATCGTCGTAGTCCTATGTACACCTTCTCCACTCCGTCATCATCTCAGTTGCCATTATCCGTTGCCGCAGGCTCAAGCTGCATCGCGACAGCCCATGCCATGCCACCGAAACGCACAGGTTTGGCTTGCGCCCAATGCCACAACCTCCTGCCACGTTCTGCTTTCTCCTCGACGCAACTGCATGCGTCATCTGAAACAGCCACATGCAAGGAATGCTGTTCCACAGACAACGCCGCTGTGCCTCTCAAACCTTGCGCCAACTGCGGCGTCCAGCTTCCGGCATCCGACTACGCGCTCCGCCAGTGGAGACGAAGTGACCGAACGTGCCTGTGTTGCGCAGGCGCTGCACACCAGAGGAGCGGGACATCCAGACCTCGCGTGTTCCAGTTGCGGCGTCTGCTGGCCCACGGACATGTTCCCACGAGACGCTCGACATCGGCCAAAACCAGTTTGCCTGGACTGTGTCCCCGCCCCCCACAGCGGTGGTCCACCATCAACGCTCACATCCACTTCTTTGGGAGATATGGCCATCCAATGCGAGCACTGCGGCGCGATGAGGTTCAGCTCAGAGTCTAAAGCGTTATGCTGCAACAACGGCAAGTACGTCACCAACTTCGCAGCGTACTTCCAGTACCCCGACAAACCTCTCTGCGACATCTTCGCATCGCATTGGCCTCTGACCGACGATGGCGGGGACAGGGTGTATGACGCCACCACGAAAGCTCTTCGCTACACTGGCTTCACGGCTCGCGCGCGCGGCGCGCGCGCGCGCTCCATGGGCCGACGCCCATGCGCCCATGACTTTCCCATCCCCGTCCCTGCCCATCGCCGACGCTTCAGCCCGCATAGTCGCACTTCGCTCGCACACTGCACGCTAGCGCATCGTGCCAAGACCTCCAAGCGAAGCGCAGCGAGCTTCAAGTCTTGTATATATATATACACATACATACTTGCATGCATGTACACATACATGTATTCAGACATATTGTCATACATGCATACGTACATATATACTTGCATCGAGATATCCACACATGCCTGTATATATACATATATATACATATATACATGCGTACGACCATACATACATACATACAATCACACAAATATACATACATACATACATACGTACATACATACGTACATACATACATACACACACATATACATACATGCATACATACATACATATATACATACATACATACACACATACACACATACATACATGCATACAAACATTCATACATTCATACATGCATGCATATACGCATGCATGCATGCATGCATGGATACCGAATTAGCTACCTACATCCATGCATACATGCATGCGTACTTACATACGTACAAACTACCAAACAAACATGCATACATGCGTACGTACATATCTACGATACCAGAGACAAACCCAATCATCATATATTTAGGGCTATGGGGCTATAGGGCTATAGCGCATAAGGCTATAAGGCTATAGAGCTAAAGGGCTATAGGGCGATTGGGCTATAGGTCTATAGGGCGATTGGGCTATAGGCCTATAGGCCTATAGGGCTATGGGGCTATAGTGTTATAGGGCTACAAAGCGCCCGGGCACCTGGGCACCCGGGCATTGGGGCACCCGGGCACCCAGGCACCAGGGCACCCGGGCTCCCGGGCGTGCCGCCGAAATCGGGGCCGCACCTCACCGGGCACCTGGGCACCCAGGCACCCGGGCACCCGGGCACCCGGGCGTGCCGCCGAAATCGGCGCTTTACCTCACCTAGCCATATGAATCCGCTAGGACCCCTACAGAGGCACGGTCCGATTGGGGAACATACATGATCATACATGCATACATACATACATACATACATGTGTACATACATACATGCATACAGACATACATGTATACAGACATGCATACATACATATATGCATACATCCATACTTTCACACATAAATATAGAGAGAGGAGAAACCAACATAGAGAGAGATAGAGCGAGAGAGAGAATGGCCTTTGGCCCATCCCGCTACCAGCCTGGGCTGCGGCTCAGGCCTTTTGGATGGATATGAGAGTCTCGTGGGATGCCTCTCGGGGGACCCTTGAAGGGTATTGGGGGCTTTGGGAGGCCTCTTGGGGGCCTCTTGGGGCGTCTTGGGGGAGCCTCGGGAGCGTCTGGTGGGCTCGTGGGGCCATCTTGGGGCGAGAGTCTCGACATGTCCGTTGGCGTTCCCCCTAACAGGCCCCTCTTGGGTGGCTCTTGTGCCGTCTTGGGGCCCTCTTGGGGCGTCTTGTTGTCCTCCTGGGCGCCTCCTGGATAGTCCTGGGGCGCTGTTGCGAGCTTCTTGGGCCGTTTTGGAGCGTTAAAAAGGCGAGAGGGCTGGAAACATTCAAAAACCTGAAGGGAGTCAAGGAACTTGGCCTGCTCTTGGGGCACCCTTGGAGCTTCTCGGGGACTTCTTTGGTCGATGTCAAGCCACCTTGAGGATCTGGGGGCGATCTTGACGCGATTCGCCTTACTCTTGGGCCGTCTTCGCGGCCTCCTTGGTCCCTCCGGGCCCGTCTTGGGACCTTCCTGGCTTCCAGAAGACGCACGCGACATACCCCAGGAGCTCCCGGGAGCTCTCCGAAGTTCCTGGGAGCGCCCAGGAAATCGGGCATCTGGGCCCTCAAGAGTCCAGAGTCTTGGCTGCAGCAGCAGCACAGCTGTGAGCCTCGGGGCACTCCACTTCGTGCCAAGGGCACGGTGGCGGATATTAATATTTTCTATGGTTGTTCCCTCCTCATAAGATACCATCATATGAGATCCTTCTTATTCCCCATATCCTAAGGACGGGGTTCTTGCTCCCCATATCCTCCGACCGCGCCGAGCACAAGAACCCCACCTCCTCCTCTTCTTCGTCATGGTGATGATGATGACGATGATGATGATGATGATGATGGTGATGGTGATGGTGATGGTGATGGTGATGGTGATGATGACGATGATGATGATGATGATGATGATGATGATGGTGATGGTGATGGTGATGGTGATGGTGATGGTGATGGTGATGGTGATGGTGATGGTGATGGTGATGGTGATGGTGATGGTGGTGGTGATGGTGATGGTGATGGTGATGGTGATGGTGATGGTAATGTTGATGTTGATGTTTTTGATGATGATGACGATGATGGTGACGGTGATGATGATTATGGTGGTGATGATGATGGTGATGGTGATGATGACGATAATGATGATGCTGATACTTTTCATGATGATGATGGTGGTGATGATGGTGATGATGATGATGATGCTGATGATGCTGATGATGATGATGATGATGATGACGGTGATGTCGATGGTGACAGCGGTGATGATGATGTTGGTGATGATGTTGATGGTGGTGATGATGATGATGATGATGATGCCCCAACGTCATCTGTGTTCGGATCACATGTTGAGGATGTCTTGGGTGAGGCGCTGGTTTTCGCACCCACAAGTGGGGGCCGTCAGGGGGTATTGCACGGGCCCGTTCGCGCCCAGATTGCGGTGATGTCTCGAGCGGTGTGCTTGCTTGCGCGCCCAACATCCTTGGATGTCGTAACAGATTTGGGGATGTCTCGGGCGAGGCGTTGGTTGTCGCACCCCCGAGGGCGGGGCGCCAGGGGGTACTGCACGGGCCCGTTCGCGCCCAACGTGCGGGGATGTCTCAAGCGTGTTGCCTGTTTGCGTGCCCAGCATTCTCTGCTTTCGGAGCAGAGGTTGCGGATATCTCGGGCGAGGCGCTGGTTTGCGCACCCCCACGGGGGGGGCGCCAGAGGGTATTGCACGGGCCCGTTCGCGCCCAGAGTGCGGTGATGTCTCGAGCGGTTTGCATGCGTGCGCCCCCAATTTCATCTGTTGCCGTAGCAGATGTGCGAGGCCCTGGTGTTCGCACCCCCTGTTAGGGGGGGGGGGGGCGCGCCAGGGGGTATCTCACGGGCACCTTCGCGCCGAGATTGCGGGGATGTGTGGAGCGGTTTGCTTGCTTGCGCCCTCAACATCTTCCGCTTTCGGATCAAAGTTTGAGGATATGTCTGGCAGCCTTGCGGGCACGGACTGCGAGGACCGGGCGGATTGCATGTTTTGGTGGCCAGACTCGTCTGCGGTCAGGGCAGGTTCTGAGGATGTATCGGGTGAGGCGCTGGTTTCAGCACAGCCAGGAGTTCAGATTGCGGCGATGTATCGAGCGGTGTGTTTGCTTTACCGCTCCGATATCATCAGCTTTCGAAGCAGATGTTGAGGACGTCTCGGGCGAGGCGCTGGTTTCCGCATCCAGAGGGGAGGAGGCATATTGTGAGGATGTTTCTAGCGGTTTGCTTGTGTTGGTGGTCAGACTCGTCTGCGTATGATGTAATGTGCTACGTATGTCCATATAGATTGCCCCTCCCCTGTGGCTCCAATACTATGTGTTGCACGTGTGTTCCTACAGAGTGGACCTCTCCTGGGACACGGATCTTTGGTGTTTCACGTGCGTTCCTATAGTAAGGGCCTCACTCGGGGGTACGAATCATCCCCAGGAGGCACCAGGAGGCCCCAGGAAGTCACAGGAGGCACAAGGAGGCCCCAGGAGGCCCAAGAAGCTCCAGGATACCCCAGGACGCCACAGAAGGCCCCACGAGGCCCCAGCAGGCCCAAGAGGTTCCAGGATGCCCCAGGACGCCATAGGACGCCCCAGGAGGCACCAGGAGGCCTATATATATATATATATATATATGTATACGTATATGTATTGAGCTTCTCCTGGGGCACGAGGCTTTTGTACTTTACGTGCGCTCCTACAGATAACCCTTTTCCGGTGGCTCCAATCCTATGTGGTGACCGCGTGCTCCTATAGAGTGGGCTTCTCTTGGGGCACGCATCCTTGATGTTTGCGTGTTTTCATATATATATATATATATATATATATATATATATATATATATATATACATATATATACACTGTCATCCCACTATGGCTCCAATCCTAAAGGTGATATGCGTATGTTCCTATAGATCTGGCATCCCCTGGAGCACAAATCTTCCCCAGGAGGCACCAGGAAATCCCAGGGGGCACCAGGAAGCACCAGGAGGCCCCAAGAGGTTCCAGGAGGCCCCAGGACGCCCCAGGAAGCAGGAGGAGGCTCCAGAAGGCACCAGGAGGCCCCACGAGGCCCCACGAGGCTCCAGGAGGCACCGGGAGGCACCAGGAGTGGTCCCAATCCTTTGTGTTTAGCTATGCTCCTATAGATTGGGCATCCGTTGGGGCACGAATCCTTTAGTGTTTTACGTGCGCTCATGCAGATTGCCCTTCCCATGTGGCTCCAACCACGCGTGTGGTGCATATGTTCCTATAGACTGTGCCTCTCCTGGGGCGCCAATCCGTGGTGTTTTACGAGTCTGTCGATAAGTTGCCCTCTCGTGTTGCCCAGTCCTAAGTGTTTTACGTATGTTCCCATAGATTGTGCATCCCCTGGAGCACGAGCCTTTGGCGGTACAGGTATGTTCATATAGCTTGCCACTCCCTTGTGGCTCCAATCGTATGTGTTGTTCGCCCGTTCCTGTAGGTTGGGCTTCTCTTGCGGCGTGAATTCTTGTGCTGTACGGATGTTCCTATATGTTGTCCCTCCTTTGTGGTTCAAGTCCTAGGTGTTTGACATATGTTCTTATAGGTGGGGCGTCTCCTCTCCGTGACGTGGCCGGCTGTGGCACGGTCCAGCCATGGCTGGGCCTGCCACCAATGAAGCGCAAGGGCTTCGCATGGCGTTTACATGAGCACCCCGATTTCTTGCTTCATTACGGAGGGAAGGTTCGCTTAGCCATTTCGACTCAGCCACGGTCAGTCGTGCTTAGGCCACCGACGTGCAGACACACTCATCCTAAGCTCAGGCATGCTCAGACTCATGCGCATAGACTCACTCGATTTAACGAGATGCATTCACCCCAACTCGTTCGCAGCCGGATTCACTCCCAGCCTGTCAATACCCAAGCCCGCTTAGATTCGAAAGCTCTTGCGCCTAGACACTCACGGCATAATGGTCCATGCACATAAATGCACACATGGGAAGATCCACGCAGTGAATAATCATTACTCCGACCGCGCCGAGCAGGAGAACACCGCCTCCTCCTCCTCCTCCCCCTATTCCTCTTGGTGATGATGATGGTTATGATATTGGCCTCGCACGCTCGGCGATGATGAAGAGGATGATAATGATGAGGAGGAGAAGAAGAAGGAGGAGGAGAAGAAGGAGGATGAGGATGAGGATGAGGATGAGGATGAGTATGAGGATGAGCATGATGCTGATGCTGATGCTGATGCTGATGAAGATGAAGATGATGATGATGATGATGATGATGATGATGATGATGATGATGATGATGATGATGATGATGATGATGATGATGATGATGATGATGATGATGATGATGATGATGATGATGATGATGATGATGATGATGATGATGATGATGATGATGATGATGATGATGATGATGATGATGATGATGATGATGATGATGATGATGATGATGATGATGATGATGATGATGATGATGATGATGATGATGACGATGATGACGACGATGATGACGATGGTGACGATGCCGCCCCAACATCCTCTGCTTTCGGAGCAGATCTTGAGGATGTCCCAGGCGAGGCGCTGGCTTTCGCATCCCCAAGAAGGGGGCGGCGCCAGGGGAGTATCTCACGGGCCCGTTCGCGCCCAGATTCTGGGCCAGGAAGCCCCAAGAAGCCGTGAAAAATTGTCGCGAGGCCCCGAGAGGCTCTCCAAGGAGGAGCCCCTAGAAAAAGAGCTAAGGAGGATGGGGACGAATTCGCTGGCGAGAATGGGGAAGAGGAAGAGAAAAAATTAAGGAGAGTAATGAAAAGCATTATTATAACGACAATGTTGGGAAAGTCAACAGGATTGATCGTTAAATTGTCAGTTTCGCCTTCCTGTCCTTCCGCCTGCATGCCAACATTCAAAAGGCCAAAGTGTATGGCGCGAAGCGCCAACACACTTTGGATCCCCATTCCTACATTTCTGCTACCTGGGACCCCCCCCCCAATATCGGACCCCCCGAATCCCAGGCCCCTGGGACCCTTTGGACCCCCTAGATCCGTGGCCCCGGAGACCCCCTGGACGCCCCTGCGGGAGGCCCCCCAGGCATTTTAGAGTTCCTGGAAGCTCTTGCTGGGCTGGGCCCAAATCGGTCAGGAGGGTGGCCGAACTCCCCTCCGAGGGCCCCAAGAGAAGACCCCCAAGGGGTTTCCGAAACGCCGAAAAACATTGTTTGTCCAGGGTTTGGGCATGAGTTTGGGAATGCTCTGTTCTTCGGTCTTCTGGGCGTCCGAGACCGCCTGGGAGGTTCGAAAACCGCCCCAACACCATCCGAAAGGGCTTCCCAGGCAGTCCAACGGAGCCCCAAGACGGCACAACAGGGTTCCAAGATACCCTAGGAGAGCCTCATGACGGCCCGAGATGGCCCCGAGACACCCTCCGAAGCATTCCAAATCGTGACCCAGTCGTTCAGGGAGACCGCGATTGGAGATAGGGTGGCCCGAGGAAGCCCCTAGAGCCCCCCAGAAGATGCCCAGGAGGCCTCCAGAAGCCCTTAAGAAAGCTTGAGAAGCGTCCTTGAGGCCCCCAGAGGCTTTCCAAGGAGGAGCCGCCGTACAAAGAGTTGAGGAGCATGGGGAAGAATTCGCAGGGTAGGACAACAATGAGGAAAAAAAACATGGAGGAAGGATAGCGAATCATATAAGTATAGCGGCGATGCTGGACAAGGCAACAAGGAGTTATCGCTAAATTGTCTGTTTGACCTTCCTGCCATTCCGCTTGCGTGCCAAACTTCAGGGACCAAGGTGCATGGCGCGAAGCGCCAATGCAGTCTTGTATATCGGTACATGTATGTGTACATATCTACAGGGCTTCCTGCATCAAACCCCACCACCGCGCCTGTGCAACAGCGTAGCAGGGAGGATTTTGAATTATTCACGCTTGGCGTGTCCCTGCAAACTCCTGCAGGAACTATGCCCAGGGAGGCTGCCCTTATCGTAGGAGCGCGGCACGTTTTGGAGAGCTCGGGGAGCCTATTTGGGCCAGATGCTTGTTGGGTGCCTCTCGGGGTATCTTGAAATGTGTGTCTCACTCTCTTGGTGGAGGCCTCTTGGACGCTTCTTGGGGCGTTTTGGGTTTGGGGCCTCATGGCGGTCTTCAGGGACTCTTGTGGCGTCTTGGTGGCCCCTTGAGGCCTGTTTGGGGCTTATTGTGGCGCCTCTCGGGGGGCTTTTTGGGAGTCTTTTGGATGCCTCTTGTGGTGTCTTTTCGGGCCGACTTGGGGCCCTCTTAGGAGCCTCTTGGGTTGTGTTGGAGCTGTACTGAAGGCATACTGGGCCATCTTGTGCAGTTGCAAACCCAAACAGGCGAGAACCTCAAATCCTTCAAAGACCGAAGAAAAAGTAATGGTTGTTGCCTCCTCGGGCTCTCTTGGAGGACTTCTTAGATTCGTCTTGGGCCGTCTTGGTGGCTTCTGGGGCTGCCTTGAGGCTGTCATTGGAGCCTCTTGACAGGGCTTGGGCCACCTTGGGCCGTCTGGGTGTCATCCTGGCTGTTTTGGAAGCCGTCTTGGAGGCAATCATAGCCGCCTGGAGGTCGAAAAAACATGCCAGGCAGTAATTTCAAGGGGGCGATCTCAGAACGATGCGCGCTAGTAGGGGGTCGGCCCTAGAAAACATAAGCAACCTCCCAGGCAACAGGCGAGCATTCTAACACGCCCACTCCGAGGAGGCACGGTGGCGGATCTCTCTCCTTTCTCTCTCTCTCTCTCTCTTTCTCTGTTTCACTTTCTCTCTTTCTTGATTGAAGTATTTCTTTATTCGCCCATCTACGTATATATCCCCAGACATATCTATATATATATATAGAGAGAGATGTGTAAATGCGTATATACAAAACGCTAGATTTACAATGGCATTGTATACTCAGGCGTGTTTCAGGATTCTGATGGGGCATGTAGAGTTGAACGGCATTGTACCAAAATCCTTGAAGACAGCGATTTAGCGTTCAACATACATGCAATAAGCGCTGATAGCACCCAAAGAGCAATGAAGTGCTGATTCGTTTGGTCTATCGTATATCAGGCAGCACAGCCTCGCCCTGGCTGCGTTAGGGCCGTGGAAGCTGAGGGAGCGCGCTGACCTCATTCGACGTGACGTGGTGCAGGAGGTTCCACTGGCCGTTTGGCTCGGAGCACGCGAGGCTAAGTGTAAGCACTTTCCCACGTGAACGTTTTTTGCCCGATCTGATTTGAAGACCCCGAAAGACTTGCTTCGGGGGGGGGGGGCGCAGGAGCGGGGAGCTGCAGGAGATGAAGCCGGTGGGGAAGGAGGGGACTTCCGATCTTCGCCCCAATTCACGGTGGTGGGGAGGGCCGAGAGCTACGAGGTATTGAGTTGGGCTCGGGAAGTCCTGAGCCCAAGAGAGTGCTCCGAGGGACGAGAAGTAGGATGACGACGACGACGACGACGACGATGACGACGACGACGACGGCGGCGACGACGGCGACGGCGACGACGACGACGACGACGACGACGAGAAACTCGCCGGGCCGAGACAGGAGCGCGACCTCGCAGCTTCGGACCTCGCGGACGCCAGCGCAGCCGCGAGCCTCGACACTTCGCCGCTGGGACCGCCGCGCCCCTCGACGCGCTCCCTTGCGCGCGTCCCCCTGGCACGACCCAGGTAGGCTGCTGGACACGTCCAAGAGAGGCAGAGACAGAAGGAGGTAGGCCCGCTGGGAAGACCAGATACTACATGTCATGTGTAACCAGATGCATGCCATGTGCAGCTGGACCCAGATTGCCAAACAGCCTCGGTGCGCGATTCCCACCCCCTACAATCCACTGGTAGCCTCGGTGTGACATCCCGGGTCCAGGAGCACAATTAGCGCAGCTCAAGATTGGAATGTGGGCGGGGGGACGTTGCAGAGATCGGAAACGTCTGGCTGTTTGCGGCTGATGCGTTTGGGATAAGTTGCGTTGTCCTGTCCACGCACTGGAGGGCGGGACACCGTGAGATTGGAATAGGATGGGAGTTAGATCAGATTGGCACGATCCTGGCGAACCCTCAATGAGGATTGGAAGATGTTAGTGTGGGTCGGGGAGTGAGTATGGGACGGCGTTGTGGGAGGAGGTACCGTGGGGGCGCGCATCAAGAAACCGGCTGCCGTACGTCAGGATGCCCCAGATTTTTGTTTGTTCTTGCGGCGCGCGGTGCCTTGCCACGGCCCACCAGGTCGCTCTGGACTTCTAGAGACGACGTGCTCTCTTACGGCGCGGAGGTTGCCACGCTTCCAGCTTATCCTTCGAGCAGCCGCGGGTTTGTTTTCAGAGCTTGCTCGCAAAATGTCCTTGCTGACCTGGAAGGATCTGCTCGGGCCAGGGTACCCTTGGTTTCTTCGCTTGGGGCCCCGGGCTGAAAAACCCACACCCTAGACAAGAAACTTGACGGATTTTCAGTGCTGGGTTTCTTGCCAGGGTTTCGTGCGCCTGCACCCCCAGTGTACGTATAGAATAGCTAAACTTGTGGGGTGTGGGGTTATCGGGAAATCTCGAGTAGACATCCAACCAACAACTACCAGTTTGTGCTAAGGGGTGGCTATCGCACCGCTCTGCGATATTTGAGGTAGTTGTGCGGCAAACGTGGGGTGGGTATAGGGCAGAAGAGTTCAGTTGGGCGCTATTCTCCTTGTCAATCGCCTTGCACGCGATTCTGGTTTCCTTGCCCGCGCCCGCATCCCTTTTCGCTGCTTGGCGGCAGACGGCGTCAACATTCAAGCCGCGGGCCACACGGCAGACGGCATTTCGCAGCTGTCGTTCTACAAGCGGAGGTGTTTGGAGTTGGCATCAGAGGCCTTTTGCGCGGCCGCTCGTGCTGATCTGACGAAGATGAGGGAGAGGACAATGACAACGACGACGACGACGACGACGACGACGACGACGACGACGACGACTAAGCGTCTGAATCCCCGTCACCAAGCATTATCCTAATCATCATCATTATCATCATCACCCTCATCGTCGTCGTCGTCGTGGTCGTCGTCGTCGTTGTCGTTGTCGTTGTCGTCGTCATCATCACCACCATCCATCATCATCAGCCGCTGCCTTCTTCTGGCAACGGCGGTACGATTATCTATGTGCCGTCGGCGCGCTGAGGTTCGACACTCGATCTGGGCCTCAGCCCCTCATTGAAGAAGAAGCTGCTGTCGAATCCGGCTCTGCTACAAATCCCACATTCCCTCCACGAAATCCAAGCCGAGTTATTCCTGCAACGCGTCGGCGCCCTCGAGCCCCAAATTTCAGCGTTCGCGCCCAAACTGGGTACATCCGATTTTTCCTCGGATCCTGAAGGCCGCGTCGCGCGGCTGACTGAACACTGAGATTTGAGGGCCAGGGGAGTCCATAAAGCTTGCTCGAAGCATTCGCGGGGGGGGCATTTATGGAAACCATCGCATCGCGAGCGCGGAATCGCTACGGTGAGGGAGCCCTTGGATCGGGAATCGATGGGGAAAAACATACAGTCTATGGAAAAAACACCGTCTGTGGAAAAAAACACCGACTGCGTGGAAAAAAACACACACTGCTTGTGTTTTCTCCACAAACTGTGTGTGTGTGTGTTTTTCTTTCCATTGTTTTTGTCCACAGTCTGTGTGTGTTTTCCACATTGATTTTTCCACGCGCCGAAAGCTGGTAGAAAACCCATGAAGGCTTGACCATGAACATCTCGGCCGCACTCATCAGACAAGGGATCCTCCAATCCCTAATTACATGAACGCCCCCAACCGTACCGCACATCGACAACATCATCACTTTAGGCGGGCCCTGGAATGCGTGCTTCGACACTCCTTCCCCCCCCAGCTGGTATTGGGGGCATGCGAGGAGGAGCTGCTTGGAAGTCTCCAGGCGATCGACAGATACCACTGATCACCGGCTCGACCCGAGGCACCCCAGCAGCCGTCGAGATCAGACCTTTGGCCGAGGGAAGCACATGAGCAACACTCCCCCCCTCCCCCGCAATTCAAAGTTGGCACGGTTACGCATCACCGCTCGGACACTCAAACTCGGAAGGTCCAAAACCAGCATTGCATTCGGGGGGAGGGGGGGAGTTCAAACCATTTGTTACGCGTGAGTGTTGCTCACTTGTTCCCGACACGTGTTGCTCACCCCTCGTGGAAACAGACCTCATCGTTGTCCTCGGCCCCGACGCGAAGCCTGCGGGGGGGAGAGGGAGCTGGGCTGCAGCTGCAGTCCGTGGGCGGGGCCCGCGCGCCGGCCTCGGCAGCCGGTTGCTGCCTCGTTGCCACGTTTCCTTGAGTTGCCAATCGGCGATTCGATGGGCGATGCGAGCCTGCAAGGGTCGAACTCGCAGGGGTGATTCGAACTTGAAGTGGAAGTTGATTGCCAACTGGGAAAACACGCATGGCAACTACGTCATCTACAACTACCGGGAAGATGCGGCCGGCGCACCACTGGAGCGGTGCCGCCTCGAGCGCGCCCCAGCGACGCTTCTTGGGGAGGACGCCGGCGCCGACGAAGGGCCCCGCATATGAAGCCCCTGGGCCCCAGCATTCCACTTGGAATTCCAATCGGATCGACAGCGGCACGGCACGGAGAGCTTCCGCGGGATGTCTTTGCCAGCATGATGGAATTTCCCAGCGCGTCGGGAACAGAACACGCCAGAGGTTCTATCGCAATCGCGGGGATCTCTCACCGCTCGGTTTTTGCTCCTTCCAGTTCGAATACGTCCTTGAAGCGGAGTGGTTCGTGCACATTGAGCAAGGCGCCCCCTTGGCTTCCGTTTAGCAAGCCAACGCCACTACCCAGGTGCAGCAATAATTGCCAGGTGCGCTAAAGGGTGCGCCAAGTGAGGCAAGCGCGCCATGTTGTATCGGGTGCGCCAAGTGAGCCTGTTGCGCCGTGCGCTAGGAGCGTGGGCATGCAAATGTTTCCAGCCGTACCATACTCGCTAAGCGCACTAAGCGGTACGAAGGCGGGCCTCGAGTCGACGCGCCCGCGCGCCGAAAGCGCGGCAGATTTCAAGCGCTCCCGAAAAGAAACGACGCCGCGTAAGCAACATTCAACGGAAGTGAGTAAAATCATGGACATCACTCCGCGAAATATGACGCAAGCTTTTCTTGAAACGTGTCGGCGCCCCCGAGCCCAAAAATTTTAGTGTCCGCGCCAAAACTGATGACCTCCGATGTTTCCGAATCATCTTTTGGTGTTGTGTCCTCGCGTTGGAGAGACAGCGCCCCGCGTCTCCCTCCCTCCTCTTCTTCCCCCTCATCCTCTTCCCCCTCCTCCCTCCTCCTGTGCACTCCGCATGTCAACCACTTCGTCACACGCTTCGTGGCCCCACAGGGAGCTCCACTGAAGGCCCCCGTGGCGACGTTCGCATGCGCCCACCCCACCCAGTACAGCTCTTCTTGGCCCCATAGGCAGCTCCGCCGATGGCCATTGTGGCGACGTTCGAATGTGTCCTCGCCACCCAACACAGCGTTTCGTGGGCCCATAGGGAGCTCCACCGAAGGCCCCAGTGGCGACGTTCGCACGCGTCCGCCCCGCCCAGAACAGCGCTTCGTGCCCCCCTAGTGAGCTCCACCGAAGAGCTCAGTTCGCGTCCGCCCCGCCCAGCACAGCGCTTCGTGCCCCCAGAAGGAGCACCACCGAAAGCCCCCTTTGGCGACATTCGCATGCGTCCGCCACGCACTTCACACGCTTCGTAGCCCCATAGGGAGCTCCACCGAAGGCCCCAGTGGCGACGTTCGCATGGCGGCCACGCCCCATGTCGGCACACCCCTCACATGCTTCGTGGCCCAACTAGGGTGGGGGGTCTACCAAGGCCCCAGTTCGGCACACCCTTGAGAAGCTTCGTGGCCCCACATGGAGATCCACCACAGTCGATACCAACAACTGCGATATTCACAATTGCATATTGTTGGGTCTTTCGCCGGGATAATGCTTAAACGCGTCACCCCGCCGTAGAGAACAGGGAGAAGCAAAATTGCAGAAGCTGCGCCCACGCCAGCACCTAAGGGCGAGGGACATATCTTGATTTGCGTAAGACACCTTTCCGCTGGACTTTTCAGGGACGCAGCAAAATGGCGATATCTGCGCACTGGGCAGCACCCAGAGAAGGCGAACGAGATATTTCTGTATGAGTGTAGGGCAACACTCCCCTGGACCTCACGGGGGCACGGCAAAGTCGGGGCAACTTGCACTCGCGGCCTCCTGAGTTTTGCCGACAAGTTGCGGGTGTGTGGTGGCATGTTTGTTGAAGCATGTGTGGTGGTCACACGCGGATGTCCACGGCGAGCTCTCTTTTCAAAAAGAATAGATTACTCCACTCTCTCCCCCACCCTCTCCCCCCCGGGGCTGCCTCGTCCCTCGTTTTCCATATATGAGTTCACACTATCCCAGGCCAACCGGTATCGACGTTCCCTGTCAAATAGTAGTATGCGCGCACACTCGTTTATCACAAGAGATCATGTTACAATAACCCTCTGCAAACGTTGCGCACAGCCCAAACGCGCGCGTATTCTTCGAATTCATACCAAACATACCCGCTGTGTGAATTTACGTGAGTATACGTAACGCATCTAGTATGTGTATTTACACACACAACAAATATGTGTGTACACATATAAAAGACATGTATGTAATGTAATGTATGTCATGTAATGGGATGGATTGTAATGTAATGTATGCATGCATGCATGCATGCATGGATGTATGCCTGTATGTGCGTGCTTATATAGATAAACGTATCAAAATATAATGTCCGCGCGCATGTGCTGAAATCAGGGGAAGCCCATTTGATTGCTAAAGCGTTACGGCCGGTGCCGCCGACCATGAAGGGGAACGACGACAACGGCACCGGCGGCGACGACGACGACGACGCTGACGTGGTCAGAGTCCGCATGGATGATCATTGGGGTCTCTGCTCTCGGTGGCCTCTGGGGGTAAGTTTAGGAGCCTCTTGGGCGCCTCTCGGGGGCCTCTTGGGAGCCTCTTAGGGGCCTATCGGGGCTGGGAGCCTCTTGGGGGCCTCTTGGGGCCTCTTAGGGCCTCTTGGGGCCTCTTGGGGCCTCTTTGGGGCCTCTTAGTTCCTCCTGGGAGTCTCTCAAGGTCGAGGGCTCGAAATGTCCGTTCTGGTCCCTCGTCTGGGCACCCTCTTGGAGCCGCCTTGGCGGCCTCCTGAGCCGACTTGGTGGCCCGTCTTGGGGCTTTTTTGGACCCGGGACCCCCTGGGGGGGAGTCGGATCTGACCCGGGAACCCCCTGGGACCCCCCCCGAACCTCCCCGAAGACCTTCCCCCCCCCTCCCGGCGGGGGAGGGATCAAAGGGAACGGGCTTCCTTTCGAGTCAATTACGACGTTGCTCAATTTTGCTTTGGCTGGCGCGCTTGAGCAGGAGGGAAGGGGGGGGAGCGGCGACGGGCCCAGCGCTTGAGGAGGGCCCAGGGAAAGGGAGGGGAGCGGCGACGGGCCCAGGGAAAGGGGGGCGCAGGGAAAGGGGACGACAGAGACGACGACTACAAAAACGGAGCCGACGACTCGAACGGACAGCCCCTCACACAAGCCCAGAGGGTTGGCAGATTTTGGCAATCTCGGCCAGAACCCACGTCCTCATCTTAACTACCGCGCTGCGCATCCGCGTTGATCCAAGATGCGCCCGGTGCACGAATCCGTATCAAATGATACCACGCGGGCCACACGCGAGCGCGCGCCGACACGCGCGCGTGCCTCAATCCTTCCAAACCTTGTTCCGCTATTCGCTTCAATATGTAGAGCTCTTCAAAAACACATCCAAAAAGTCGGCCAGGTTTCAGGCATGTCCGCGCGCGCGCTTCCTTGCCATCACCCTCACCGGCGCCGCCGCCTCACGTCATCGCCATCGACCATATTTGCTTTTGCTGCCATAATCAGTCAAGCTCCTACATCACTGGCTCGTGGACATCATCATCATCGTCATTGCTCTCACCAGCATCGGCGCCGTCATCGTCATCATTGCCACCACCATCGCCACTATCATCATCATTGCCGTCGTTACCGACGTCATCATGACACCGCGCCCGCCCGAATGACCGACCCGCACCGAAGTGCTGATGCGCTGGGAAGCTGCCACTGGTAAGCACTATCGCAGCCGCATCGTTTGCGCCACACCAGCTGGCCGCTCTGCCCGCGAGCTTGCGCGCGCAAGCACAGCCGCAGAGATGCCCCAGCAAGTTCCAAGGAGTCACCACAATCGCAGCCGCATGGGTTGTGCAAAACAAGTTGCGCGAGCAGTGCAGTTGATAATTCACGAGTTCGCAAAAATAGTTTTCGTTTAAACATAAATCCCACCCCTCTCCTGAGCCCAGACTTAATTACCAGTTCCTTGTGGGAAACTACACATTACACATGATGATGCATGATGTTGCTTCGTCGTTCGTTTCCCGTATGAACTCAGATCTTCCCAGGCCAAGCGGATATCGCCCCACCGCTCATCCCTTCCATCTAATTGGATGCGCGCGCATTCGTTGATCTCAACAGATCACTGTTCCAGCATCCTTGGCGGAAAATCATACAAAGTCCACACGCGCGCACATGTCGAAATCGTACCAAACATTCCCGCTACGCGAGCCTTCGACGAATGAAAAACGTTTCCATCACAACACAAATCTTGCAGGTTTGCTGCTTGCGCGCGTTTGCTGAAATCGCACGAGAACCGTACATAGCCAAAACTCAGAGTAAGGACGCACGATTGTCCTCACGGTGCTTATAGGGTACCCTTGCGTCCATGCCTCCGTGGCCATCCCTTCGCGGCTTTCCCTTGTCAGCCCTTCAAGGCGTTGGCAGCCCGCCGCTCGACGAGTGCCTACTTCGGCGTCCAAGGCTCTTGCGTCCTTACCGCCCGTCCTTACTACAGAGTTCGACTGTACTGTTGGCAATCTCGTCAAGAGACCGCATTATGATTTCACCACCCGGTGCACCCGCAATGATCCAGCATGCGTCCAGTGCATGCGTACGTGGCAAATGGTACCATGGCGGGCCACGCGCGCGCCGCCACGCGCGCGGCCGAAATCCTGGAAAAAAATTTGCTTGTTCTGAGCACTTCAACACACCGTTGAAGGAAAAAGCTTTGCATCAAGAGTTGGGGGGCCACTTCGAATGCAACCCCTCCCGCACCCCCCTGGCCTCGATATGAGCACTTGGTCCCGGAGATGAGCGGCCGGAAAAAAAATGAATCCAAGATATCGATCGCAACGCATTCCAACATTAAGGCCGGGGGGTGGAGGGAAGGGAATTCGGTTCTTTGTCGTCGGAGCGTTGTTGATGCAAAGTGTTTTCCTCCAACCGTAGGGCGTGTCAGAAAACAGATTCAAAATCACGCGCTCTGCAATAAGAAGTCTACCAGGTGTCTTGCAAGTCCGCGCGCGCGCACTTCCTCACCATCAACCTCATCAGCGCCACCGTATCACGTCACTGTCATCCCCAAGCGCTGCCACTACCGCCATCATCAGTCAATCACTCATGGCCACCATCATCGCCACAATCATTTCATTCTCCTTCCAAACAAAGAGGTATACAGTCAGACCGCATAGTAAACATGGGCAACCCTCCTAAGGGTACTCTTGCATCCTTGCCTGCTCGGTCCACCCTTGGCCACTTTCGGCCGCGCCCCGCTCGCAAAGCTTCGAAATGGGCTTCCAAGGCCCTTGCATCCTTATCGCGCATCCCTACTATACTGGTTGACTGTATGCCACCCCCTTCCCGAGCCTGGAATTAGCGGGGCCCTGGGACAATGAAAACTAAGTACGCTTCGTCTTCATCGCTTATTTCCTATATGAACTCATGCCGTCCCAGGAAGGCCAGTTATCGCCCCCCTTCGTCCTTGCCAACTAATGCCATTCGAACACATTCGCGCGTTTCAAAGTTTTGTATTCAAAGTATCAGCCAGCGTTGACTCCAAATAGGTAGGATGACCGGAGGAGGACGAGAGGAAGATTGGAGGAGGACGAAAGGAGGGCGGGAGCAGGAAGGGAGGAGAACGGGAGGAGCAAAATCAAGCAAGCGGAAGCAAGCAAGCGCAAGCGAGCAATAACAAGCCAGCAAGAGCCAGCGATCAAGTGCAAGCAAGCAAGGGCAAGCAAGAGCAATCAAGCGAGAGCAAGCACGCAAGAGTAAGCAAGCAAGTGCCATTGGAAAGAGGTGTGTGTGTGCCATTTGAAAAAAGGGGGGGGCATTGGAAAAAGGGGGGGTCCTAAAGACCAACTACTTGTGATGAGCGAGGGCTCCCATCGGGGAAGCCTATTTGGAGGAAACCGTTTAGAACAAATGCACAGAGCTGACACGCGCGCACATGTCAAGCGCACTTCCAAGCACATCGATTGCGCACACAATTCAACATACAAAAAGCAGCTCTAAGGCTTTTCATCACAAAGATTGCAGATGCTGTGCCCGCGAGCAGTTGCTGAAATACTACGAATCGACTGATTTGAGCAATGCCGTCCAAAACGCTCATTCTAATTTCACCACGCGGCGCATCCGCGTAGATCCAGCGTGCGCCCAGTGCACAAACCCGTATCGAATTGCACCATGCGTGCCACACGCGCGCACCGACACGCGCGCATGCCATAATCCGCTCCGCTCGAAACCATTGGTGTTCGACGCATGTCAAGGTAGAGATGCTCAAACATATGAAAATCGTTGGCTTGTTCAGCAACAGTTTGTTAGGTTTCTTGAATTTCCTTGCGCGCGCACTTCCTCGCCATGACCCTCATCAGCGCCGCCACATCACCGCCGCTATCCTCGTCGTCAATCGCCGCCATTGCCACCATCGCCAGTTTATCACTTTCATCACCGACGACATATTTACGTCATCATCGCCATCGTCGTCACCAGCATTGGCGCCATGACTGGCCACGCTGTCGTCTTCGTCATCATCGCCACCGCCTCTGTCGACGTCACCATGAAAGCGGCCCGCCCGACTCACCGACCCGCACTGGAGCCCGCGCGCCAGCGCGGCCTACGAAAAGCGTTGGGAAGACCCCAGCGGTCAGCGCCACCGCGGCAGCGTCGGCTGCGCCAAACCAGCTGGCCGCTTTGCACGGGCTTGCGCGCGCTAGCGCTGCCGCAGAGATGCGCCAGCCAGCGCCAAGAGGGCAGCGCTATCGCGGCCGCTTGGGGGCGGGGGCGGGTTGCGCGTGGGAGGGCGGGGTGATTGCGCGAGCAGTGGTGGCGTTGACAATTCGCTTGCGAATTAAAATTGCACCACAGGCTGCACCACGTATCTTGAAACCAATGCAATATCCTTCCACAGGAAGACAAAGTTTCGACCACACTCGAGCCCAGACTCAACCGAACCTTTTTTCGTATTTCACTGTACATATCATGATGCACCATCGCTCATTTTCCATATGAAAGCAAAGCGTTCAATCCCAGCTGGTGTCGGTTCACCCCTGTCACCCTTGTCAAAGCGTTCCATGCGCATGCGTTCGTTTATCTCAGACGAGCAGCGCCCACTTGCAAAAATATATGAAATTCCACGCGCGCGCATGCCGAAGTCATACCAATCACATTGGTCGTAATAGCTAGCATTCCAACGTAAATCATGCAAAGCCCATGGGCTTTTCATCTTCAGTTTTGCTGATTAGGTGCCCTCGCACCATGGGAAAAATAATAGGATTTTAGCAATCTCGTCCAGAACCCGCGCTCTCATTTCACCACGCGGCTCATCCGCGCGTTGATCTATCACGCGCCCAGCGCGCGAATCCGTCTCGAATACCCACGCGGACGACACCTGCGCGCGCTGCCACGCGCGCGTGCCGGCATCCGTCCAAAAGCATGTGGCTTTCAAAACAGTTCAAGATAGAGTTCTTCGGAAACATGTGAAAACCCAAGGGCTATTCAACAACAAGTCCATCACAAAATTTACCAGATGCCTTGAATTCTGGCGCGCGCTCGCAGTACCCCATCACCCTTACAAACGCCATCGCATCTACGCCGTCATCGTCATTGACAATCGCCGGCGCCGCCATCATCAGCGCAATCAATTTCACCACAGACACATGGACACCATCATCATCGGCGCCGTCGTCACTGCCATCGGAGCCGCCATTGGCCTTGCCGTCGTCGTCGTCGTCGTCGTCATCATCTTCGCCACCGCCACCGCCATTATCATCATGATGGAGCTCTTCACGAGTATAGATTGAAACGTTAACAGATTTAGCTCTTCAACGGTACATATGCATATATATATATGTATATCTATGTACGACGAGAAAAAATGTGATGTTCAGCAAAAAACAGATTCTTGAATCTCTGCGCGTGCGCACTTCTTCATCATCCTCAACAGCGGCATCGCGTCACCGCCGTGATCGTCATCGTCAATCGCCGCAATTGCCACCATCATCAGCACAATCCCCCTCATCACCGTGGACATCATCCTGATCACCACCGTCGTCACCAGCATCAGTGCCTCCATTTGCCTTGCCGTCGTCATCGTCATCGTCGCCATCACCATCAGCGTTATAATCACCATGGTTGCCGCCGTTGTCGACATCATGATAATATCGCGCCTGCCCGATTCACTGACCCGTCTTATGCGCGCCCGCTCGCCACCGCAGTCTACGAGACGCATTGGGAAGTTCCCATCGGCAAGCGCCATCGCGGTCGCACCAGTTGTGCCAAACCAGGCGGCCGATCTGCGCGTGAACGCCCACGTGCCAGTGCGACCGCAGAGACGCGATAGCAAGTTCCAATGAGCAACCGCAATCGTGGCTTCATGGATTTTATGTACCCATCAAGTTGCTGGCTGGAGGGTAGGATGTTTGCGCTAGCAGTAGAATTGTCAGTTAATTACTGACATAGTTGCATATGTTGCGCCACATTGATTGCACCACATCGCTTGCAACACATATGTTCTCCTTTCAAGAGAATGGTAGGACCCACCCCGCTTTGCATTGCAACTTACATGTGGATCTGCCAACTGACCCAGGAGGGTTGGTATCGGCCCCCACGACAGCCCTGTGAAATATTGACATGCGCGCACAATCGTCTGTCTCACATGATTATGTATCAAGAAACCCCTGCTAACTAACAAACAATCACGCGCGCACAGATCGAAGTCATGTCAATCACATGAGAGCTTCAAACACGTTAACGTACCACCGCTCTTAATATGTGTATATATCGATCGATATATATCTATACATCTATCTATATATCGATCTTGCTCGTCTGACATTGACGGGTTGGCTGCCACCGCGCATTTGGTGAATTCATTGGAAACCATATGACGTTAGAAGTCTCGTACAGAATACGCATTCTAAGTGCACCACGCGGTGCATCCACGTTGATCTAGCATGCGCCCAGCGTGCGCATCCACACCCGATAACACCATGCAGACCACATGAGCGCGCTGCCGCGCGCGCGTGCCGAATGTTTCTAAAAACATTCGATTGCGAAACGTGTCAAGATAGAGCTCTTCAATCATATGTAAGAACCCAAGCATTATCTAACAACAAGTCCACCACAAAATGCACCAGACGTCTTGACATTCCACGTGCCCGCGCACTTCCTCATCACCGACACGGGGACAGCATCCTCATCGTGATCGTCATCACCAGCATCGGCGCCATCATCGTCATCGTCATGAATGCCATTACCAGCGCTAATATCATCATGGTTGCGGCCACTGTCATCGTCATCATAATATCGCGCTTGCGCGAGTCACCGACAGGTCTTGATGCGTTCCCGCATGGCAGCCCGGCCTTTGAGACGAGCTGGGAAGTTCCCATCGGCAAGCGCCATCACGGCCGCACCAGTTGTACCAAACCAGGTGGCCGATCTGCGCGTAAGTGTTCGCGTGCCAGTGCAGCCGCAAACGCGCGCTAGCAACTTCGAATCAGCAGTCGCAATCGTGGTTCCATTTGTTTTGCTAAACAGTTTGCTGGTGCGAGGGTGGGATGTTTGCGCGAGCAGGAAAGTTGGCCATTCATTAGAGGCACAATTCATTGCGCCACATGGCACATGTCATTTCAAGGGTCCAATATCCAGATTAACTCACCGTGCGTGATCAACGCTGGCACAAATTTTACAAATTTTCCTTTACGGTTCGTTAAAAGCTCAAAACCTTATGAGTTGTTTCTTGCGATCCTCCGAACAGATTGCGGAGAATCCTCGGGCCGACAGGAGGGGGCGACCCGTCATTCTTATGAAAGCGGCCAGCTGCAGCCTTGCTTGTTGCTGGCTGGTCTCTTATGTCTGGCCGCCCCCCTTCCCCCCTCACCAGCACCTGCAAAGCGCGCTCGAGAGTTATCGAGACGCGCCACGCGCGGTGCACCGCCGAGCGATCAAATGCTGTGCTCGAGTACGCCCCAGCCTCGATCCCCCAGGGCATTCTTCGGCGGCGAGCTTGCGGGGGACGTGGGAAGGGGCGGGCCTCTTCAGAAGACTCGGAAGGCCCCTGGCCTTCTGAGAAAATTTCTTAGCACCCCCCGCAGGCACAGAAAAAATGTCCCGGGAGGCTTCTCAGAAGCCCGCTTCCTTCTGAGAAGGCCTGCTCCTCCGCACTTCCCCCCAGGCTCGCCGCCGAGTTCTGACCTTTCCGCGCCAGCGGGCGGAACGCACCGCGCCCTCGCTCTGTCCGACGCCGTCCTTCCCTGAGATCCGACGATGCAAACAAAGTGCAACATCGCAAAAGATCACGCCCAGACCCCCAGACCCCGTCTTTCTGCGTCATGTTTCGAGCCGGATCGATCTGTGAGGGCCCCGGGGCCCGAGCTCGAGCAAAAGCGCCGGTTGTGAAAGGCATACGGGGGGATGCATCGACCCCCAACCGCCCATGGATCGCCGATCTGGGCCCGATAGCCCCAACTTGCCCAGGAACGTGCGGATTCACAATCGGGGGCCTATAGCCGATCTGTCGACGATGCATCGCTGATTATAAGTCGATGTATCACCGCCTATGCCAGTCCCCCCCTATCGTTGCCCCTCATCCTATCTCGCTCAGAAGCCAGGCGAAGGCTGGCAAACCCGTGGCTGCTAAAACGGAGCTCCGGGAATTTGTTGTTCCCCAATCAGAGCTTGCCTCTGTAGGGGTCCTAGCGGATTCATATGGTTAGGTTAGGTTTGCCGCCGATTTTCGCCACACGCCCGGGTGCCCAGGGGTGCCCAGGTGCCCGGGGGTGCCCGGGTGCCCGGGGGTGCCCGGAGGTGCCCGAAGGTGCCCAGGGGTGCCCGGAGGTGCCCCGGGGTGCCTGGGTGCCCCAGGGAACCCGGGTGCTCGATCGCCCTATAGCCCTAGAGCTCTATAGCCCTATATCCCTATAGACCTATAGACCTATAGCCCTATAGCTTTATAGCCCTATAGCCCTAATAGCCCTATAGCCCTACAGTCCTTATGCCCTATAGCCGAATCGCCCTATAGCCCTATAACCCTATAGCCCTTATAGGCCTATAGCCCTATAGCCTTATTGCATTTTAGCCCTATAGCCCTATGTTCCTATAGCCCTATAGCCCGAAAGCCCTATAGCCCTAGCCCTATGGTCCTATAACCGTATAGCCCCATAGCCCTACAGCCCTAAAAATATTATGATTGGGTTTTTTCTCCGGTATCATTTTTTCTTTCCGGGAAGCAGCCCGTTTACTACTCAGTGCGCTGAGCTTGATTCCGGGAATATGGTTTATTTTTCCAGGCAGACCGTTTTGGCAGCCACGGATGTGCCAGCCCTCGCCCAGATTCCAACTCGCGGCCCACAGCCCCGCCAGGTGCAGCACCGGGACACGGAGGTGGCGCGGCTGAGGGCCGCGCTCGGGGAGGCCGCCCAGGAGAGCGGCCGGGGCTGCAGGCGCGCTTGGGCAGGGGCGGGAAGTGTGCGGGGCGGCTCTGCTGCAAGCCTGCTCCAGACCCCCACACTCTTACCAGTTTGAAACATATCCCCTATCCCTGTTCATAGTATATATACATACATACATACATACATACATACATACATACACATACACATACATACACATACATACACATACATACACATACATACACATACATACACATACATACGTACATACATCCATACATACATACATACATATATACATGCATACATACACACATGCATGCATACATACATACATACATACACACACATACAGACATATATGCATGCATGCATACATACATACATACATACATATAGGCATGAACAGTGAACATTACAATAGTAATAATAATGATGTTGATGATGATTAAAATAATGTTATTCCTAACAATAATAATAATGATAATAATAGTACTAACAGTAATAATCATAATAATAATCATAGTAATAATTACAAAAAATAATATGAATCAGACTAGTCATACGAATAGCAATAGCAATACTAACGGCATTAACAGAATTAATGTTACTACTACTACTACTACTACTACTACTACGACTACCACTACGACTACTACTCCTACTACTACTACTACTACTACTACTACTACTACTACTACTACTACTACTACTACTACTACTACTACTACTACTACTACTACTACTACTACTACTACTACTACTACTACTACTACTACTACTACTACTAACTACTAACTACTAACTACTAACTACTACTACTACTACTACTACTACTACTACTACTACTACTACTACTACTACTACTACTACTACTACTACTACTACTACTACTACTACTACTACTACTACTACTACTACTACTACTACTACTACTACTACTACTACTACTACTACTACTACTACTACTACTACTACTACTACTACTACTACTACTACTACTGCTGCTACCACTACTACTACTGCTACCACTACTACCTACCTACCTACCTACCTACCAACCTACCTGCCTGCCTACCTACTATTAACAATAATTACTCCGACGGAAGAACCCCACATAAGAATCCTCTGGGCGAATCTGGAAAAAGCCATCACCGTCGTCCTCGTGGTTGGTGAGGCGTCCTGGCTGTCTCTTCTGCGTATATTTCCTCTCGCCTTGGCGCGGGCCCCCCTTCCACTCCTTACGTTGTCCCCATCCTCGCCCCCCTGTTTGTTCCGCGCCCCGCCACCTCCTCCCCTTCCTGTTGCATGAGCGCGCATGTCGATGTTCCTCGGCGCCGTCGCCGCCACGGCCAGCACAGGCGCGTTCTCTACAGGTCACGTCGCGCAGCCGTTGGGACAACCCCGCGGGCCAGGCTGTCGGGACAACCCCGCGAGCCGTTGGCGCGCAAGACCAAGCCGTTGGGACAACCCCGCGGGCTTCGAGCGAGGCGCAGCCGCGCTCAGGCGGAAGGCAGCACGAAGCCCAGCTCTGCCGCGAGCTGCTTCGCCTCCGCCCTGGACAAAACCGTTCTCTTGTCGAACTCCAGGAGCGCCTTCCGCAGGGACGCCGGCGGCCCGCACTCCAGGAACTCTCGCGGCGGCGGCCGCAGGATCAGCATGTTCCGCATGCACGTGGCGCGGGAGAACATGACGTAGAGGTGCAGCCACCACTGCTCGTCCGACATGCCCGTGCGGCCAGCGTCCTCGTCTCTCGCGCAGTCGATGGTGACGCCCTTGCGCAGCGTCTGGCCCTGCGACAGCGTGGAGGTCAGGTAGGACGCGTGCGTCAGGGTGAACCCCGAGCGGCGCACGCTGTGCGCCCCCGAGCTCTGCCATGTGAACTCCCTTTCGCTGGGCCTGAACATCAGCAAGCTCCGCGCCCGCGCCTCGGCCTGGCCGTCGTCGTCGGCGCCTTCGGCGCCCTGTCGCAGCACCTCGGCGACCTGAGGAGCCCAAAAACTTCCTTGTTGCATCCAAAGTGTGGCCTGGGAACTGCGTTCTGGCAGCGCGAGAACCCAACATTGACGACAGTTACAGGTTTTGGATGACCTGCTCGGATTACCAACATGATCTGCGGGCCCCATAGGGAGGGGGCTCCCGCCTGAGACTTCCTCGCAGTTCACTCACAGACGAGGCTCCCGCCTGAGACTTCCTCCATATTCAGGCTTGAGGAGCCCAAAAGTGACGACAGTTACAGGGTTCCGATGACCCGCTCGGATTACCAACATGATCTGCGGGCCCCATAGGGAGGGGGCTCCCGCCTGAGACTTCTTCACAATTCACTCAAAGACGAGGCTCCCGCCAGAGACTTCCTCCAAATTCAGGCTTGACGAGCCCAAAAGTGACGACAGTTACAGGGTTCCGATGACCCGCTCGGATTACCAACATGATCTGCGGGCCCCATAGGGAGGGGGCTCCCGCCTGAGACTTCCTCGCAATTCACTCACAGACGAGGCTCCCGCCTGAGACTTCCTCCATATTCAGGCTTGAGGAGCCCAAAAGTGACGACAGTTACAGGGTTCCGATGACCCGCTCGGATTACCAACATGATCTGCGGGCCCCATAGGGAGGGGGCTCCCGCCTGAGACTTCTTCACAATTCACTCAAAGACGAGGCTCCCGCCAGAGACTTCCTCCAAATTCAGGCTTGACGAGCCCAAAAGTGACGACAGTTACAGGGTTCCGATGACCCGCTCGGATTACCAACATGATCTGCGGGCCCCATAGGGAGGGGGCTCCCGCTTGAGCCTTCCTCAGAATTCACTCACAGACGAGGCTCCCGCCTGAGACTTCCTCCATATTCAGGCTTGAGGAGCCCAAAAGTGACGACAGTTACAGGGTTCCGATGACCCGCTCGGATTACCAACATAATCTGCGGGCCCCATAGGGAGGGAGCTCCCGCCTGAGACTTCCTCCCAATTCACTCACAGACGAGGCTCCCGCCTGAGACTTCCTCATTTTCAGGCCTGGGGAGCCCAAAAGTGACGACAGTTACAGGGTTCCGATGACCCGCTCGGATTACCAACATGATCTGCGGGCCCCATAGGGAGGGGGCTCCCGCCTGAGACTTCCTCACACTTTACTCAACGATGATGAGGATGAGGATGATGAGTGGTGGTGAAGATGAGTGGTGAAGAGGATGATGATTGATTGTGGGTGGTGGTGGCGATGATGATGTTTGAATGAGGATGATGCCGATACCGATGATGACGATGATGTTCGTGAGCGTGTGAGAGAGTGCGAGTGATGATGATGTGTGTGTGAATGAGTGCGAGGAGAAGAGGGGGTGAGTGAGATCTCTCTCCTGCGCGGGGGTGTGCAGAGAAAACAAGAACCCCACTTTGGATGTGGGGAAGTAACGACAGTTACAGGGTTCCGATGACCCGCCTCGGATTACCAACATGAAGTGCGGGCCCCATAGGAAGGGGGCTCCCGCCTGAGACTTCCTCGCAATTTACTCACAGACGACGCTCCCGCTTGATACTTCCTCCACATTCACGCCCCAGGAGCCCAAAAGTGACGACAGTTACAGGGTTCCGATGACCCGCCTCGGATTACCAACATGAAGTGCGGGCCCCATAGGGAGGGGGCTCCCGCCTGAGACTTCCTCGCAATTCACTCACAGACGACGCTCCCGCTTGATACTTCCTCCAAATTCACGCCCCAGGAGCCCAAAAGTGACGACAGTTACAGGGTTCCGATGACCCGCCTCGGATTACCAACATGAAGTGCGGGCCCCATAGAGAGAGGCTCCCGCCTGAGACTTCCTCGCAATTCACTCACAGACGACGCTCCCGCTTGATACTTCCTCCATATTCACCCCCCAGGAGCCCAAAAGTGACGACAGTTACAGGGTTCCGATGACCCGCCTCGGATTACCAACATGAAGTGCGGGCCCCATAGGGAGGGGCTCCCGCCTGAGACTTCCTCGCAATTCACTCACAGACGACGCTCCCGCTTGATACTTCCTCCATATTCACGCCCCAGGAGCCCAAAAGTGACGACAGTTACAGGGTTCCGATGACCCGCCTCGGATTACCAACATGAAGTGCGGGCCCCATAGGGAGGGGGCTCCCGCCTGAGACTTCCTCGCAATTCACTCACAGACGACGCTCCCGCTTGATACTTCCTCCAAATTCACGCCCCAGGAGCCCAAAAGTGACGACAGTTACAAGGTTCCGATGACCCGCCTCGGATTACCAACATGAAGTGCGGGACCCATAGGGAGGGGGCTCCCGCCTGAGACTTCCTCGCAATTCACTCACAGACGACGCTCCCGCCTGATACTTCCTCCAAATTCACGCCCCAGGAGCCCAAAAGTGACGACGGAATTCTCATCCGCATGATGAGGCAGAAGAGGAGAGGGGGTGGGGTGAGTGTTCCTGCGCGGGGTGTGCAGAGAAAACAAGAACCCCACTTTGGATGTGGGGAAAAAAACAATACTCATACGAATCAGAATAATCATGCTAATCCTAATGCAGAAAACTCTGCTTGGCATCACCTCACCTCGATGCCGATCGTAAGGATTCCCTCGCACATCCCCAGGACTGTCCCCGCTTTTGGCTCGCCCATCTGAGGGATGGGGATAAGTTCGAGGCTGGTTGCATTCGGCAACCCCGCGAAGGCACCTCCCCGCGAAAGTCCCGCTAGCCTGCTGCAGACCTCAGGGGCAACGATAGGGGGGGATGGGCATAGGGGGGGGGGGCGCATCGACCCCCAATCGCCCATTGATCGCCGGTAGGCGGCCCGATAGCCCCAAGCTGCCCAGGAGGGTGCGGATTCACGATCGGAGGCCTATCGCCGATCTATCGGCGACGAATCGCCGATTCCAGGTCGATGCACCCCCCCCCATGCAAGTCCCGCCCCTATCGTTGCCCCTCAAGACCCCCACATTCGGCAACTCCGCGAGAGTGCCTCCCCGCGAAAGTCCCACGCGTCGGCGGCGGTGGCGCAGTGACCGAAGGAGCGCGGCGACATGCACAGCGGCCAGCGCTGCTGGTCAGCATTGCCCGCCTGCTCTCTCGCTGCCCATTGGCTAGGAGAACTGGTCCTCGAGCGATCTCGGTGCCCTTTCCTCCTCCTCCTCCTTCTCACCCTCCTGCTCCTCCTCATCATCCTGCTCCTCCTCCTCATCCTGCTCCTCCTCCTCCTCCTCGTCCTCCTTCTCCTTGGTGACTCTCCGCCTCCTCTTCCTCTTCCTTCTCCTGGGTGACTCTCTGCCTCCTCCTCGTCCTCGTCCTCCTCCTCCTCTTCCTCCTCTAGCTCCTCTTGCTCCTCTTCCTCCTCCTCTTCCTCCTCCTCTTCTCCTCGCCTCCTCCCTCTCCTCATCGTGTCGGCATTTTGAGCGCAAGGGCCAGTTCAAGGACAAATGATTGACCCAGGAAGTTTGTTTTCGTGGAGCGTGCGAGAAAGGATGGCAAACGTTGGCGACAGTGTCGTAGAGTCGTAGATGGCAGTGTCGTAGAGTCCTGTCACTCTCTCTCTCTCTCTCTCTCTCTCTCTCTCTCTCTCTCTCTATATATATATATATATATATATATATATGTCACCCTCTTCTGCGGCAGAAGCGCCCTAAGCCATAAACTGGATGAGGTGAAGGACGGCAGGGCCGAGTGACGAAAGGCGAGAGAGGATCAGAGATAGACGACGAAGCAGTCAGAGACAGAGCCTCCATGTCCTCATCTCCCCTCATGCTCCCCCTGCTCCTCGTCATGCTCCTTTCTTTTCTCCCCCCCCCTCGTCCTCTGGGTGAGCACTGGAGTAGCTCGCAAAGGAGACTAGTGGAGAAGGCTGCGCAGAAACAGGGCCAAGTGGAGGTCCAGCGCGTGACTGCCTGCGGGAGCGCGCTGGGGGCATCATACACCTTGCGAGCTGCAGCCACGCGAATCTGACCCCTGCGGCCCCGATGGACACCATTCACCGAGCGCGTTCCACTACTCGCAAAGTGCCTACTCGCAAACGTCCGAACAACACATGTCTGCTTTGATGTAATGCATCGTAGATCCTCCGCGGGGGATCCAGGCCATTTGCGAGTAGTCGCCTTGCGAATGCTGTAGTGGAACGCGCTCGCCCAACCACGGTCGGGAACTTTTGGATGGAGTGTCGCTCCGCCGGTTCTGCCCGCCACTCTTCTTCGCGGCACGCGTTGCACTTCCCCGTCCCGAGGCGTCCGCGTCCCGAGCCTCGCCGAGCCTCTCGCTCCGCGGAGCGGAGCGCGACACGCCGTCCGCTCGCGGGGCACAGCGCGCCGCGCTGGGGCCGCCGCGGCGGCACGATATCCAAGAGTCCTTGATCCAAGGGCTCCCTCGAGGATGCGAAGTTATTCGCGCTTCGCGCTTCGCGGTCCTCATTCCTTCTCCCCTCCTCCTCGTCCTCCTCTTCTCCCTTTGGGGGGTCGGCGCGAGAGCGCGAAGTTATTCGCGCTTCGCGCTTCGCGGAGCGCGAAGCGCGAAGTTGGGAGCCTTTGTTGATCGCAGGATATCTGGCCCGTAGCTTGGCGTAAGCATCATCAGGCATTTGTCAACGGACTCGCAGGGGCACGATTCGCACGCTGTTGCTTTGTCTGAGCTGCAGTTGCCCCCTATCAGCATGTGCTCGTCTGTTCCCAGCACCTCACCTTCGGCTCCCCATGTAGATTGGTTTCCGCAGCTAGTCAGATTTAGTCCCCATCTGTAGAATACGGCAATCAGCATGACTGCAGTGCTCGTTACACTTAGCCACTCAACGACACCGATTCCACCTGATATCACCCGTCAGGCTTAAGGAGCGCAGAGGTTCTCGTCTTCCCCGTTACTTAGATTCTCAGCTTCCACACGCGCGTGACACCCCCCTCCTGGTCTGCGAGGGATGCACTACCACCCACGGCTCGTATTTCCTCAGCCTCTGCGTGTCCTGGGACATGTGGTAGTATGATGGGTCCGCGCTCTCGTGGCCACGATCTACATACAACAGACGGTGATTAGCCTACCGACAAGACGGCGCAGTTGTGATTCACCGCAGGCGTCTTCGATGATACAAGTGCGATTCTGTGTGCGGTCGCCACGTATGGCTAAGATCTGACGCTCGGCTCCAGGATCTTGAATGGAGACGTCACCACCGATTTGCGTTAGTGAGAAGTCCCTTGTAGAACGTGCAGTTCGTCGTCACCTTCTCCCCTGCACCGTCTCCATCTGAAGCCTGATCTCGTGTCTAAAACTAATGTCAGAGATCCAGGTCAATGGATCACGCGCCCCTGTGCCAAAGCAACACGCAGCGTTTGCCGCCATCTGCCGACTCGCGGCGCGAAAATAGTGTCGTGCTTTCTTCTGGCCTGTCTCGTGTCATATGTCTCGCTTCGGTCTCCCATGTTTGTCTCGTGTTGAGCCATCCAGCCATTTGCGATGTGGCATCGGGCATACTTCGCTGTTCGGTGTCCACTATATGTTCATGGTTCCGTTGTTCCTCCTCCTCTCCTCCTCCTCTGCTTCCGCAACCTCTCCCTACTCCTCGTATTCCTCGACCTCCTTCTGCATCATCCAGCTCATCCTCTTCCGTTCCATCCTGCTGCTGCTCCACTTCTTACCCCTCCGTCATTCTTCATTCTAGCTCATTCCCCCCATCGCACCACAACAGGTGTCGGTAGGGCGGGCGGTGAGGTTCGTCTGGTAGTTGTTCACATGGTGTGATATTTATGTTTGAACGGTCGACGAATTTCACGGCTGGAGCACAAGTCGTTTCCATCATGAGTTTCTCGCCATGGTGCTTCGTACATTCCTCGTCTTATTCGGCCCGCGAAAACACCACGTTGAAGCACGACGGACAAAGACTACATGTATGTGGTGTGACATGCTTTAGCGTAGTGTTTCAGCGTAGTGCCTATCTCATATCGAGGCAGTCCGCGCAGTGCCTTAGCGCATTGCTTTAGCGCATTGGTTTAACGTATTGCTCGGCTTCAACATTAAGATCGCCACCTCTCTCTGGGCCGAGAGTACTCATAGGCCAAGCCCCGCTCACCAAACATAGCTTGTCAATGCTTCGCCCCATGCCACTGCCATGCACACGTTGTGCACACATTCCCTGGTCCGCTCCCTCCGAGCCCTCTGCCCATTCGCTCTTCGAGGTTGGCATCTGCTCAAGTGGCGGTTACAAAGCAGCATTGCGCACGTCTTCCTTGTAGGTACCCTATGGCCACGCAGTGTTCGATGGTTGATATGCCACAAATCAACCGCAACGCGCGCACCCCGATGCTAGTATGCCGCGGGCTTTTCTCTATAGTTGAGTTACAACTTTCACATGGCCGAACCAGCGCGATCACATTGAAGATCTGCTGGTCCAGGACCACTTCGTACCCACATGATATGGGTGCTGCCAGCGCGCTCGGGATTCTGGCATGAAAGAATCGCAGACATCGCACGGGTGCCGTCGTTCCCTCCCTTCGGATGGAGGCCCCTCTTCCAGCCAAGACGCGCAAGAGCGTGCAGTTCCATTGACATTCCTCCTCCCTCCTCCTCCTCCTCCTCCTCCTCCTCCTCCTCCTCCTCCTCCTCCTCCTCCTCCTCCTCCTCCTCCTCCTCCTCCTCCTCCTCCTCCGCCTCCTCCTCCTCCTCCTCCTCCTCCTCCTCCTCCTCCTCCTCCTCATCATCATCATAATCATAATCATCATCAACATCATCATCATCATCATCATCATCATCATCATCATCCGTAGCCATTTTGGCTCAAGGCTAAACGGGTAGAAGCTTCGGAGAAGCGAGGTAACCTGATTAGCTTTGGGATATCCACTGCGTGCTGGCTCAGGCTGGGGCCTTGCTGGCGCAGCAGAGGGCTGCAGATTCTCCTGCAGAAGACTTTCCATTCTGTCTCGACCACCCGTCAGACATGTCGCTGGCTGCAGGCGGAAGTTCGAGTTCTGCGGGAGGCCATCATGACACACTGCTCGCGAACATTCAGAAGATGCTGGAGACTCAGGAAAAGAACATAAATGGCAAAACCGAGACGCTAATCAAAGAACAAGCGGCTGAAGTACTTCAGCTTCGGTCGGAGGTCACCACGAGTATGAACTACTTGGAGAGCAATATCGACACTGCGACGAAGGACACCGACGAGCGCTTCTCCAAGTTGGAGCAGATCATGTCTGGACATGGCATCCCGGTTAATGCGGAGAATAAGTACATCAATGAAGCGAATGAGAAAGTTGCCGCACTCGAAGCGGATATTAAGAAGTTACAAGCTATGCAATCGACCACCCCTTCGACGGCATCTTCTGCCGGTGGCTCGACTCGCACATTCTCAGATTCCAGTGGGTCGAAGGCCAGGCGTGTGGATGGCCCCAAGAACGACATGAGTAATAAGAACCGCAAATGGATTGGAACTTTTCCTCGGATACTTTTCGCTCGTGAGCGCAGATTGCACTTCACCAACACCGTACTTCCCCTTCTTCCTGCTGATCTTGCACAGGAGATTACGCCCAACTTCCCTCGCACTGCAAAGACATATAGCTTGGAGTTTACGGCCGAGCTTGCTGCCAAGAGGTTCCAGGACATTGTTGCTGCGTCACCAGACAGTATGAAATGGACGGACCCGCGGAACCAGAGCGCCCACCAGATTAAGAGCCGTGGTGACATGCCGCTTGACGTTCGGGTTCGGCAGAGAGCTTGCAGTCACATCTATGCCAAGCTTCGAGATATGCTATCTGCTGCTGGTCATGACCTCACCAGCACGCGCCTCGGGGTCAACGGCTACCAGGGCATGATCAACCTGTACGGGGACGCTGACAATGGTGAGATCTGGGAGATGATCTACATCAAAGGCAACGAAGTCGCAGGCTGGTCGTTCGAGCCTAACCTCACGAACTGCCGTATCTGGAAGCTGAATGACGAGGCGGTGATCGACGCCATTTCGACGGCCACCACCTCAGCGAATGACCCGCCCGTGTACCTGTGAGAACTTGGTTCAGAGGCTGCTGAGAGCCTGCCGTCGCAGGCCGATTCTTCTCGCACGAATTTGATGAACAGAAGGCATGGTGCCTCTGCTATGAGTAGTCGAGGCGGACTCGCCAGTGATATTGCAGATAATGTGGGGTCCTGCAATATGCCTTTCTCTCCTCCCTCCGCTCTCTCGATTGTCACCTGGAATGCTCACGGTCTTTTTGGTGCGGTGAAGGCTACGAAGTACACGACCGCCTCCAACCGCTGGGGGAAGTTCATTAGTCTCAGCCGTCGTTACTCAGTTGTGTGTGCACAAGAGACGCATGGTCAAGTAGCAGATGTGTCGCATCTCCAGCATGATCTTCGCAACTCTAGCATCGGTCACTCATTCTATGATGATGATAGTCGCACTGGTGGTGTTATTGCAGTTATGTCGTCATCCTTTTCTGCACTGTTTGACTCGATTGAGCATTATCCACTGATTGTCGGTAGAGTTCTTCTCTCTGTCTGCAAGGGGAAGCACGGCGCACTTGTGATTGTGAATGCGCACCTTCCTAACGTCTGTGATCCCATTGCTACGTACGCTCACTACCTTTTCAGGATTTCTGATGCCCTTCCTGATGCTGCTACGAGCTTTAACATTATCCTCGGGGACTGGAATTTCGTATATGAAGATGAAGGCAGGTTAATGACTGATGGGAGTGGTTTTAGTCCAGGTGGTAGGGCACACACTGACCTGTTCCATCGGAAATGCGGTTCTTGGGTTGAGTTCTTCCAGGAATGCGATACCAGACGTGAAATAAGTGACAAGATTATTTCTCAGACGTCTCGCCTCGACCGCATTTACTCGGACATCCCCTCGGCCCTTTTGGCGGATTTGACCATCAGCACATCTGTGGTGGGGAGGCTTAAGAATATTCAGAGCTCGGACCACATTCCCGTCCTGTCGGTGATCGAGAGATATGCCCCTCCTGCCCATGCCCAAGCCTTTGTTCCTCTCTGGCTTGCTCGTCATCCTATCTATCAGGAGATGCTGTCCTCTGCTCTTCTGGCTATGCTTGATGATAATGACCATGGCCAGCAATACACTCTTCAGACTCTTGCTCGTACCAAAGATATCATGCACGCCACGTGTAAGCGTGCCAAGAAAGCTATTGCCAGTAGACCTGCCTCGTCGTTATCTGAGAAGTTGCACTGGTCTCTTCATTCTCTTCGTGGTTGGCGCTTATCCAGGGAGCATATGCTTATTCGTGCGATTGAATGCTATGATCATCTTGGTAGTTTCTTTAATCTCGTTTCTCTTGAGCTCGAACATCCTGCTGATCTTTTTGCGCATATCCAATCTCTGCAGTCCCAGATGCTAGACTGCGAGGCATCATTGATCGAAAGCTCCCCGTCTGAAGAGGCCACCAAACGTGCTGCCCTGGAAAAGATAAATAGGAAACAGGACATCTGGAAACTATTTCTAAGACGCACCTGGCTTTCAAGTGTGAATGACGTTCATGGAAATCCATGTGCTTCTCTGGAGGATTCTGCGGCTACCCTTCGTGATCACTGGGGCGCCGTCTTTGGCGACTTCGAGGCTGATACCCATCTTTGGGATGAGATCCTGAGCTTTTCTCAGAAGGCCCCTGATATCTCTGAAGATTTCTGGAAAATCGACTTTGAGGAATTCAATCAGATGCTCAAAGCCCGTTCCCCGTCAATGCCTGGAGAAGATGGGTTACCGCATCAGTGCTGGACGATCGGACCAGCTCCCAAGATTTTGTTTGCTGTATACTCGGGGTTGTGCGACGGCAGCATCACCGACTTACCGAGTGATATGCGACGTCTTCTTATGGTTTTCTTGCCTAAAGGTACCGAGCCACATGATGAAGGCCCGATGCTTACTCGTGATTGTGCGGAGACGCGGCCACTTTCCATGGGCAACACAGATGCTAAGCTGCTCTCCTGTGCCTTCTGCATCCCACTCTCTCGCTTATCTAAGTTGGTCGTTGATGAGTCACAAACATGCGTGTCTGGCCGAAGTATGCTTGGTAATGTTGTCTCTGCAGAGAGCTGGGGAATTCAGCAAGATTTATTGGGGCATGATCGTGCCGGTATGCTGCTTACTGACTTCGCTGCTGCATTCCCCTCCATCCTGGTTGGTTTCATGCTTGCTGTGTTGCAATCGATGGGCATTCCTGGCTTTGTACTCGAGTTCTACACCTTGCTCTATCGTGATAACTACGGTATCATTACACTCGGGGGCAAGAGATTTGATGGTTTCCAGATTCTCCGTGGTGTTCGGCAGGGAGACCCCAGTAGCATGTGTCTCTTTTGTCTATGCCTAGACCCCATCTTGCGATGGTTGCGTACTCGCTCGGGCACTCATATTCGACGGTCTCTTGCATATGCTGACGACTGCCTATTTGCGATGCACAACATCCTGACATCTTTGCCGCGTGTCTGGTCCTTGCTTGTTCTCATTGGTCCTGCTTGTGGTCTCTTTCTCAACTCGAAGAAATGTCAAGTGCTGGTCTGTGGCTCTATGAATCTAACGCTTCTTCGTGATAGTGTAAATGAATATTCCAATGGCCTGGCTGAGATAGAATTTGTTAGATACGCTAAATACCTTGGGATCTATATTGGCCCTGAGGCGGGCGATCTCGGATGGCAGGAACCCCTAAGGAAATTCTGTTCTCGGACCCGATCTCTCAGACAGATGGGTCTCGGCTTAGCTGTTACTCTTTCTACATTCCAGGTTATGTGTCTATCGGTCCTGCAGTTCGTGCTCCAACTTTATCCTGTCCCTCAGCACGTTCTTAAGATATATCAAGAAACACTTCAATTGCTTATGGCTGCCCCAAGACACTCTTTCTCGTATAACATGATCACTCGCCTTAAGTCTCTGGGTCTTGACTGTGAAGCAAAGGAGATTGTCAACCTCTCGGCTGCTTCAAGGGTTCGTTTTGCTGCGTCGTGCCCGTCTGTGGAACAGGCTCGGAAAGAGATCCATGAAGTTCTTCACTCCGATGAACGTATTGTATCCAGATGCTGTTCCTGTTTCCGACCCAGTTGGTATAGGTCCTCATTTCTCTGCTCTATGTTCGACGTTATCACAATAACTATGTCTGTGATACCGGAGCTCCCTGACACTATTAAGAACATTCAACCAAAGATTTACTCCGCCCTTCATAAGCGCACTCCCGCTGGTGTTCTTCCGATGGATGGAGTTTACACAAGACTTACCAAATGGGTTCCTGATATGCGTCGTTGTATGCTCGACTCGTGTATTAAGCAAATCCGCTCTGTCTGCCGTATGACTAGCACACATATTGGATTCAGTGTCTTACGATCTTGCTGTAGAGGGGTATGCACTTCGGCCAGATTTCGGGATATGACTCGTCCATCGTGCTGTTTTGGATGTCCTATTGAGTACTCTGCTGCAGGTGCCCCCGTGAACCTCGACAACTTGAAGCACTACCGTACATGTCCCAGATTAAAAAGCTTGTGCCTCCGCTGGATGGGCAGAGGTTTTCCCGAGGAGACTTCTGAGAGGCCGTGGTTTTCCTATCTTCTCCTGCTCTTCCCTCTGTGCGCCAATCGTCGTCTGCTCTGTGCTTGCATGTGTGACGCCTTTCTCAGTGTTCATGGTCACGTTCGTAACCACCTCCCTGGTACCCCAGAGCAGGCTTTCGAAGCTAGGCTCCGATCACAGGCTCGGCGGCATAGGGCTGTTGCGAAGGCCTGGAACGAAATGGGGATCGAACTCTTTGGGTGAACTCTGGGGAAAAAAAAACTCTGGGGGGGGGGGGGAAAAAACATCATCATCATCATCATCATCATCATCATCATCATCATCATCATCATCATCATCATCATCATCATCATCATCATCATCATCCTCATCCCCCTCCTCCTCCTGCTCCTCCCCCTCCTCCTTGAAAAAGGCTCGAAGAGTTGCCCTCCGGCGAGGTGTGCAGACGCCAGGCCTCCTGGCATTCTATATGCCCGTGGGCATTCGCTTGGCGCGATTCGCATCAGCCCCACGCTTTCACACCAGTCAGGGCTCCATCATCCCCGCTTCTGCTCCTTCGGAGGAGGAGGGGGAGGAGGAGGAGGAGGAGGAGGAGGAGGAGGAGGAGGAGGAGGAGGGGAGGAGGAGGAGGAGGAGGAGTCTTCTTCTTCCCTCTGTCATCGGGGGCGGCCAAGGGGGGTGATGACGGGGGGGGAGATCCTGGCGTGGGCCATGCTATTTCCTCAGATTTCATGGCGCCTCTTCTCATTTCATTACGTCCATGCCCCCCCCCCCCTTGGGCCGCGCACGTGCCGCCGGGCATGATTTGCGCCCCCCCTCTTGGACCCCCCCCTCTTGGCCGCCCCCGATATCAGGCCCTCAGCGCAAGCTCTCAATTCAAACTACGCGGGCCCGACATCCCGCAGCCTCACCGTCCCGGACATTCCCGTCCGCAGCTCAAGACGCCATCTTGCGCTGGATGCAGCGTGTTCCGGTGCCCTGCCCCATATTACCAGGCGCGTAGATAGAACGGCCGCGTGCAATTCCTGTGCGTCACATGTACCCCTTAGCTGCCGCCGAGTAAGCGACAATGCGATTGCACAGCATTCGCTTGAATAGGCAGCAAAGACGGCGCACGCGTGATTCATCGGCATTGCAGACGGCCTCTGCTAGCACCCCAGCGGCTAGTTCTGATGCTCCACCATGGAGACGATCCCCGACGCCACCGAACAGGCCCCCCCCCCCCGCAGGAGCACGAGGAACACGGTAGAAGAAGCATGGAGGAGTGGAGGGACAAGGAGAAGATGGAATGGGAGAAGCAAGCAGCTTGCCCAGAGCGCAAGCAAGTCTGGAAACGTGTTGCCCCCAGGCGTTTGATCTGGGCCATGCGGGCCCAGATTTGATTTCCCATTCCTAAAATTTTAGTAGACACACTGTTCATAATCAGGAGTGGCTAGTGCTTCGCTAGGAGAAGGAGGAGGAGGAGGAGGAGGAGGAGGAGGAGGAGGAGGAGGAGATGGAGGAGATGGGAACAGCAGCAGCAGGGCCTGCGCTAACTAGACATTGAGTAAAATATGAATCAGGAGCGACTCAGGCCGTCATCCACACGGCAGCATTCAGCACCAACCATGAGGCAATGGCGTTTGCGCGGCGATGCAAGCCAGTGTTCTGCACACAATTGTGGGGCGCAACTACGTCTAGATATTCCCCAATCAGAGCTTGCCTCTGTAGGGGTCCTAGCGGATTCATATGGTTAGGTCAGCTGTGGCGCCGATTTCGGCGGCACGCCCAGGTGCCCGGGTGCCCGGTAGCCCTATAGCCTTATAGCTTTATAGCCTTATAGCCTTATAGTCCTATAGCCCTATAGCCCTATACTCCTATCGCCCTATAGCCCTATAGCCCTAACCGCCCTATAGCCCTATAGCCCTATAGCCCTATAGCCCTATATCCCTATAGCCCTGTAGCCCTATAGACCTATAGCCCCAGAGCCTTCTAGCTCTATAGCCTTACAGCCCTATAGCCCTATAGCCCTACAGCCCTATAGCCCTATAGCCCTATATCCTTATAGCCATATAGCCCTATATCCCTATATCCCTATAGCCCTATAGACCTATAGCCCCAGAGCCTTATAGTCCTATAGCCTTGTAGCCCTATAGCCCTATAGCCCTATAGCCCTAAAAATATTATGATTATGGTTTTCTCCAGTATCATGTATAGATGCATGTGCGTGTGCCCAACTGCCTGCAGTAAATCCCGCCACCGTGCCAGCCCAGCATTCTGGGTGGCGGGGGGCACGGGAGGCCGTCACGTCCGCTACCTCGTGTCCCCAGGCTTGCGAGAGCCAGAACATGGGACACGCTCTCCCGCGTCGTGTCGGGAGTTCTCCTCTCGTCTTCGTCGTCCTTCCTCCCTTTCCTCCGTACTTTCTTGGGCTCCCGTGAGGCAGTCTTGGGGGGTTCCTGCGGGTCACGTTGGGCCGTCTCGGAGCTTTCTTGGGCCGTCCTCGGGAGCGGTGCGACGGAGGCGTGCTCTGGGGGAGCCCTTGGGCCCCTCCTTGGGGGCCTCTGGGACCATCCTGGGGGGATTCTTAGGCCGTACGGTTGAAAGAAACAAGTTTGCACCACCTGGGCGGCACGCCAGCTGATGATACGACCCCCGCCCCCGACCTCAACATTGAGAGCGGGCGCGCACGGTAAAATCGGATGCATCTTTATTTTTGTCGAAGGACCCCGGGAGATGTCACACCTATCAATATTACAGTCGGGGGCGCGGGGGAGCAGCAGTGCCAACCGGTTCGCACCTCAACCCGAAGTGGTGCAAACGTTTTTCTTTCAACAGTACTGGACGCTCCTGCGACCAGTGCGGCGGGCATATCAGGTTTACACCTGGATTCAGCCGCCTATCTGGGACCTCCCAGGCGGCCTGCGAGGCTCCCAAGAGAGCTGGCGGAGGGCCCCGAGAGGGCTCCAGTCGGCCTACATTTAAGTCGGGCCTGTCCCCCTACAGGGGGAATATTCCAAAATAAAAAATACGATGGGGACGATTTGTTTTGTGTCTTTTGGCTATTTGGTTGTATTTTTGGAATATTTTTAGTCTTCCGCCCAAAATCCGCCTGGAGGGGGACATGCCCGACCTAAGCCTACATCCCTCCTCGAAATCAAACGCAAGTTTTTCCCGCGACATAGCGGCGCCCCCGGGCCGCCAGTTTCAATGCTGCGCGCGGTCATCAACATTGACATTTGAGGGCGAGGGGGTAGGTCAGCCACGCGCATAGGGGGGCGGGGGAGGGGGGAGGGCTTCTTAGAAGCACCCCTGCTTCTTAGAAGGCGCGGGCTTCATCTATAGATGTAAGGTCGGCGCCTTCTAGGAAGGCGCGGGCCTCATCTATAGATGTAAGGTCGGCGCCTTCTAGGAAGCAGCCTCCTTCTAAGAAGCCCTCCCCCCTCTTTCCACCCCCTCGTGCGCGCCGCCAATCAGGATTAAGACTTGCGTTTGATTTCGAGGGGGGTTGCAGGTGGCCCAGTGCTTGCGGCCAAACTGACCCCGGCATCGTCCGCGTGGATCCAGGGAGGGGCGGGGTGCACGGAGAGGCGCACCCTCCCAGCACACCCCCTGTGGCCCTCGGGCTGGTGGACAAAAGCCTGCACCTTTTTCTCCGATGTTTGTGTTCGCCCCCCCCCCCGTGCCCCCAATCCAACACGGGCAGGCTGTGGCGCGAGTTGGCGATCTGCCGACTGGCCCAAATCCTGCCCCCCGCGGGCGCAGCCAATCAGCATTGAATCGGGGGCAGGGGGGCGCGTGGAAGTTTGCGCCGTCGCCCCGGTTGCGCGGTTGGTGCAGGATTTTGTCCATCAACCGTCCCACAAGGCCCCCCCCATCACCCCAGCGGAGAAGGCACCGTTGAAGGAAACATTTTGCATCAAGAGTCGGGGGACCACTTCGAATGCACCCCCCCCCGCAACCCCCCTTGGCCTTCATGTTGAGCAGTTGGTCCCGGAGATGAGCGGCCGGACAAAATTGAACCCAAGCTCTCGATCGCAATGCATTCCAATATGAAGGCCGGGGGGGGGGAGGGAGGGGGGGGGGGGGGAATTCGGTTCTTTGTCGTCGGATCGCTGTTGATGCACAGTTTTTTCCTTCAAGCGTATCAGAGGGAAGGGCAATCTTTTCGATTCGGGTACGACCCCGGTCGGTTCACCTCGGGCGGGCGAGCTTGGAGAGCCACAGGTGGCCGTAGGGTTAAGTGGCCTGTCCCTCTACAGGAGGAATGTCCAAGAACAGTCATAAAATAGTCTTGGACGATTTCTCTAGTATTTTTGATCATTTTGGAATATTTTGGGGCTATTTTTGATTTTTCGCCTAACCGTAGGGAAAGGGGGGAGAGCTTCGAATGTAAAAGCGTCTCCCACAAGACTCGTCAAAATGAACTTCAATAATGTCTTAAGTGGCTGAAATGTTTGTGGGGAGATGTTGGACAGAGCAGCGATGACTGCGAGGCACTTGTATGCGCCGCCCCTCCAAGGTCGGTCGAACTTCCGAGTCGTTCCCGGTCAGACCATCTTTGCCCTGGCCCCGACATTGGAGGGGCGTCTTATCGACATTGAAGGGCGCGCCGACATCGCAGGGGCGTGCTCGCCGTTTTTGAGGTTCATTTTGAGGGCAGCAAAACCAGCCCTGGAGATGGCCACCACCGGACTCCCCCATCACACGCCTTTAGGTCCGCGGGCGCAAGTACTCGGGCAGCGGCCGAGCAGCAGGAGGGGCGCTCCGGAGGCGAGCTGTGGCACAGGGGGGGGGGACAGAACGAACCGGAAGCAGAACGGGGAGGTAGGGAGGTCGAGTGGACAGTGTGGCGGTCGGTTGCTTGCGGTGAAGGAGAAGCAGGAGAATAAATAAAAAACGTGAGAACAAGCAGAACAAAAACATAAAGGAAGGAAGGAGGACAGAGAGGAGGAGGGCACGCGGGGCCGGGGGCCAGGGGCACCTGGGGGGGGGTCGGAGCACCCAGGCAAAAGACCTCCGCACAGGACGACGAGGAGGCCAGGTGGAGGCCAGGCTCGGGGCGAGAGGCCAGAGCCACCATGGCGCCGAGCATCGACGGCCAGGGGCGGCGGGAGAGGGTGCTGTGGAACAGGCACGAGAACCACGAAAGCGAATCCAAGCCAGGTGCACGAGCGCTCAGGGAGCGAACATCCAGGGCAGGCGCCGAGAGGGCACGGAAGCCGTGCGGAAGAGGGCCGTGGACACAGTGAACACCGCCAGGAGGGCGACTCCACGTGGGGCGGGCGACTCGGCCAGAGGACCCCGCTGGGAGCACCAGCGCCAGGCGAGGCCGCACAGCGCGGGGGCAGCCCAGAGGCTGCGGCCAGACGGCTGGCCGACCGCCGAGTCGCCAGAAGGCGCCGGCGGGGGGAGGGGGAAGAGGGGCCGCAAATGGACAGAAAAGTGGTTTCAAGGTGGGCCTCAGGCATTCGGCAGCACAGGCGTGAGAGGACAAGAAAAGTGGAACCCCCAGGGCCTCCGGGAGGCCGAAGCCAACTTTGAAACGGGGGGAGGAGAGGCGGGGGGGGGGCGAACGCGGGGTCGAAGACGAATGGGGTTCCATTTTTTTGTCCCCCTACCGGGGGAGCGGGAACACCAGGGTGGGGGCGCCGGATTGTGCTGAGAGCACGGTCCATGTGATCAGGGGCCCCCAGTGCACGGCCACAGGAGGGACGATCGGCAAGCGAGCACCAGGGCGGCGACAAGCCGGAACAGCGTGGGAATGGGACGAGTGGCGCGCGAACGTCACGACCCCAGGTCCGCGGTGGCCCACCTCCGAGCAGCCACCGCTCTGAGAGCACAGTCCAGGTGATCAGGGGCCCCCTTTGCACACGGTCATGGGAGGGACGATCAGCAACCGAGCAAGACGAGGTGAATAAGGGCCCCCGGGACACGGCCAGGGGAGGGGCGACCAGCAACTGAGCACCAGGGCGTCCAAGAGCCGGAGCAGCGTGGGAGCGGGACGTGAAGCGCGCGGACGTCACCACCCCAGGTCCACGGCGGGCCACTTCCGAGCAGCCACCGCTCTGAGAGCACGGCCTTCTGATCCGCGACCTCCGGAGCACGGCAAGGGGAAGGACGATCAGCAATCGGGCAGCAGGGCGGATAAGAACCAAGGGGGCAGCAAGCCCAAGCCGATTGGAGAAGACCAAGCACGTACGAGACAACATGGCGCAGGCCGTGGCGACGTGTGCACAGCGACTCAGACACTAGATCCAGGTGCGAAGCAGATGCGACCAGGGTCAACGGGCCCTAGGTGTGGCCTCGTGCAGTCGCCCGTGCTGGTGCCGCGGCAGCACGACGCCCTCTCGTTCAGCCCACACCACTACGTCGTGTCTTGCGTCCGCGAGCCCGCGGAGGAAGACCAAGCATCGGACAGCCGCCCGTCTCCCAGGGTCGAAGATGACGCTCCGCCTGCCCTCGTCTTGCGCCGCGCAGAAAGCGTGCCACCCACTGGCGAACGAGGACCCCACCTCGCGCTGGAGCCGTCTGACGCACTCGCCAGGCGTCTCGCTGACGAGGGGTTCCCAACGGATCAGCCCACGAGGCAGCTTGTACAGCGCGTCGAAGTCCCCGGCCGGGGCTCTCTCGCGACGTTCCAGTCTTTCCTTAGGCGCGCCAGGATTTTCGCGGTCGCGGACCGCCACGCCTTCCCGCGCGGCCGCGGCGATCAGCTCCAGGGCCGAGACAGGGTCGCTGGCCGACACCAGGGGCTGGGGTTGAACAAGGATCGCCTGCCGAGTGCGGCCCCCAACGCTGTCGGGGGCACCGACGGTCGCGACCCCGAACGAGGCGTCGGACAGGGCGTCGGACGAGGCGTCGGGGGGGGGGGGGGGGGAACGCCAGGGGCGTCCCCAGGCAGGGCGCTCGCGCCCAGCTCACTCGCGACATCGTTGTCTTCGTCTCCCTGGCGAGCGCGTCGAGCAGGGGCGTCGCGGGCGGGGGGCGGGTCGCTGGCCGCCGTCGAGGCCAGGCTCTGGCGGAGGGTCGGCTGCCAGCAGCGGGTCCCAGTGCTGCTGCGGGCGTCGGTGGGAGGAGCACCAGGCCGGGAAGCGGGAGAGGCGTCGGTGGCGGTGGCGGGGCCCCGCTCGCCGTTGGCGTCCTGTTCGTCTCCCCGCGCCAGGGGATGATATCTAAATTCATGATGCTGCCTTCGCTCCTCCCTCCACGTGGACTTCTAATACTGCTTTTATTTCAACGACTTCGGGGTACTGCGGGGCACGAGGAGCGATGGCCTTCACGCCTGCGCTTCGGGGTTGCTGGAGAGACTGCCGCGGTGGCGGGTGGGGCAGGGGCGCCGGACGCGCCGGCAGAGCACGCGCCGCGGCTGCGCGGAAGTGGTTGGGTCCATGATGGGCATGTTTTCCACCACCACCACCACCGTAAGTTGGAAGGGGGAAGGAGGAGGAGAAGGAGGAGGAGGAGGAGAAGGAGAAGTGCACCATTCCGTAGGCATTGCAATCTGCGCCGTTATCTTCGCCAAGAGCAGGCGCTTCAGCCAGCCAGCTCCAGCGGCACAGGCGTGAAGCAATCACCAGGGCGGCACGAGGCCAGAACAGCATCAGGGCGGCGAAAAAGCCGAAGGATCTTTAGGGATCATGCGCATGGTGACCGAGTCAGGATGGGACACGGCCGGATCACCCCTTCTGGGGGCGCTCTCGGACCAGGATTTCGAGGCGAGTCCAACCATGGCGACAGGGGAAGCGACCCACTCCCGCAGGATCTTGCCCCCCAGCATGAGGACACAGTCAATCTTGTCGCCGACCTCCTGCGACTCCTCCTGCTACTCCTCCTCCTCCTCCTCCTCCTCCTCCTCCTCCTCCTCCTCCTCCTGCTCATCCTCCTCCTCCGTCTCCTCCTCCTCCTCCTCCTCCTCATCATCTCCTCCTCCTCATCATCCTCCTCATCATCATCATCATCATCATCATCATCATCATCATCATCATCATCATCATCATCATCATCATCATCATCATCATCATCATCATCATCATCATCATCATCATGTCGTCCTCCTCCTCCTCCTCCTCCTCCTCCTCCTCCTCCTCCTCCTCCTCCTCTCCTCCTCCTCCTCCTCCTCCTGCTCCTCCTCCTGCACTTTTCGCGCGCCCTGATGGAGAGGCTGCAGTTCGCGATGGCGGGCCCGTAACTCGCTCAGCAGCGACAGGGCCCGCTGCCAGGGCTCGCCCTTCTCGCACGCGCTGTTCGGGGTGCTGTAGCTCCTGTTGGCGGCGGGCGGTGGCGAAGATGCTGGCGTCAGTGCTCCGGCTGTGCTGGCAGGGATACAGACGTGGGTATTCCCGCCTGTGCTACTGATGTTGGCGTCGGTGCCCTTGGCTGCACTGATGAGGACGCTGGTGTCGGTGCTCCTGTCTGATCCCGTCTGTGCAGGGGAGGATGCCAGCCTCGGAGCTGCCGTTTGTGCTGGCGAGGGTGCTGGCGTCGGTGCTCCCCGCCGTGCTGGCGAGGATGCCGACGCCAGTCCCCTCAGCTGCGCTGGCGAGGATGTTGGCATCGGTGACCCAGGTTGAGCTGACGAGGATGCCAGTGTCAGTGCTCTCAGCTGCTCTGGCGAGGATGCCGACGTCGGTGCTCCTGGCTGCGCTGGCAAAACTGCTGACGCCCGAGCGGAGCGCTGTGTTGGCGAGGATGCTGACGTCTGTGCTCCCAGATGTGAGGGCGAGAATGCTTGCGTGGGTGTTCCCCACTGTGCTGGCGAGGATGCTGACAACGGTGGTCCAGGCTGTGATGACGGGGATGGTGGCGTCGGTGCTCGCGGCTGTGCTTGCGAGGATGCTGTCGTCCGAGCTCCCAGATGCCAGGGCGAAGATGCTGGCGTAGATGCTTCTAGCTGTGCTCGCGAGGGTGCTGTCGTCGGCAATCCAGGCTGTACTGACGAGGATGCTGGCGTCGGTGCTCTGGGATGGCGATGAGGATGCCGTCGGTGCTCCTGTTTGCGCTGGCGAGTATGATTGTGTCCATGCTCTCGGCTTTGCAGGCGAGGACGCTGACGTCTGCGCTCCCAGATATGAGGGCGAGGATGCTGGTGTCGGTGCTCCCCGCTGTACTGGCGAGGATGCTGGCGACGGTGGTCCAGGCTGTGCTGCCGGGGATGCTGGCGTCAGCTGTGCTGGCGAGGATGCTGACGTCGGAGCTCCCCACTGCGCTGGCGGGGATGCTGGCGTCGGTGCTGCCAGCAGTGCTCGCGAGGATGCTGCTGGCGTCGGTCATCCAGGCTGTACTGGCGAGGATGCTGGCGTCGGTGCCCTGGGCTGCGATGGCGATGAGGATGGCGTCGGTGCTCCCGACTGCGCTGACGAGGATGCTTGTGTCTGTGCGTTCGGCTTTGCAGGCGAGGATGCGGACGTCCGTGCTGCCACATGCGAGGGCGAGGATGCTGGCGTCAGTGCTCCTAGCTGTATTAGCGAGGGATGCTGGCGACGGTGATCCAGACTGTGCTGACGAGGATGCTGCGTCGGTGCTCTTGGCTGTGCTGGCGGGGATGCTGGCGTCGGTGCTTCGAGCTGTGCTGGCGAAGATCCTGGCGTCGGTGCTCCCGGCTGAGCTGGCGAGGATGCGGACGTCGGTGCTCCGAGCTGTGCTGGCGAGGATGCTGGCGTCGGTCATCTGGGCTGAACTGACGAGGATGCGGGAGTCGTTGCTGTCAGCTGTGCCTGCGAGGATTCTGTCGTCGGTGCTGCTGGCTGCGCTGGAGAAGATGCTGCCGTTAGTGCTCTCGGCTGTGCTGGGATGATGGAGTCGGAGCTCCCCGCTGTGGCAGCGGGGATGCTCCCGACTGCGCTGGCAAGGATGCTTGCGTCCGTGGTTTCGGCTTTGCAGGCGAGGATGCGGACGTCCGTGCTGCCAGATGCGAGGGCGAGGATGCTAGCCGAGATGCTGACGCCAGTCCTTCTGGTTGGGCCCGCGTCGGTGCTCCCGACTGATCCCGACTGTGTTGGCAAGGATGCTAGCGTCGGGGAGCCAGGCTGTGCTGGCGTGGGTGCTGGCGTCGGTGCTCTCGGCTGTGCTGGCGGGGATGCTGGCGTCGGAGCTCCTAGGTGCGCGGGCGAGGATGCTGAAGACGGAATTCCTGGCTGTTCTAGCTGGGATGTTGGGGTCGGGCATCCAGGTTGTGCTGCCGAGTATGCTGGCGTCGGTCTCACTTGAGCTGGCGAGGATGCTGACGCCGGTGCTCCCGGCTGTGCTGGCGAGAATGCTGGCATGGGTGTTTCGAGCTGTGCAGTCGAGGATGCAAGCGCCAGTGGTCCAGGCTGTGCTGACGAGGCTGCTGCGTCGGTGCTCTCGGCTGTGCTGGCGGGGATGCTGGCGTCGGCGGTCTAGGCTGTGTTGACGATGATGCTGCTCTCAGATATGCCAGCGAGGAAGCTGTCGTCAGTGCTCCTGGCTGCGCTGGCGAGGATGCTGGCGTCGGCGTTCCAAGCTGTGCTGACGACGGTGCTGGCGCAGGCTTTTTCCATGAGCAGCGGCAGGACCCGCTTCCATTGCTTTCCTTTCTCGCGCATGCTGGTCTCAGTGCTGTAGCTGATCGCGTTGGACTCCACCACCACCACCCCTGCCAACATCGCCCTCACCCCACGCTGTACCGCGATCCAAGCCAGGTGGCGCGCGCGGCTGGGCCGCAGCGCGTGCCGCAGCGGCCGCCGCCTGGGAGAGAGCGACCGTCGCCGCCCAAAGCCCGGCAGCGGCCAGGCCGCAGCGGCGTCCGCGGCGGCAGAGGCGGCGCCAGCCGCGCCCGCAGCGCTCACGGCGTCAACGGCGACCGCAGCGCCGGCAGCGCCCGCGGCGCACGCGGCGCCAAAAGCGCTGGCGGCGCCCGCGGCGCCCGCGGCGCACGCGGCGCACGCGGCGCACGTGGTATTTGGCGCCCACCGCGCCAGCAGCGCACGTAGCACCCGCGGCGCCCACGGCGCAAGCAGCGCCAGCCGCGCCAGCGATGTCGGCAGCGCGCGTTGTGCCCGCAGCGCTGGCGGCGCCCGCGGCGTCCGCGGCGCCCGCAGCGCCCGCCGCGCCGGCGGCGCACGCGGCACCGGCGGCGCCACCGGCACCCGCAGCGCCCGGCGCCCGCGGCGCACGCGGCGCCCAAGGCGCCCAATGCGCCCAAGGCGCCCGCGACGCCGTCCGCCGTCAGCGCCAGCGGCGCCCCGCCCGCTGCCGCCGCCGTCGCGCCGCCACGGTTTCCATGATGCAACGGCCAGAGCGCGCACCTGTGGCCGGGTCGGGCTCGAGCCGAGACGGCTTGAGCAGAGGTGATACGGAACTCCTCCTCACACACGCCGACAGGGTCGGGGAATTTGTCATGGTCGAGCGATATCGCGACGCTCGCTGAATGCGGGCTGCGCCTGGGCATCCAGTAAAGTTCAGGATCTGCTTCGCGCAGCTAGTCAAGCACAGCGCATGGCAAGCCTCGTCGGGAGTACGCTGGAAATGACAAATGCTTGTTACCTTTCTTGGTAACGCCCCTCGTAGCACCGTAGCCACCGCATCGATTAGCGATCCTTCCTGTGCAAAGCGCGCGTTCCCGCGGCGGTCGTCGTCAGAGATACTGGTGACGCTGCGGGGAGGCGCACGTCGTGGTATCATGCCCGGGGCGAGCGCGCACCCCGGTGAGGCGCCGACGCCAGCGGTCACTTGTGCGCGTGCAGGCAGTCCAGCGAGTGCTGCGGGTAAATTTTGATGCCAGCGGTGCCTGCATGGACGAAATCGCTATAATGCAGGGAAGCCCCGCGGCGGCCGCGGGAACCCCCGCGGCCCTGGGAGGCTGCCCAGCAGCGCCTCCAGCCGAGACCACGTCGCTGCCAGCGCCCTCAGAGGCGAGCGTGGCGGCCCCCTGGGCGGCCTCGGCGGTGGCTGCGTGGACGAAGCCGTCCACGCAGGGAGCGCCCCCACGTCGTGGCGCGCATTCGCGAAAAACTGCTGGCGCCTATGCGCCCACGTGCGTGGAGCGGCTAGCATTAAGTCAGGCGTGTCCCTCTACAGGGGGAATATTCAAAAAATAGTTATATGAAAAAAAAATCGTCGGGGGACGATTGTGTGACTATTTCTGGCTATTTTTGAGTATCTTGGGGTATTCTTCATTTTTCTTTCAAAATCCGCCTGTAGGGGGACATGCCCGACCTAAGGCTAGCACGCCAGATCGTTGCATCATGGCATCGAATGGGGCATTGCTCCACAAGCTGGGTATGAGTCGATACCAGGCTGCATGGGCCGAACGCTCCTCCTGTCCCCGACGGCCCATCCACTCGCCAGCTTCGTATCGCCTTTTCTGTTCTGTATGGTCCACCAGGTCGGGTCGGCTTTGGGATCGCATGCCAGGCCGTTCGGCCAGACCATCGCTGCCCCGCATTGCCGGAAACGACCAGACCTTGCACGTTTGCCCCCGCATGGGCCTCTCGGTTCGACGGCTTGTGACACAAAGCAGGGGGCATCGCAGGTGTGCGAGTCGGCAATCGAAGGAAGCGCGGCCACTCGGGAGGCTCCTCCTCCTCGTCCTCCTCCTCCTCCTCGTCATCCTCGCAGGCCTCGGCCTCCGCTTTTTTCTCACACTCGCAGTATACATCCTCCTCGTATTGTTTCTGCTCCCTCTCAATGATTTGTCCACCTTGCCTACTCCGGCTCCTCCTCGCTCGCGTTTCCGCGATGCCACCTCTGGACTGTATGTGTGTGCGTGTGTGTGTGTGTTAGAAGTCGGCGGGCGGTAGATCTGCCAGCACGTGAGAAAAACAACAGCAACAGCAACAGCAACAACAACAACAGCAGCAGCAGCAACAACAACAGCAACCGCCATGAAGACAGGAGAGGAGAAGGAGGAGAAGGAGGAGAAGGAGGAGGAGGAGGAGGGGAAGGGACGAGGGAAGAGGAGGAGGAGGAGAAGGAGGAGGAGTTACGAGGACAGGAACGACGAGGAAGAGGAGGAGGAGGAGGAGGATGTCCCCACGTGGAGCGTTCAAGAAAGGGCATCATCGAAGGAGTTGCCATCTCTTCCTCGGCGGAAGGCGGCGGAAGTAAAGCATCGGTCTCTCAAGAGATGGCAGCCTGTTTGTTGGTTCAGGGCTGTTTGACCCCGCCTCATGCCTGCAAACACTTTCCACCTCTCCTCTCCTTTCTCTGGCCTGGTTTGTGAAGGGATGTCACACTGCGGTCTCGTTTGCTCCCGAGCGATATCGTCTGGCTTGAGGTTGCGCGTAAGTGCACGATTCGGATTTAACAGCATTGTCTTGGGTGATCTGTGAGATTGTGTGGACTGCGCTGGTAAAGTACAGTGGGAAGAGCGAGATGACGAGCGGAGGGGCAGACAAAGAGCCACGCCGTGAAGGAAGTGGCATTTCTGGTGCGGAATTCCCGTGGGGCTCGTCGGATATCTCTGCCATGTTTTGAAACTCTCGCGTGTCCGTTGTAGCCCTCCGCAGTCATAGAATGGGCATCTTCTGGCGTCTTGGAGATCCCGCGGTGGCAAAGCGGGAGGTTGCCCGACACAGGTCGATGCGATAGTGGCACATAAAAGCCAAGGGGAAGAAGAGGTGGAAAGGAGGAAATGAGGACGGCGGCGCAGGACGTGCGAAGCATGCCAGATGTACTCTTCACCTTGTGCAAGTGGGCGGTCGACAG
>CAUYUJ010021715.1:30000-61255 GCA_963575745.1 Prorocentrum cordatum | reverse complement strand
TCCTCCTCCTCCTCCTCCTCCTCCTCCTCCTCCCCCTCCTCCTCCCCCGCCTCCGTAGCCATTTTGGCTCAAGATGCTCATCTGTCCGTGGCAGAGCACGGATGCGGCGAGTCCGCGGCAGGAAAGACTGGTCAGCCTGGTATTCGTTGTCAGCCTTCACTGCGGGATCTGGGCGCCCCCACGTGCAACCCCCTTCGCGCTCTCTCAGTGGCTTGTGTCTCCGATGTCCGCCGCAAATGGTGCATCATGTGCGACACCGATCAAGAAGGTCATCAGGCCTGGTAAAGCGCTGCGGCGTAATCCCCTCACGCCTCGTGCTGCTGCGTCTGGCACCGGTGCTGCTGGTTCTCCTGCTGAGCCCGTTCGCATGGACGACGATGACAGCGATTTCGACGACGACCACATCCGTGCCATCTGCGCTGGCGTGGTCTCCGAGCGCCTCGAGCTGGTGCACATCGTGGGCGTCTCCGCCAAGAGGTGGTTGCCGAAGAGACGTGCACCATCACCGAGTCCTTCCAGGCAAACTTTGACCGCTGCCTGGAGCAGTGCATGACAGACATGGCTGCTCTCCCTCAGAAGCTCGACGCTCAGATCATGGCCACATATGGCCACCGTCACCCCCAAGCTCGACGCGCTGCGCAGGGAGGTCATGGTCCGCTGTGACGACCTCAAGGCAGAGATGACAGTGGAGACCCATTCCAAGAAACACCCTGCTTGCCTCCAGGGTGCCCTGGGTTTCTTGGGTTTCGATTGTTTTGCTATGAAAAGCGTGACGTTCCCACACCAAGAATCGATGGATGCCCTGGGGTCTCAGGGTTGGGTTTCTTGTGGAAGGTTTCTTGTGGACTGGCGTCCACTGTACGAAGGTGGACGAGAATGTCGGCCAGCATCGGAAGACCCTGGAGAACACGCAGCTGCACATCAACTGCCTTTCGAAAGCCCTCATGGTTGCCAACTCGACGCTCCAAGCGCCCAAGGCTATTCTGGGATCTGGCTCTTTCGAAAGAGACACCGACGCTACGTTTGTCAAGACCAACGCGGGCAAGCCCGTGTCGAAGCAGTCCGTGGTCGACGCTATCACGCCGTGGTTTCAGGAAATTCGCATAATAGTTGATGTGCGCCATGTCTGCGCTCGACCCACTCGCAAAAATCGCGGTTCACTTGGTTGGTGCTACAGGTTTGGCGTCCCGCAGGGTGCTGAGGATCCATAGTAGCATGCGGACGGGCAAGACGTGGCGCGATTTCGACATCCCCACCCATGCTGGGGGAACCATTCGCCTGCACATCGCTGGCGACAAAATCCGCAACAGATCAGAAACGAGATCATCGATCCAGGGGTCTTCGGCGCCAAACAGAGAGTCTTCTTCGATCGTGATCGTGGCTGGTTGTCATTGGGGTGGTGGGACGCCCTGTGCAAGGTCGAGACGTTCCCAGGCCGCTAGGCGACCAAAGTGTTCTGGAACCCTGGCACCATCACGAAATACGGCTTCACCAAGGCGGCTTTGGCAGAAGTTGTCCAGGACGTGCCCCAACCGGATCGCGAACCTGAGTGGTGTATTTGGCAGGCTCGCCACTCTCCTTGCTCGCCCTCAACTCCCATGTTTGCGTGACGCCTCCACAGCTGGGGGTTTGCGTTGCAATTCGTGGAAAACGGGAGCTCTCCTGCAATACGAAGAACCCACGCTGGTGTCAAATTCGGTCATCCCCTGAGGCTCCGACTGGGTTCATCAGTCACTGCTCCCCAGGAGGCGCACCCGTGCGAGGCGCAGCCAGCATTTGCTAGTAGATGCGTTTTGTCGGGGGATTCCATTTCCTGGAGCTTCTGCGTCGATGACCGAGCAGGGCGAGTCCGTGGCGGGGTTGCCCGGATAGCCCCTGGGAGTTTGACCCGAGGCAGTCCCCCCAGCTTATGTCCTAGTGTTGCCGCCTCTCCCCTGGCTCTGATTCCTGGCCGAAGTTTGGCAGCTGTCTTCGGAAACCAGGGCAACAAGATAATTCATGATAGCAAAAACAAGCATGATGCATCCGCAGAACAAGTTCGGGACGTGTGCAGTCATAGAAATCTGAATAGTGCTTGCGGAGGCCGCCCTGTGTCGATTATGCTTGTGGATCTCGGTGATTTCAACTTCGCGGGAGAGGTAAATTGTGTTTCTCGCAGCCTTCGGAGGCTCAGAGGATCGCTCGTCCCTTGCACGCTCAAGCCCCGCGCTTGTCTGCCGCCTTGGATTGTCTTGTGGAGGTCGCACCTGCAGCTGCCACGCATTGTGATGCTCGTGCAGATGCCGTCGCAGCGATTGACAGTCTCTGGTGCTCGTGGCGTGGGTGGGCATTGAACCAGGTCTATGCTAGCGCCCGTGTCGAAGGGCCCCCCTCTGAAGTTCTTCATCGGTCAAAAGTAAGTAACCGCGTTACCCTCACGATCTCTCTCTCTCTCTCTCTGCCAACGGGAGCCCCAAGAGCTGTCGGAGCGCCCCATCCCGAAGCATGCGCGCGTGCATCAGGAGTTCAAGCTGACCCTGGCTAAGTTCACTTCTGCGGAGGAGGCCCAGCTTGTGGCCATGCGTCCCCCTCGGCGCATGGAGAGACAAAGATCCTTGGCGATTGACCCAGCCATATGCAGTTGTGAGTACCGCAGGGCAGGTGGCACGATCGAGGGGCGTGCCGACATGGGCGGAGGAGGCGAGCGCGAGGACGGCCGCAGGGACTTCCGGTGGAGCTTCCCATGGGGCCGCGAAACGTGTCAGGAGTGTGCCGACATGGGCAGGTCGGATCGGACGCATGCGGGCAGGGCCCTTGGAACCTTCAATGGAGCTCCCTATGGGGCCACGATCTTCGTGAGGGGTGCGCCGAAATGCGTGGGTCGGATATGCAGGTGGCGCCCCTGGGACCTTCGGTGGAGCTCCCCATAGGGCCACGATCCTCGTGAGGGGCGTGGCGAAATCAATGTGTCGGACGCATGGCGACGCGCCCCTATGACCTTCGGTGGAACTCCCTATGTGACCACGATCCTCGTGAGGGTGTGTAGAAATCCGGGGGTCGTGCGCATGCGGGCGGCCCCCCCGGGCGATCCTCGTGAGAGGTGTGCGGACATGAATTTGTCGGACGCATGCGGGCGGCGCCCGTGGGGGTTCCGGTGAAGTTCCTTATGGGGCCGCGATCCTCGTGAAAGGTGTGCCGAAATGGGCAGGTCGGACGCATGCGGGCGGCGCGCCTGGGACTTTCGGAAGCGCCTCCATATGGGCCGGCGATCCTGGTGAGGGGTTTGCAGATATGGGTGGGTCGGACATGCAGGCGGCGCCCGTGGGACTTCCGGTGGAGTGCCTCATGGGGCCACGGTCCTGGTGAGGGGTGTGCCGAAATGCGCGGAGCGGACGCAGGCGGGCGGCGCCCCTGTGACCTTCGGTGGAGCTCCCTATGGGACCACGATCCTCGTGAGGGTGTGTAGAACTTGGGGGGTCGTGCGCATGCGGGCGCCCGCCCTTGGGAGTTTCGGTGGAGCTCCCTGTGGGGCCGTGATCATCGTGAGGGATGGTCCGAAATGAGTGTGTCGGACGCGCGCGGGCGGTGCCAGTGTGGCCTATGGCTGAGCTCCTTATGAGGCCGCGAAACGTGCGAGGGTGTGCTGAATTGGTTGACACGCGGAGAACAGAGGCACGGATGGGAGAAGGAGGAGGAGGAGGCGGAGGAGGAGGAAGACCAGTGCAAACCCAAGAATCATCAACGATGTTGACAGACACTCTTCCTCCAAGATCTCTCTTCATAGGCACCTAGAAGGGGTCATTTCCACTGGCAATTTGCCCGTTGGGGGACAAGCGTGTGAACGTGTTGAAGCGTGCCAAAGCACCATTCTCAGGACTTCAACGCCTCGAGTTAACCTGACTATTACGTCTTGGCGATCTTGAATCGTACCAGAAAACCAATCCTGTGACTTCAACACCGCGAGTCAACGTAACTGTCGCGCCATGACGTTCACGAATCGTTCCAAAACGCTGTTTCTGGCACGCTAACCCTCAGAAGCAGTGAATAGATTGCAAATGTTTAAATCGTATGTGCGCGGCGCTAAGGCGAGAGCCACATTTGGAAAAGGAGCCGCCCTCAATCCATGAAGCTCTTACATGTCTAATCTGAATGCGCGCGGCGCTAAGGCGAGAGCCACATTTTGAAAAGGAGCCGCCCTCAATCCGTGAAGCTCTTACACATGTTTGAAACGAATGCGCGCGGCGCTAATGCGAGAGCCACATGTTCAAAACCACCCGCCGTCAATCCGTGAAATTCTTGCACGTGTTTGAAGCAAATGCGCGCATCGCTAATGCGAGAGCCACACTTTGAAAACCACCCTCCCTCAATCCGTGAATCTCTTGCAAATGTTTGCGCACCAGGGTCACAAATGGTGAGGATGTATCAGGCGAAACGCCCAGCCCGCCGTTACGACCGCCCTTGGGGTGCGACAGGGAGGAACTTTCGTGGAGGAGGAGGAGGAGGAGGAGGAGGAGGAGGAGGAGGAGGAGGAGAGGAGAGGAGAGGAGAGGAGAGGAGAGGAGATGAGAGGAGAGGAGAGGAGAGGAGAGGAGAGGAGAGGAGGAGGGGAGGGGAGGAGAGGAGAGGAGAGGAGGAGGAGAAGGAGGAGGAGGAGGAGAGGAGGAGGAGAGGAGAGAGGAGAGAGGAGAGAGGAGAGAAGGGAGAGAGAGGAGAGAGGAGAGAGGAGAGAGGAGAGAGGAGACAGGAGAGAGGAGAGAGGAGAGGAGAGGAGAAGAGAGACGAGAGGACAGGACAGGACAGGACAGGACAGGAGAGGAGGAAGGAACGCAGGGCGCTGTCTCTTCAAACGAGGACCCGAAACCACAGGGTGGTTGCAATCAAAAGCAAGAGGCCAGCAGAGAAGCGAGAGAGATGATGATGTTCAAGCGACCGTCGGACCCCCGCACATTGCTGTTACTTGCCCGTGCCCTTGCCTGGGCAGTCTGGCGCCAAGACGCTCGCATTACCGATCGTCTCCCTGGCTCTCATGCTTCAGCAGCTGATTTTATCCGCGTCGAAGGTGGCTCGGTCTCGCTTACGCACCCCGCTGCTTTCCAGCGGCGGTCGAACGAGGTGCAGATGCGCGTTGCCGCTCCCGACTGCACTGCTGCCCGCACTCGACTAGGGAAAGCCGACGGGGGGGGAGCGAGGCAAAGAGAACGTCAACAAATGCGAGCAATCGAGACGAGGGCGAGGATTTGGGCTCCGTTCGCTCGTCGTCTTACTCTTCGTGCTATTGTCATTCTGGGGCACAAAGGTTTGCTCCAGGAGTCGGCTCCTGTGGGAATAAGTCGGAGGAGGTGAATGGTCGGTACGCGGCGTTGGCCCCGCATTGGGGCTTGATTCTTTCTTGAAAGCCTTGGGCTGCCAAGACGGCCTGTGTGCATTGCGACCGCGTCGTGAAACCCTTTGGCTTCAGTGACTGCCCAGTTGATCTCTTGTGTTATGTGGCCTGACGGGCCCATCCGAGCGAGCTCCAATTTTGACATGATGTGCGTGAGCGTGGCCGTGCAGGATTTACTTCGGGGGTAAAAACGGGCTCGATCGACAGATGCACTATGTATGCGACGTGCCCTCGTCTTGCCGAGTTTGTCTCGACTGTTCTGCGTTTCCGCCCGCTCGCATTCGACCCGCCAAATATATGGGGGATCCTGACTTGCACCGCCCCAGTTATTGAGGAAGTTTGTCTCGCCCATGTTTCTCACTCTCTCCGTCACCAGCTATAAATCTCGACGCGGCCTATGCTGCCCTGCGGTAGCTGCGCCTGACGGTGCCTTCTGACGAGGTTGGCCGCTTTAGGCAAGTAGGGTAGAGGGACGTCGTCGTCGTCGTCGTCGTATGTTGGCCTCCTCCTGCTTTGCCTCCTCCTCATCATCATCATCATCATCTGTACATATGCAGCGTCATCATCATCGTCATCATCACCATCATTTTCATCATCTTCATCAGCACCATCATCATCATAATTATCATCATCCTCATCATCATCATCCTCATCCTCATCCTCATCACCTTCATCATCATCATCATCATCAGCATCAGCATCATCATCATCATCATCATCATCATCATCATCATCATCATCATCATCATCATCATCATCATCATCATCTTTCGCGGCCTCGCCTGCTGTTCGGTGGTCTCTCCAAGTGGACAAGGCATGGGAGACTGAGGAGCAGCAGCAGGCAGCCGCAAGACGAACCTCCCGAGTTAATGTGTCTGTTCCTCCTCGTCCTCCTCCTCCTCCTCTTCCTCCTCGTCCTTCTCATCCCCCTCATCCTCAAGATTCCATCTCCTCCCAGACGCTCTGCGCAGAATCCCGTACGAAGCTCGGCGTCTTTCAAACGGAGACTGGCCTGGGTTTTCCGCAAAAGCTCGCACGAACGTCAGCCCCACGGGTTGCAGGTTGCCCGGAAGTCGGAGCGCGCCCCTCCTCCTCTCCCCCCCCCATTTCTCTTCTTCCTCCTCCACCCAGATCTTCCTGCTATTCCCTGCTGCTCCCTCCGTTTCCTTCCTTCCCCTCCTTTGCCCCTCCTCTCCCCGATTGCTGCGCCGATCGCGGGCTTCGGTCCCGCCTGCGGCCAGGTGTCGTGCGAATTGTCTTGGCTTGGCCAGATCGCACTCCTTCGCTGCGCCCCCTTCCGACTTTCGTGCCCTCCAGGCGCCTACGCGGTCGGTGGATTCGGCCGTGCGATCAAGTGGTCTATCGCGGCACTCCGGTGGCCTCACAGATCTGTTGCTGCTTGCGCAGGACCACGCCGAGGTGAGAGCTTACTGCCGGAAATTGGCCATTCTGTTCGTGGCGGACGGCAAAGCAGTGGCAGCTATGGTGATTCCAGGGTGTCGAAGGGGAACTCGCGCCGCATGACCCAGTGCGCAGCGGCACTGCACTCAAACAAGGCAGGCCTGAAATTGCGGCCTTGCATTGCATGGAATCGAAGAGGAAGAGGAGGAGGCGGAGGGGTAGCAGGAGGAGGGGGTGCGCACCTGGCTAATCACCCATGGTGGCACCAACGGGGCAGCGAAAACAGCATGAATTGATCAATGGGTCACGGGGGTGACGGTGACCAGCCAACCCCGCCAAGTAAAAGCTACCGCCCCAGCAGCTGCATGCTGGAATGTTCTGAAATCGTGGGCACGAGAGGTTGTTCAAGCAATTACGTTTTCTCGAGGGCGTGCACGTCACATTATCATTATGATGTCGTCTCGTGCGCTTCTCCCGGCGCGAGGTAGAAGCAATGTGTGGAAGTGCGGTCGCGTGGCTATGGCAAGGAATGTGTTGGGCGCGTGTGGTTGGACCGACCACTTCATGTGCAAATGCACTGCTGGGCCCAGGTGCATCGACTCTGGAGTTCGCTCGGGTGCGGATCGAGGGCGCAGTCCCTCGCAGTGGCGCATCAGGTCTGCACGTGGTGCAGTTGTGCCGTGGCGTGCGCTGTGTGCGTATTGAGGATCGGCGCAGTTGAGCATGAGCCGCAGACAATTCAATGTTGACAGGCACTTGAGACCGTCGAGGAGCGTTGGAGCAAAACTCAAGGGGGAGGGGAGCTGGGGGGGAAAGGGGTTCTTCAAAAGCGCGTTGCATGAGTGAGCCGACAGGGGGTGCTACATCCGCCAGTCCGCGCCCTGATTGCGAGGATGTCTCGAGCGATGGAATCGGATTGCACATCCAGCGCCTCTCCTTTCGGAGTTCTTGGCCCCCTGTTCGCCGCAGTGTAGGAGACATAGCGCAATTGAGCACCCCAAGGGGGTAGCCGACAAGGGGCGTCTTACTGTCCAGTCCGCGCTCAGATTGTGGCGATGTCTCCAGCACCTCCCTTGTTTAAGGCGGTATATGCGTTTGGCTTCAGCGCCCTATGAGCGGTGTAGAAGGCATCGCTCTTGGGCACCCCAAGGGGGAGCCGCCAAGGGGCTCTGCACGCGCACTTTCGCGACCAGTGTGTAGGAATGTTTTGGGCCAAATGCTGGCTGTGGCACCCCCGACTCCCCTCCATTCGGGGCCCCAAGACCGCCCCTGTGCAGCAGGCAGGGCATTGGGATACTCAGATGGACAAGCCGCCAGGGAGCGCCCAGATGCCACAGGCTGAGAATACAGTATTTCATTCGGACAGTCACAGCGGGAAGTGCCAAGAATGTCTCTATCAACCTACGGAACTATCCGAGGCGAACAGAGAGCATCGATGTTGGCTAGCCCATGTTGCCTTCCCGCTGCACATACCCGCGCATGGCCTGCGCGGTACTCGCGGTCGGTTCTGCACGTACGTCAGTCTGCTTTGGCAACGTGAGGATTCGGGCTGGGCCTACACATGAGTGCAGGGTGTGCGCGTGCCCGCGCGAGAGCGTCCACGCGAGTGCGTGCATGCGAACATTAATGTGCGCGTGTGTGTTTATTCGTGGGCGTGCAGATGTACGAGCTTCCGCGCATGTCGCGCGCGCGTGCGCAGTTTGTGCGCACGCACACACCCGCACACCCGCGCACACACACACACACACACACACACACACACACACACACACACACACACACACACACACACACACACACATACGCACACGCACACGCACACGCACACGCACACACAGCTCGCGAAGCCCCACCGTGCGGAAGTGCATCGGTACGTACAAAAATGCGCGCTCCTCGTGAAGCGGGGATCGTAGCCGAAGAGGCCGCAGGGCGGTACAGTGAAAAAACGCCTTGCGCTTACACTCTGAAAATAGCAACGCGCTCCTTTGCTGCGCAAGGGGCGCCACCCGCTTCCAGAGTGTGCTTCCAGGCGGTGGACTCTATCCAGATGGGGAAGGGGCAGACAGAGGAAGTGATTCGAAGCAGTGGTCGGTTGAGACAGGCGAGACATGCAGATAATACAGTGGTAGCAAATACCTGATGGAAACAAGAATCGCCCTAGTGTGCCGTTGTTGCTGCAGCCCAGGCGAGTCCAGAATATCTTGCCGCATGCAAAGCATTACCAAGGAACGCGTCTTTCTTCCATGTTATTCCACTTTGATGCTTCATTCCGTTGGTATATTGACTGGCTGCCTCGCCTGGTCCAGATTTACAGGCTTCCAAGTTGACGCGAGCTACAGGCAAACCTGAGAACCTCCAAGGATGAGCTTATAGGGCCCTTGCTTTCCCCATATACTTCTCTGGCTCCGATGGCATTGTCGTGCGCAGGGAACCTTGTACCAGCCCGACTGCAACAGCCCTGTTGCCAATCACCCAAATGTGCCAAGTTCCGATAAGTCCGGGGGTCCAGAGATAATGCGAATTATTATGGCACTCAGGAGGGAGGCGTAAGATATCCAGACACAGTCGCACGCAGAGACGGTCCTACACGTTTGCGGATTGAAGGTTTCTCATCGTCCATATTTCGCCGAAGTGGTGTCTGATTTGATCATTTTGATGTCATTGTCTTGGTTCCCATCGTCCTCCAATGTCCTCCAACAGCAAACTATCCAGCTTGGCTTGCCTTGTGGAGACCTCAATTGTTTTTCTGCGCGGATCCATGATCGCCCCAGGCAAGATTTGTCAAAGACATCGCTTACGCTCAGGAACATCTGCTTGATGTGCTGGCGTTCCTGTTTTTCGCCTGGCGGAGCCCGCGGCCGTCTCTTCAGGGCGCCTCGTGCTGGCTGGGAGTTGCAGGTTTTCGCCTCGTGGGCGCCTCGTGCTGGCCGGGAGTTGCAGGATCTCGCCTCGTGGGCGCCTCGTGCTGGCTCCCGGTTGTCGCCTCGTGGGCGTCCGTGGCCGCCCCGTGTCGGCGGGGAGCTCCAGGCGGTGGGCCTGGTGGGCGCCCGCGGGCGCCGTGGCGGGGAGTCCCGGGCTTTTGGCTTGGTCGGCGCCCGTGGCCGCCCGCGTGGGCGCCCAGTGTTGGCCGGGGTTTCTCCGGGCGCTCGGCGGGCGGGCGCCTCGTGGGCGCGCTGGCTGCACCACGCAGCTCGTCGTCCTACACAGTTTCCACCGCGGAGAGTGCACCACGTAGGCCGTAACCGCGTCGATTCCACCACACAGATTGCAACCACGTGCTTCCAGCACAGCTTCCACCACACAGCTTCAACCACACAGCTTCACCACAAAACTTCCACCACACAGCTTCCACCACACAGCTTCCACCACACAGCCTGCCCATCCAGAGTGTACGAACTCACTGTTCGGGGTCCGCGCTGGCAAACTGATTCGATTCGCAGATGTTGTACGTGTTCCTACTCTCCTGAAGCCATCCTGGGGCTAGGAATGATTAGAAAGGAGCCCGTAACCATGTGGGACCAAGCCTCTGGAGCAAGCGTGTATCTGAACATGTCGTACTTCCTTCTTGTTCCCATAGTTGAGTCTAGTTGCGTTGGCGCGCGAATCCGCCACCGCGCTCCGGGAAGGTTGCACAACATAATTCATCTGTAATTCTAATGTTAACACCGCCTCTGCCACGTATGAACACTTTTGCTATATATATATATATACACACACACGTGAACGCATGTTGGGATCGATGCGTTGAGGGGGGCTGACTACTGCTTCGCAACGAGCGAGACTACGGAAGACACAGGCGCGAGGCACACCAGCCGCTGCAAGTGCACTCCCTCCTTGTGCACGCGTTAACGAAATTGGGACTCGGCGGCCGTGGCGCATTCTTGACGCACCTGGCGCGGAGGGCGTCGTCGTTGTCGGCGTCGACGACGACGACGACGACGATGACGAGTGCCGAGCGACAACGACGACGACGACCACCAGCCCATCCAGGAGCTGGGAGCGGAAGGCCACACGTCGAAGCAAAGAGGGTGGACACCCGTCCAGCCAAAGCTGGAGGCAGCCCAGGCGGCCCTTCAGACAGCCAAGGCGGGGACCTCTGGGAGCGCATTGGAAGCTTCTTTGGACCCTTGCGGACTCCCTTGGGGAGTCTGTCGAAATCCGTGGAGGCCCTCTTGGGTTTGCCCTGGCGCTCTTTCGCGAGCCTTGCGAGGCCCTTGGGGCCGTCCTGGAGGCCACGGGCTAGAAAAAGGGAAATGGCCGCAGTGAGCGCCGCCACTTCACAGCCCACGCGGCCTCAATACAGCTGTTGTTCACGCGGCATGCGTTCCGCCTAGTCTTCGCACTGGTGCTCCGTCGAGTCCTCTTGCGGTCAACGATTGTATCAGTGCTTGCCATCCCCAAGAAAAAGCCGCATCGAGGTTTCCGTCGCTTCTCATATATCCGGCGCAGTATTCACCAATCGTGCAAGACTTTAAGCGGCACCACTATACGCAGTATCGTGGGACGTCACAGCGTGCGACGGTTAAGTATCGAACGAATAGTCTCGAGCGTATCAATGTACGCTTAGGACTACAAGGCAGCCTTCACACCTTCATCATACAACACCAAGGTTGTTTATGTCCCAGCTGGAAATAAGGGAGGCTGTTGCAGTACAACGGGTTTAAGACTGGTGCGCCTACGCGTAGCGTTGCACATGCTACGGAAAGTCCGCCTACTCTTGACACCACTGTGCTCACTCCGGGAGCTCTGCAGGCTCAGGAGGCCATGGCCGTGTCTGTCATGGTGAAGACGCCCACTCATTGTGGGCGGGAAACGCCCCGAGGTCTCGCAGCACCTTCCTGGGTAGGCACGAGGGGGCGGCGGACTGCGTCAGTCGATATCTAGCTGTATATCGTCTCCTTCATGCCCTTCCTCGCGCCCTCCCTCGTGCCCCTCCTTCGTGCCATCCCTCGTGCCCCTCCTCCTTCTCCAAAAATTGTGCGCTGACAGCAAAGTAGATCGTCTCCTGCATGTTCACGTTCGCATGGTCTCTGCCTCCGCATTTTCCAGCCGTGTGCAGACAGCAGCGACGGGATGACCGGGCCGCGGCCAGGTGCAGGACAGACCACGGCATGAGCACAGCGGCCATCGGCCTCCTGAAGGAGTTCTGGGCGACGTGGGATCATAGGCTCGTTGTTTCGTCTCCTCCTCTCAAGATGTGCAGATCCTTCGAGGGATTTCATAGAGATGCGTGCTCCGTCCACTCAAAAAAGTAGCAGCCGACGAGAGTCCAGACAATCCAGGAAGGCGCTTTCGGATGCCCCAGAGTTCCTCGGATTGTGGGGCAACGTCCTGTTCAGATGAAAGTCACATGTTGGCGCTGGCCGCAGCAATTACGGCTGGCCGAAGCAAACAAAGACAAGACACAACATATAGAGACAGTTAAGAAGCAGCAGCGGAAGGGAGGCACGACATGCAAACGAAGCAGATGAGGAGATCGATGTAAGAAACGCTTTGTACAGTACCCGAAATTGTGTATCTTTGAGTGCGCGGGGGGGGGGGGGGGGGAAATATAGATGCAGATAGAGGGGGAAGAGGGAGAAAGAGAGTGAGAGAGAGAGAGAAAGAGAGAAAGAGAGAGAGAGAGAGATAGAGATACTTCACATCTATATAACAAATATCTTTACATGCACACATCGTCCGTGACAGTTTCGGAGACTGTAGGATACGCGCATCAGGGTGGGCGCCCTGGCCGTTTTGGGTCCGCATCCCTTGGCTCAAGGAGCCTTCCAGGACTCGGGCTTTGCCCTGGGCGTGCGGGCCTGCAGGGCGGAGCCGTTAGGGCTTGGCCCCGTCACGCCATGGGGGCGATGCTGCCCCACGTCGCCTTCGTGCCGTTCAGCGCCGAACTCCAAGCCAGGACGGCGAGGTGACGGTGATTCAGCGGATACGCAGGACAGCTTCACGTACCACCTGCCGCGGCACGCTCCGCGGCGCCGCCAGGTCCTGGGCCCAAGCCCAAGCCCATTGCCGCGACGGGCAAGGGTCGAGCGTCACCTCCCCCGCCGGAAGTGCGTGGAAGGCCACCTTCTGGTGCGTGCCCAGACCCTCGGGACCCGCGGGGTCCTCCCCAACAGGCCTTGAGCCTGAACCCCTGAGCCTCACGAAGGCCCTCAGCAGCCATAAGCCCTGAGCCCCTCGCCCCGGAAGCGGGTCAGGCGAGAACGACAGGCGCAGCCGCCCCCAGCCGGCTCGCACCGCTGGCTGCGCCAGACCCGCGAGAGAGCAGAATCTGCGCGAGGGGTGCCACCAGGTCGAGCGGCGCGAAGGGGAGGACATCGCCAGTGAGGAGGAGCGGCTCTGAGCCATAAGTCTTCTCCCATTTGCTCCCCTCTCCCTGATGAGCCAGGAGGCGCTGATGCAGCAACGATGTCGTCCTCTTAAGGAGGGTCGATGCACGGATTGTCCTTTTTCTTGTCGCTCCGCATGTGTCTCCCCGCACGCGCACGTTCCAAGCTGCTCGGAAACGAAACGAAGAGGCGGGGGAGGAGGAGGAGGAGGAGGAGGAGGAAGAGGACCAACGTAAACCCAAGAATCATCAACGATGTTGGAATAAACCCTCCCTCCAAGTTCCCTCTTCATAGGCCCCTACAGCGATTCATTCCCACTGAGGGAACTTCCTCGTTGGAAGGCAATTGTTCGAACAGCCTGAAGCGTGCCGGACCAACCTGACTGTTGCGTCTTGACGACCCTGAATCGTGCCAGAACGCCTGGGACTTCAACATTACGAGTCGAAGTAACTTCTGCACCCCAAAACTTTTGAATATTTCCAAAACGCCGTTTCTGGTACGTTGACCATGGGCACCCGTGAAACTCTTACAATTGTTCGAAAGGAATGTGCGCGGCGCTACGGCGAGAGCCACATGTTGAAAAGGAACCACACTCAATCCGTGAAGCTCTGCAAATGTTTAAACCGAATGTGCGCGGCACCAGGGCGAGAACCACATTTTGAAAACGACCCGCCCTCAATCCGCGAAGCTTTGTTTTGTTTAACGAATGCGCGCGGCGCTAAGGCGAGAGCCACCTTTTGAAAACGACCCGCCGTCAATCCGTGGAACTCTTGCATAAATGAGTATTCGCGTCGCTACAGCGAGAGCCACACTTTGAAAACGACCCGCCCTCAATCCGTGAAACTCTTGCAACTTATTAGAACGAATGCACGCGTCGCTAAGGCGAAAACCACATGTTGAAAACGACCCGCCCCCCATATGTGAAACTGCTGTCAACTTTAAAGCTCAGGGTTACAAGTGGAAAGGAAGTCGCAGGCGAAACGCCCAGCCCGCCCTATCGACCAGCCTCGGGATGCGAAAAGGAGAAGTCTTTTATAAGGAAAGGGATTGGAGGAGGAGGAGCAGGAGGAGGAGGAGGAAGAAGAGGAGGAGGAGGAGTAAGAGGAGGACGAGGAGGAGGAGTAAGAGGAGTAAGAGGAGTAAGAGGAGTAAGAGGAGTAAGAGGAGGAGGAGGAGGAGGAGGAGGAGGAGGAGGAGGGAAGGGAGGAGGGAAGGGAGGAGGAGGAGGAAAAGGACAACGACTTCAAAGGCTGGGCGCGCATCTGTCCCGCGCGCGAGCGCGAGGGCAGCGAAACGAGCTCCGACCCGGAGAGTTACCCAGGGCCGCGGCGGCCGCCTCGAGGATGTCTTCGAGGCGAGGGGCTGGGAGCTGCCGCCCCGCGGGGGCAAGAAAAGCTCAAGAGAAGAAGGGTAGCGCGAGGCCTCCTCAGGCCATTTCCAGCAGGCTCGGCATCGCTCGGACGTGTGTATTTTTCTCGGCAAGAACCATCGAGGAGCATTCTGGGTCATCTTGCGAAAAATACGCACGCGAAGCCGAAAAATGCACGAGGAATGGACGTCCGAGCGATGGCGAGCAGGAGGGTGGCGTCGCGATCCGCCTGGCGCGGCTTCTAAGCTGGCGACCGACGCCGGACGCCGCCGCCCCACGCAAGCGACAAGAAAACACCGCAGTCGGAAGTACGCGGGCACGGTGACGGCTGGCCAGCGAATGGCGGAGTGGAGACGGTCCCATGAGAAGCGCCGGGGCAGCGTGGGGCCAGGCCCCCCTTTCCCAGTCCAGACGTGGGACAAGGGCTTGGCGCACACAAGCTCACATTGTCTGTTGGGCTGGGCCATCGCGCCCAACTTTCTTCCCACTCCCTTGCACTCTCCCCTTCCCTTCTCTGGCAGTGATTGGGCGCAACATCGACGGGCCAGCCAGCTTAGCAGCCGGGGTCGCCCACGATGAGGGGTTGTCCACTGCCTGTGCCTCCAATTTTTCCCACCGGCTCTCCTACCGCTTGGGCGCGCCTCTTGTGTGGCCGCGCTTGCCGTCTCGCACGCTCGCTTCGCAGGCTCAGCGGCGAGCCAGCGAGAAGCCGCCGAGGCCACACCGTGGCCGGCCGGCCCCCCTGGCACCCTGGTGCAGGCGTCGCGCTCTCAGGCTCCGTGGCGAGCCCTTGGGCCTCGCTAGGCCTTCGGGCAGCCGCTGAGGCTACCGCGATGGTCGGGCCGGCCATGGCTCGCGCGGAATTCGGCGCGCCAGCACACGTTGACGATAGGTCTGCGACCGTCTGCGGACCCTCCCCTGCGGGTCCCATCGACGCTGGGGTGTCGGGCACCCCCGCTGTGGTTCCCCAGGCTGCAGACATCTTCTGGCTTCTGAGTCCCAGCCAGCGTTTCAAAAGTCTGACCTGCAGGGGCAATTTGGGTTCACAGGTGGTTGCGTAATTAGATAGGGTGGCCGCTTCCGCGGGCCAAAGGCGCGCCCTGGGTGGAGCGTGGTTGTGCGTGGACCGGCGCCAGGCAGGCCCGCTGAAGAGGCAGAGATTTCAGCAGGAAAGATGTCTCCATCCTTGTCATCCTCGTCCCCCCCTCTCTTCTCCTCTCCGCCACTTTCTTTTGTTTTTTTTCGCACGCGTGCTAGCTCTTGTGTTGTACAGTCTGGCGCTACTCGGGAGTGCAGGACACATGCGTCAGTTGGGGTTCCACAGCCCATGGCTCAAGGAGCTCTCTGGGGCTCGGGACGCCCGCCCTCCAAGCTGCGCTCCTTCCTGGCCCCGGGGTGCCCCCCTGGACAGCAAGCAGGGTGGCCGCTTTGAGCCCCCGACCCCCTTTTGTGTTGAGACGAGCGGTGCTCGGCTGGACAGGCGGTTGCGGGACCACCTCCATCAGCCGTTGGCAGCAGCAGCAGCAGCAGCAGGATGGCCGCTTCCGCGGGCCTCCGCCGCGCGCCGGGCGGAGCCTGGAAATGCTTGGGCCGTGCGCGGGCGGGCGCCAGGCCAGAGGCCGGCCACGGAGGCGACGCAGCAGAGAGGGCCGGCAGAAGAGATCTCGCCGTGTGTGTCCTCGACGCACCCTCGTCGCTCTTCTCCTGCGGCTTGTCTCGTGCACGCATGCTAATTAGCACCTGTCGCGCCCTCGGAGCAGGGACAAGGCGGAGAGGCGGAGAATGTAGCACGAAACAGGGAGAGAGCGAGATATAGGGGCACCGAGCAGGAAAACGACGACGAAGATGAGGACAGGCCCGACAAGGCGAGGGGGGAAAGTGGAGGATGACAGATGATGACAGAAGGGGAGGAGAACAAGCTAGGTGCGCTGGCGTCATATCTGACGTCCTACCCCTCCCTCCCATCCCTTACCAAGGCGTAGATATCCTCTCGACTCGCACAATCGGATGTCGCAAGATGGCATGGCATTACATGGGGAGCATGGTGTTGAAGATCAACGCGTAGCATGACATAGCATGCCGTGGCGACGCCCAAAAGTGGGGAGGGGCTTCTACGGCCCAAAAAAACAACGAATCGACACCGAATGTGGAATCAATTCCGATGGTTTTTCCGGAAGGCTATTTTCTAGATTTTGGGGCCTATTTGGAAGGACCGAAGCCAAGCCGTAGCATGGCGCTGGAAATAATGACGCCAGTGCTGCAGTGGGAGCACGATTCGGGACGAGCGGAAGCGCGGAAATGAGGCCAGCGCTGCAGCGGGAGCACGATTCGGAACGAGCGGTAGTCCGAAAATGAGGCCAGCGCTTCAGTGAGAGCAGCATTTTGAGCAAGAAACATTTATCAAACAAAGAAAAATGAGGACGCATAGCCTGACATAACATGACGTGGCGGCGCCCCAAAGTGGAGGGGGTTTCTGCGGCCCAGAAAATCAACGAATCGGCACCGATGTGGAATCAATTCCGATGGTTTTTTCGAGGGGGCATGTGTTAGTTTTCGGGGCCTATTTGGAAGGACCGAAAACCATGCCCAGGCATGGCGCTGGAAATAATGACGCCAGAGCTGCAGCGGGAACACGATCACGACTCGGAATGAGCGGTAGCCCGAAAATGAGGCCAGCGCTTCATCGAGAGCAGTTTTTCTTAATTTGTGCATCTTAAAAGATTTTTTTTACTGTTTAAACAATTTTTTTTTGAAAAAGCATCCTGTGTGTAAATAACAGTACGCGGAGAGGGCCGAACAATCCCCGGACGCCACCAGGGTAGAGAGGAGAGTAGTATTTGTATAATTGTGGAGAAGCGGGGGGGGGGGGACGCAGCAGCGCGCGCACCGACCTGGGGGCCAGAAGAACGAGCGGCCATGGGCGACCGGGGGAATTCCCAGAAATTCGCCCGCCTCACCCCGGCACCCCCTGGCCCCACAGAGAGGCTGCTGGCCGGCCTCCCTTCCTGTTGCCAAGGCGATGTCTTCAGTGTGCGCACGGACTGGCTCGGCTTTACGAGTGCACTTCGCTTGTTTTTGGTTTCGCGGCCTGATTATTTTGCCCTGGTTTCGCCTGCCCCCGATTCCTGACTCCCGCAAGCTCAGGGGCACCGTCCTGGCTCGTTCGATCCTGAATGATTGGCTGGAAGGCGTCATGGGACGGAGCAGACTTTCCAACGTCTCTCCATCAGAGTGCATCGTCGTTACCCAAGTTCGTCGTGGTTGCACTGTTACAGAAGTTCTTGAATACCTTGGACAGAAGGTGCATCGTGCAGAGCTTGTGCCCATCGTCGAGTGTCTCAGGTTGGGTGGTCCTGCCGAAGATCTGCACAAAGCCACCAACCATAGTACAATTGTCAAAGCGCACATGGCTGGCAGGGGCCTTTTGCCAAAGCTAGCCAACAGTGGCTTGTCGTGAAGGTTTTGGAACCCCCTTGAGGCCCGTCCTGACTCCTTTCTCGCGCATGTCCCATCCTATGTGTTGGAGGACTCCCAGAAGTGTGCTCGGCTCGGTATGTTGGCGCCATGTTGTGTTGAATCCCTTTGATGACAAGTTTGCCAATGGTAGGGCTCGGGAGTGTGAGGTCCCAGCTGATGTAGACTGTGATCACAGCGACATACTCATCGAACCATTGAAGCCTGTCTCACTCTTAGCGTAACGTTTGCGCCATTATTGAATTGTGTATTGTGTCGCGTGCCAAGTCAGGTCGCAGTTTCAGCGTAAGGAACACCAGGCCTGACAAGCCCCTGCCCAAGCGCAATGACTCCCTGTGGCGTTGTCGACTCTCGATCCCTTACCGACCAAGGTAACACCCTGAAATGGCTGCCAAGCGTGCCCACGACCCCCACGTTCTTTGGAAGAAGGCAGCGCTCTATTTCCGAGGGGCCTGCGGCGCTTGGGCGAAAGCTCGCCCAACTCGATTGCGGGAGCCCGATTTTGTGATTGTCGCCGGGCCGTACGCACGTTCAGAATCCCATTTCGAGGTCCTCCAGATGATTTCTGAAGGCTCGCCGCCAAATCAGACTCCGGACAGTGCCACAAAATGCTCCGTCCCAGCATCCAGGCTCCGCGCTCCGAGTTTCTGGAGGCCAGGTGTCGGCAGCGCACTTGGAGATCCCCTTCGCTGTCCCGATGCTCTCGCATGGCAGAAAGAGAAGATCTCGCCAGCGCCCCGTTCGAGAGCGCGGGCAGCAACGAGAAGGGCTTCGTGGTCAAGATGCCCCCGCACCTCGCCTCCAGCAGCGCCGACGCCGCCGCGGCTGCAGGTGCGCCCGTGCCGGCGGGTGCCCAGGTCGGTCCTGCCGGCAACGACGCCGTGGCCACGAGCGGCACGAGAGGCGGCCGACGCCTCGGGAGGCGGTGCATGGAGGAGGAGAAGAGGGTGGAGGAGGAGGAGGAGAAGAGGGTGGAGGAGCTGGAGAATAGGGTGGAGGAGGAGGAGGAGGAGAAGGAGGAGGAGGAGTGGGTGGAGGACGAGGAGGAGAAGGAGGCGGAGGAGGGGGAAAGGGATGCGGCACAAGGTACGACTAACGGCGGAAAAAAATTATCCCAGTGCGACCCTACCTAGGAGTTGGAGCCCCTAGGAAAGCAGCATTAGTAGTAACGGTAACAATAAACTAAAAAAACTAAGCTAAAGCTAATCTAAAGCTACGCTAAAGCTAAGCTAAAGCTAAGCTAAAGCTAAACTAAAGCTAAACTAAAGCTAAGCTAAAGCTAAGCTAACGCTAAGCTCTAAGCTAAATCTAAGCTAAAGCCAAGCTAAAGCTAAGCTAAAGCTAAGCTAAAGCTAACGCTAAGCCAAAGCTAAGCTAACGCTAAGCTAAAGCTAAGCTAAAGCTAAGCTAAGGCTAAACTGCTAAGCTAAAACTAAAGCTAAAGCTACTGCTAAAGCTAAAGCTAAAGCTAAAGCTAAAGCTAAAGCTAGGGGGGCACAACTGGGGGAACCGCTCCCAGGGGACTGGGGGAACCGCTCGGGGCGTGTTGCACCGCCCGGCCCCTTTAAGCTAAGAGAGAGTAAGAACCCTTCTAGGCAGAGCCTAGGTAGGGAACAAGGACCGTGTCATTTAGTGGCAAAAGAAAAAGCGCGCGCTCTCCACCTAAAGAAGGGGTGACGCATACGACGTCGCTGGGTGAGTTTCAAATATGGTCCTCCTGGAAGTGAGTCTTGGTCCCCCCACCCAATTCCCCTTTATCTGTCCTCCATTCCCTTTTCCTATGTGTGTTGACGAACTCAGCAATTGCAGTCGTCTGATTGTCATCATTGGTATGCAGCCCCTTTTTGGGCACGACTCGCGCGAAAATGCTCCGACCCGATCAGATGAAGGAGGATGATGGTGAAGTGGAGCAAGGAAGAGGAGGAGGAGGAGGAGGAGGAGGAGGAGGAGGAGGAGGACCATGCTAGCTCAACGCAAAAAAGGATCAGGAGGAGGACGGGGGAACAGGGGGGAATGTGCATTCGAGGACGAGATTGCGGAAGAGTGATGCGAAGGGTGATGCGGAGGAGGAGGAGGGCGAGGACGAGGGCGAGGACGAGGATCTGGCGGAGGTGGAGGCGCCCGGGATCTGGAAGAGGAGCAGCAGGAGGAGAAGGAGGAGGAGGCCCAGTGATCCGCGGGCTTGGCCGCACAGCTCGACCCCCCCCCGGCGCCCCTGCGCTGAAGTCGGGCCTGTCCCTCTACAGGGGGAACACTCCAAAATAGAACAAGCAAAGACATAAAAACAACAAAAAAACACAAACCAAAAAAAACACAAAGAACAAAAAAAACAAACAAATGGAGACGATTATTTTATATGTCTGCCCATGTTTGTTGATGCTTTGACTCTTCTGTATGTTTCGTCCAAAACCTGCCCGTAGGAGGCCATGCCCGACCGAGCCCTCCGCGCGCCCCCCCCCCCCGCCCCTCCCCCGGGGCGCCAAGGCCCGCGGGCGCCGCCGCCCGCGCGGGCCGCGGCGGGGCCGCCCGAGGAGCGGCCCGGCACGGGCGTGCGCGCGCTGGGGGGGGGGGGTTGGGGGGGGGGGAGAGGGGGGATCAGGGGGAGGGCGAGGGGGGAGAGAGGGGATCGGGAGGAGGGCGAGGGGGGGATGTTATGCTCGACGCTGCTGGCGCAAGAAGAAGAGGGGGGGAGGGGGTAATGGGGAAGCGGGGAGGGAGTGGGGAGGGGGGGGGGGCGCAGGAGGAGGAAGGAAGGAGGGAGGAGGAGGATAGAGAATTCGAGCGACGGGGGATGATCATGTAAAGAAGCATCCCTTTCAGGCAGCATCCCTTGCAGGGGCGAGCTCTTCGCCACCTCTCGATATGGGAGCGCCAATATTCGGCGGCGAGCCCAGTAGGGGGACAAACAGTGACAGAAGCATAAAACCCAGAGGTCCGTGCAGATTTCTCGGATCGGAGCTGGAGCCCCCCAGCGGCGCCTCGGGCGCCGCCCCTGGCGCGCTCCGCGCGCCAGGGAGGGGGGTCCAGCGCGGACCCGAGAAATCCGCGCGGACCTCCGAGTTTTCATGTTTATGTCATTGTTTGTTCCTCTACCCAGGGCTTTCGCGCACGTTTTCGAAGACTCTCAGCGGTTTTTTGCCAGCTTCGGGAGACTTTCCAGCGGCTGCGCCTCGCCAAGGGCGTCCCGGGGGTGCACAGATCGTCCCGAAGGGCCGCCAGAGAGCCGAGGTATGACCCAAAAACCGCCAGGCGTCCGAGAAGTAAGACCAGTTCAGGGGGGGAAACATCGAGCTGAAATGGGCAATGCATCGCGGGCAGATCGGCGATAGGCTCTCGATGGCGAAGCCGCAGGGTGCTGGGCGGGGTGGGCTTTCGGGCCCCTAGCGGCGATGAATGGGCGATTGTCGGTGGCGAGCCCCGGAGGGAACTGAGAAGGGGCAGGCCTTCTCAGAATGCTCGGAAGTCACCCGGCCCTCTAAGAAGGTTTTGGTAAGCCTTCCCCGAAAACGCCGAGAGATTCTAAGGAGGCCAGAGGGCTCCTGCGAAGCCTCGCTGCCTTCCGAGAACGCCCCCCCCCGCGCTCGCCGCCGAAATATGGATTGAAGGCGCGTGGATTAGCGACAGGTTCCGATTCGATACGAAACTGGCACGCGCTGTCGCCAAATGAGGCGGCACTGGCCTCAAGTGTCGGGGGTACCTTCCCCAATCCATGGATCTGGCGCCCACGCACCAGATCCACGGATCACTAATCCATGTTAACGTGCGCCCGACATTCGTGCAGGGGCGGTCGGAAGCAGATCGTGGGAGCCTGTTATGCCCTCGGAATGTCGTCCCTAGAGTGCACAAGCATGTGCTGGCGTGTGGTAATCGATTTGAAAACGCCGATGCAGCGTCGACTAGCATCGATCTAGCGTCGATCAGCGTCGACTGGCGTCGATTAGCGTTGGTTAGCGCCGATTCGCAAGAGCCAGCAAGATGGCATGGGAGGCTCCCATGAGTTGCCACCGAAGGTGGAAGTCTGGGGGTCCAGCAGAGGAGGTCTTGGAAGCGAAATCCAAGGCGACTGCCTTGGGAAGCTGTCAGTAAAGCCTCGCCCCCCCCCGCATCTTCATCGAAGAAGAAAAAAAACACATAAACATAAAGGCGCTCCGCGCGGGTTTCTTGGATCCGCGCCTGGGCCCCCCAGCGGCGCCTCCGACGCCGCCCCTGGCGCGCTCCGCGCGCCAGCGCGCAGATCCAAGAAATCCGCGCAGAGCGCCAGAAGTTTATGTTTATGGCGTTTTTTTTTCGTCGTCGAGGTAAAGCCCCGCACCCCCCCGCCTCTTCAGATGAAGTTCACGCTTTAGGCACCGCGGCCGGGATGGAAGCGAAGTCCCCCTGCAGAGGCCCGTTCAAGAAGAACGGCGTGCCCTTCCCAATGGGTTTTCTTCCCTACGGATGTTTGATTCTAGACGCTTCTCCTACGGCTTTCTTCCCTGTGGTTTTCTTCCCAATGGCTTTCTTTTCCCTGCTCTTCCCAATGGCTTTCTTCTCTATGGCTTTATTCCCTACGGTTTGGATCTAAGACGTTTCTCATATCCCCTACCAGACCATCCAGAAACGACTTTCGTGAGAGCTTTATGACCCAGCCAAATACCAGAGCACGCGGTGGCACAAAAAGACGTTGGGATGGGACGACCGCTTCATCACGTTCGTGGTCTTTTTCTTCTTGCGCAAGCAGGGTCAATCATTCAGGCATTCCGTAAGGGCGCCGAGAAGGGATTCACGATTGATTCGTGAGTGTGTCGTTTCAGTGGAGGGGCCCGAAGAAGCCAGGAGTCAACCATAAAGACCTTCGCTGATTTGGCCCATGTTGGTGGTTTCTTGGGCGGTTTGGGAAGGCTAGTGGGGCTCTCTTGGAGGTCCTGGATAACATCGATCAAATAAAAGAGACGGTGGCAAGTGGCATCGCTCCGTCGGGCTCTCGTGGGGCTCTCTTGGGGGCCGTCGGGGCCTGTTGGGGCCGCCCTGGGTCCCTCTTGGGGCTCTCTTGGGCGATCTTGGGGCCGTCTGGAGGCCCCAGGAGCCAACCAGGGCGAGAAGCACAAGTCATTAGGAAACACTGCTGTTGAAGGACGATGCCCTCACAGGGGAAAGCCTTGGGAGGCTTCAAGGCCATCTGGAGCTGGCTCGGAGGCATCGTGCGGCCTATGGGAGGCATGTCGGGTGCCATGTGGACCCAAGAGGGCCCACTTTGCGCTTGCCTGGAGGCTGTGTCAGGGCACCTGGGACCACCTTGGAGCCACCATGGGCGCAAACGCGCCCCCTGACCGCTCTGCCCACCACCTCGCCTAGACACAGGGGAGGGGGGGGGAGTGGCGGGCAGGCCCCTCCCAGCCGGGGAAGAAGGAGGGTTGGAAGAGTTGGATGATTATACCACCTACGCCCGGGGGGCTGGTGGAATGTTGGCGCTAACGCCTCCGAACGGTTTCCTGTCGACAAGGTCACGGACGCACTCCTGAACGACAGTTGTACGTGCGGGGCACATCGCTGGGAGGAAGGCGCCGCGGAAAACAGCAGATTATGTGTGTTGTGATAGATCTGCCTGGTGGGCTTTTTTGCATCCCACGGATGGCACAGAGAACGGAAGTCCGCCGAATTGAGCGCAAGGAGCTCGAAGAATCTGTTCCCCGCCAAGGGCGGCTTCTGCCTGGAGGAGGGGCCCCCCCTCGGCGCGTGTGTTGGGGTGTTTCTTCTTCTAGAATGGGTGCGTTGGGGTGTTTCTGCTGTCGCTTGCGGGCCCCAGCTCAGACTTGGCTGCCCCTTGGGATGCTTGCTGGTCTGTACTCTTGCGGAGCCCTGCTCCAGGAGGATGGTCGGCGGCGTGCGGCTGAAGAGGCGCGCCGCAAGGCGGGGCCCACGAGTCCTGTCCTCGCCTCCTCCGCTCCTCTCTGCTCTTGGTGACGAGTGCTACCGGACTCCTCCGGGACCTAGCCGTGCGGCTGTCGCGATTGGGAATGATATCTTACCTAACGACTGGCAGACCCAGCCGCCACCAGTCGGCCCAGGAGTGGGCTGACACGGCCAGGCCAGGGTTTCGAGCATCCCAGATGCAATCCTGCACCAGACATGGACAAGCCCACCCTTGGCCAGGAAGCTGTAAGTATTCAAATTCCCAGGCTGGCTGTGAGGGCGTACGCCCACAGCTTGGTCCTAGCAAGCAAGGGCCTGATTCGGTTCGTCGATTCGCCGTTGGTGTGCAGTTGGCATTGCCCCAGGTGCCTCGGAGGCTGGAAGACGAGGAGAGAGTAGTCAGACAGAAGGGATGGAGGGAGGGAAGGAAGGACGGAAGGATTGACGCTGACAGGGGAGGGTTCCGAGGGAGGGCCAGAGGCAGGGCTGGGGGGAAAGCTGGAGGCCGGGGAGGAGCCGAGGCGGGGCCTGCTTGCCTCAACTTCATTTCCAAGCTCCACTTCCTCACCCCTCTTCCCAAGGTTTGTCAAATCATTTCGTTCGGCCGTCGTGCGGGCTTTGCAGCTTCACTTGAGACGACTGGCGGCGACAATCATGTCCCCCTCCCCAGGAGAGGGAGGAGGAGGAGGAGGAGGAGAGGCGGCGTCGGCGGCGCGAAGAAGAGGAGGCGCGCCGCAAGGCCGACGGGGAGCGAAAGGATCGGGTCTCGTCCCGCCCACAGAATGGGGGATAAAAAACCAGGCCACACGGTTGAAGGAACACATTGTGCAGAAATAACCACAGCAAAAAGAATTACAACAACAACAACAACAACAACAACAACAACAACAACAACAGCAACAACAACAACACTAACAACAATCATAACAACAACAACAACAACAACAACAACAACAACAACAACAACAACAACAACAATCACTTTACCCGAACGCTCAGTGTTCTCACCAGTGCCAGGGTTTTCATGCGACGCCAGCCAATACCCCCACTTTGTGGGGGGGCAGTGCAAGCTCTACCAAATATCCACACGACTCTTCGCCACCACCCACACCCAGCTTCCCGCCCTATGACGTTCGGACACTTCACTTCGTGGCCTGCGGACGACCGTGGCTACTACACTGGCGTGGAGTACACACCCACAGAAGTTGTTAGGACAGCGCGCGCGGGTAGAAATTTTGAAAAGTCGTGCAGGTGTTTTTCGAGGACCTACGGTGCGATTCGTGTGATTTTATGATGCGCGGTGCTAAAATTCTTAAGAAGCCCAATGGTTTTTGGAGATTTCGGCGTGCGCGCGCGAAGAAAAAACGAATGTGTCCCGCATGGTATTATTTGACAGGGATGATGGCCCTGGCAGGTGCGCAACCGTTGTCGCAGAAGTTCGAAAAAGTTGCTCGCAAAAGCCCGTTTGACAGAAATGTTTAAAAAGTGTTGGGTTTCCTACGAATCCGCAAGAGCGCGCGGGATGAGATTTTGACATTTGTTTGTTGAAAAACCATTGGTTTTTTGATGTTTTTATGTTAAAATCGCTCCGAACACTAAGCTTTTGGAAGGATTTCGTCTTGCGCGCGCGAATGTCCACTTTACCTTATTTTTTGCAAGGGATTCTTGAAATTTGATTATATTAGAACAAGAAATGTCATTTTATAGTGTTTTTTGCAAGGGAAAACGGATTACAACAAAACAACCGGATCTGGACCCCATCCACTTTTCTGAAGCTTTCGCGAAAAAATGATGGAAATGTAGCTGCGGCCTAGGCGCGGCGGGGGGGCCGTGCACCAGGGGTCCCAACAATAATTATTCTTTAGAATTAATAATGTTCAACAACAACATCATCAACAACAACAAACCGGCGACGCCCCCTGGCGCCGGTATACACCTTATAATAGATTGTTATGATTCCGTGTATCCGATACAAGGAATAGTAAGCGCCTATTGCTCTTTATACGCCGAATGATAGGCCGTTGTTGCTCCGTGTATCCGATACACAGAATAGTATGCGCCTACTAGGCTGTATACACGGAATTAGAGGCCGTTATTATTCCATGTCTCCGATACCCGGAATACCAATCGCCCGTTATTGTTTATACACAGAGTCATAGGCCGTTGTTAGCCAGCGTGTCCGTATACACGGAGTCATAGGCCGCTATTAGTCCGCGTGTCCGTATACACGGAGTAATAGGCCGCTCGGCCGCTATTTTTCCGCATATTCGTATACATTGAGTAACAGGCAACTATTATTCCGCGTATCCGTTGCACGAATTACGAGGCTGCTATTATTCCGTGTGTCCGTATACACGGAGTAATAGACCGCCGTTTCTCCGTGTGTCCATATACACGAAGTACGCTTTGACTCCGTGTATCCGCATACACGGAGTAATGGGTTTCATTCATTCCGTGTATCCGATACACGGAATAGTAAGCGCCTATTTCTTTTATGCACGGATTAACAGGCCGCTATTATTCCGTGTATCCGTATACACAGAATAGTAAGCGCTCTTTTAGTATTACACACGGAGTAATAGGCCGCTATTATTCAGTGTATCCGATATACGGAATAGCAAGCGCTTATTATTCCGCAGACACGGAGTAAGAGGACGCTATTGCCCCGTGGTATCTGGCACACGGAATATGAGGCGTTTATAATTCCGTACGCATTGGGTAATAAGTTGCTTTTCTTCCATCTATCCGTATAAACGAAGTAGTAGGCCTTTGTTCCTCCGCGGATCCGATACACGGGATAGTACGTGCTTCGTATGTCATTATACGCGGAGTAATAGGCCCTTCTGATTCCGTGTATCCGACACACGGAATATTACGCGCCGAATGTGCCGTATACACGGCGTAATAGGCCGCTTATTATTCCGCACACACGGAATAGTAGGCTCCTAGTATTCCGTGTATACGATACACGGAATATTCGGCGTTTAGTATTTTGCACACACGGAGTAATAAGCCGTTATTTCTCCGTGCATCCGATACACGAAACATTCCGGGCTTATTATTCCATGTCCACAAAGTAATAGGCCTTTATTATTCCGTGTGTCCGACGCACGGAATCATTAGCGTTTATTTTTCCGTACACACGTAGCAATCGGCCGTTATTATTCTGTTTATCGAATACATGGAAATTTAGGCGCTGATTACCGCGTATACACGGAACAGTAGGCCGTTATTTCTCCGTGTGTCCGATACACGGTATAGCAAGCGCCTATTTTTCTACATTCGAGTCATACGCCTTTACTATTCCGTGTTTCCGATAAACAGAATGGTAAGCGCCTATTACTCTGTATACATGGAGTATTTTGATAAATAGGACGTTTTTCCGTGTATCCGATGCACGGAGTAGTAGGTGTTTAGTATTTAGACCCTTATTATTCCGTCAGCTGCAGCAGCAAGAACAACAACGACGACAACAAATCTTACGACTACTACTACGAATACTACTAAGAATACTACTACGAATACTACTATTACTACTACTATCACTACTACTACTACTACTACTACTACTACTACTACTACTACTACTACTACTACTACTACTACTACTACTACGACTACGACTACGACTACGACTACTACTACGACTACGACTACGACTACGATTATCACTACTATTACTACTATTACTACTACTGCTATTACGCCCGAACTAGAAAGAACCAAGTTCCACCCTCCATCCCCTGGCCTTAGCATATTGGCAAGTATTGCGGTTCAGAAGTTGATTCAATATGTTTCTCCAGGAGCACGTGTTCAATATTGAGGCCGGGTGGGTGGAGGGTGTCATGCGAAGTGTTTCCTAAGCGTCAGGTTCAAAGTTTTTCATTCAACGGGAGGCTACGACGGTCAGCCCTTCTTCCCCGGCGGGGGCTAGGACGAGGATAAATCCGTTCTGGAGCGTTCTGGACCGCTCTCAGAGCGTTCTGGACCTTTCTCAGAACGTTCCGGACCGCTCTGCGAAGGCCCCGGCGCCCAGTACATTTTCCAGAGCCGCTGGATCTCAGAAGTTCTCGATATATCTTCACTCGATGTATCCTCGTCTTATTACCCTCGTCAAAATTAACCTCAAAAATGGCGACCACGCCCCTGTTATGTCGGCACGCTCTTCAATGTCGATAGACGCCCCTCCAATGTCGGGGCCAAGGCAAAAGTGGTCTGACCGGGAACGACTCGGAAGTTTGATGATGACCGATATTGGAGGGGCGGCGCATACAAGTACCTCGCAGTCACCGCCACTCTGACAAGTATCTCCCCACAAACAGTTCGGCCACGTAAGACATTTTTGAGGTTAATTTTGACGAGGGTTGTAGTTTCGTCTGATTCTCCAGTGCCCGAGCTTTCGCGGCTCCGAACCGCTCCCGGGAGTCGGCAGGAAGCCAGTTGCCGGTCCCGTCCCTCGTGGTCCTCAGTTCCTCCCGGCCCTTCCCGCGGGGCGCCAGATTCCAGGCCAAGGGCAAGGGGGTATACCAGGAGGAGGAGGAGGAGGAGGAGGAGGAGGAAGAGGAAGAGGGCTGAGCCTTAAGTCCGATCAACGTCAAGAGGGGGAAGGGGGCCTACTCTCCCCTCCTTCCTCCTGCATCCTTCCCCTTAACCCCCTCACCGGTCCGTAGCTGTCTCTTTTGTCGGTCTGTCTGTCTGTCGGTCTGTTTGTCTGTCTGCTTGTATGTCTGTCTGTCGGTCTGTGTGTCTGTCTGTCTGTCTGTCTGTCTGTCTGTCTCTCTGTCTCTCTGTCTGTCTGTCTGTCTGTCTGTCTGTCTGTCTGTCTGTCTGTCTGTCTGTCTGTCTGTCTGTCTGTCTGTCTGTCTGTCTGTCTCTCCCTCTCTCTCTCCCTCTCTTTCTCTCTTTTTCTCAGTTTTCTCTCTCTCTCTCTCTCTTTGCTGTTTCTCTCTCTCTCTCTCTCTCTCTCCCCCTCTCTCTCTCTCTCTCTCTCTCTCTATATATATATATAGATGTATATATACAAATGTATAACATAAATGTTTGTGTATATATATACATATATATGTGTGTAGGAATATTTCCGCCGTATGTATGTATTTGTTGTCTCTCTCCCTCTCTTTCTTTCTCTCTCTCTCTCTCTATATCTATCTCTCTCTCCCTCTCGCTCTGTGTACTGATCGATAAACGTATGTGTATGTGTACACATACATATCTCCTTCTCCTCTTCCTTTCCATCCTCCTGCTCCTCTTGCTGTTCCTGCTTCACTCGGGCCCCGATCGACGGACGATGGCCCCCCTAAAGGAGGGGGGTGTCGGAGGAGGGGACAGGCATACAGACAGACCGACCGACCGACAGACTTAGAGACACACAGACAGATGGACCGAGAAAAGAGAACGAGGTGAGAGGAGGAGAAGGATAGGACAGAAGAGGACAAGAGAAGAGAACATAATGAGGAGAAGCAGGAAGAAGTTTTGAAACTTCAGCCCCCAGGTGTTTAAGTCCGCGCAACTTCAGAAAGGAGGAGGAGGAGTAGGAGAAGAGAGCTTTGAGCTGCAGGATTGATCGGGTCAGCTGTAGCGGGGTCGAAACCAAGCCTTGGATCAGTTTAGGTCGAGAGAGCTTTCGAGTTGAGGATAACATCTTCCTCCTCCGCTTCCTCCTCCTTCTCCTCCTCCATCTCCTCCATCTCCTCCCCCTCCTCCTGCTCCTCCTTATCATCATCATCCTCTGCTTCGCTCGCTGACCCCGTTCCTAGGTGCAGGAGGAGGCGGCGAGGCAGGAGGCGGCGAGGCACGCTGCGAGGACGCAGGAGGTACTCCTCGCCAAGCCTGCGATCGCAGCCTCTGCTGCACAGGCAGCAACAGCCGCACCAGCCGCAGTACCAGCAGCAGCAGCACCAGCAGCAGCTCCAGCAGCAGCTCCAGCAGCAACCCCAGTGGCCGCTGCTCGCGATGCTGCGGCCGCGGCAGCGACGGCGGCAGCCGCAGCAGAAGCAGCGGCCGCGGCTGCCGCTGCTCGGGTCGGAGTCCCAGCCACGGGAGGGTCCGCTCGACCAGTTGGGCGCGTGGCGGCCAAGATGGCCGTGCGCACGGGATTGAGGTGCGCCTGCTGCTTCAAGCTGACTTGCGGCAAAGCTGGACCCCCCGTCCCAGCGCCGGGGCCAACGCCGCCGCCAGCGAAGCCAGTGCAGGCGCCGCCGGCCAAGCCAGCGCAGGCGACCGTGCAGCGCCAGGAGAGGGAGATGGTGCCGTTGGCAGATTTGTTGCAGATGCTGCAGATGGACTCCGTGGACCCCTCCGCGGAGGTGCTGCTCTTCCACGGGCGGCAGCCAGAGGCGCGCAACGCCCAGCGGCTGCACGGCGTCTACAGGAAGGAGGAGGAGCCGCTCAATGGGCGCCCAGTGTGGCAGAAGGTGGCCTCGGACAAGCCCACGATCTTGTGCTACAGCGAAAAACTCGGCATGTGGCGCGTCACGATCTCCCGTGACGCAAAGGGTGATTTCGCGCGCGTCAAGGGGTCCGCACCGAAGCCATGGGAGCTGCAAGCGGCTTGGCGCGTCTTTGACACTGGCGATGCCTACAAGGAGGACCCGAGCTTGCGCTTGCTGCTCCTCGACAGCGCGTCCCTGCCGGCACTGCAGCTGGAAGTGCCAATCCAGCTGGGCCCTGCAGCCTCTTCCAGGAAGGGCGACGCAGCAACTCGCCCGCAACCTGGCCCTCCGCCCAGCCACGCAGCCGCCACCGGCGAAGGCAGCTCCTCCGCCGCTCCCCCGGGCGGCCCAGGGCCCGCCGGCACCGGCAACCGGAAGCGGCGCGCCGGTCCCGACGGCCCCGCGGCAGCCAGCGACGGCACCGGCGCGGCAGAGGAAGAGGCATCCCCAGACCCCGCAGCCAAGCGGCCGCGCAGCGAATTGGCATCGATGGCCAGCCTTGCCAAGGTTCAGAAAGACAACTGATTATCCGGTGGGGAGGCTGGGGTTGGGAGAGATGATCAGATCGTCCGTGTAATCGCGCATGTTGAGCGTGCTCATTACACAGTCATGCCTCGTACCTTCCCAACCCCATCTTCCCGACTCGGGAACTGTCTTTCTGGAAGGTTGACCCTGCCATCGCGCATGTGTTACCTGAAGATACACCTGCCGATCACGTGTCTCACAGTAGGGTCCGCTTCGATTTCAGATCCAGCACGGCTCGGTACACCGGGATACACGACGGCGCGGCCCTTATTGACAGTCTGCTCTGTATCTGCACGCGTTCTTTACATTGCTTCTTTCCGTCGCCCTCTCCCCTGCTCCCCTCTCCCCCCCCTCCTTCTAAGAAGCAGCATCCTTCTAAGCAGCCTTCCACCCCTTCCCCCAATCCCTTTCCGACTGCTCCTTTTGTCGCCAATCGCCAATCCCCTGCTCCCTTTTCCTTTCGCCCCGTCTC
>CAUYUJ010021715.1:22500-25000 GCA_963575745.1 Prorocentrum cordatum | reverse complement strand
CGGCCCACTTCAGCCCAAACGCGCGAACGGCCGACGTCCAAAGGGGCGATCTAGCCGCCCGCTCATGCCAAGACGCCTGGACGGAAGGCAGTGCAGAGGCGCCGCTGGCTCGCCGCAGGCTCCACCCCCGCGCGGCTGCGACGCATGCGCTCGGCCAGCCGCGGCTTCTTCGCGACTGCGGACACCTCTGCAGTTGCACCGCGCACCAGCACAGAGGAAGAGGAGGAGGGGGAGGACGAGGAGGGGGAGGAGGAGGAGGAGGAGGAGGAGGAGGAGGAGGAGGAGGAGGAGGAGGAGGAGGAGGGGAGGAGAGGAGGAGGAGGAGGGGAGGAGGAGGGGAGGAGGGGGAGGAGGAGGAGGGGGAGGGAGGGGGGAGGAGGGGGAGGAGGAGGAGGAGGGGGAGGAGGGGGGGAGGAGGAGGGAGGAGGAGGAGGAGGAGGAGGAGGAGGAGGAGGAGGAGAGGAGGAGAGGAGGGAGGAGGAGGAGGAGGAGGAGGAGGAGGAGCAGGAGGAGCAGGAGGAGGAGGAGCAGGAGGAGGAGGAGGAGGCCCAGCGCCCCACGGCCCAACGCCCAACGCCCGCGCCTGCCGGCGACCACCGCGGGCCCCCCCCACCGCAGACCACAGCTCGGCCCACCGCCGTGGCTCGCTGGCCCGCGCTCGGCCCCGCAGCGTCACGGAGCCGCGGGCCACGGCGCGCCACGGAGCCGCGCACGGCCCGCGGCCGACCGGAGCCCGCCGCGGTTGGCGGCGACCCGCCGCGGGCGTTCCACGTGGAACGCTGCTGGCGACCCGGAATCGGTCGATGCCGAGCGATGGGGCGTTTCGGAGACGGTGATTCGGAAACGGCCGATCGTTCCATCGGCGGCGAGCCCAGGGGGGAAGATGAGAAGGAGAAGGCCGTGTCAGGAGGCTCGGAGGTCCCCTGGCCTTCGGAGCAGTTTTCTAGTCCTTACCCGAAGACACAGAGAAAACTTCTCAGAAGGCGCGAGGGCTTCTGAGAAGTCCCGCCGCCTTCTGAGAAGGCCTTCTCCTTCTCATTTCCCCCCTCGCTCGCCGCCGATTCAAGGCTGAACGATCCCCGCCCGCGGTGTCAGAGACCAACGCTGGAGTCGGCACGACACGAGCTTGCCGCAGTCGGCTTGAGCGTGATGTCCCCGCCCCGCCTTTTCTGGACCCCCTCATGGCTCTCAGGTTCGTCCACCCCCGAAGCCGTCGGGTACTTATGCAGCGATCCATTTCCATCTTTACCGGTTGGCCCACCAGGAGGGCAAGGCCCATCCCACACCCATCCCGTAGGCTTCCGCCCAAATCATGGCGAGGGCGGCTCTGCTGGCTGTCGATTTGCTCCTGGACAAATCCGGCCGTAGAAGGCGGTAGAGTGGAGACCATTGCCAAGAAACACCTTGCTTGCCTCCAGGGTGCCATGGGTTTCTTGGGTTTCGATGGTTTTGCAATGGAAAGCGTGACGTCCCCACACCAAAAATCAGTGGACGTCCCTGGGGTCTCAGGGCTGAGTTTCTCGTGGAAGCTTTCTTGTGGACTGGCCTCCACTGCAGTGCGGTCAGGAGACGTGCTTCCCCCAGACGCTCCAGCCTCTCCCCCGGGGATGGCCCATCCCCGCCGTGGTCCCACCAAGCGCCAGGCGCAGCCCCCCTGGATCTTCGTGGACGTGCGCTGGGCTCCTGCGCTCTCCCAGAAGCTGACCACACGCCACGGTGTAGGACGAGGAGGAGGAGCAGGGCGAGGACGAGGAGGAGGGGGAGGAGGAGGAGGACGAGCCTAGGACGGGCAGGACGAGGACGAGCAGGACGAGGAGGAGGAAGAGGACGAGGAGGACGAGGAGGACGAGAACGAGGACGAGGAGCCGGAGCAGGACTAGGAGGGGGAGGAGGTGCGAAAGGGGGAGGCGGAGGAGGGCGTCGGGCCTTGCTTGACCACGGGGGGAGCTGTCAGCTGCCCCGGCAGAACGCCGGCTGCGAGCCGCCGGCCCGAGGCCGCGGCCCAGGACAGGGGGAGTCACCGTGGAAGCAGCACTGGGCGTGGGGTCTGAGCAGGTTTGAGCTCGTCAGTGGTTTGGGCTCCGTTCCCACGTTCAAGGGAGACGGCGCGGCCGAGGTGTCCGGATCTCGTTCCAGGTCGGCTTCAACCAGACGGGCTGCCAAGAGGCCGCTGGCGGCACACTGTTGCAACTCTTGCTTCGATTTCTGATTCCACTTTGCATGCCCTCATGCTCGTATCTCCCACCACCTGTATCTCTTGTCTTGTGTACCAGTCCGCTTGCCAGCTCCCCTACGCACGCATACATATGCGGCGTTCCAGAAAGGGCCTTGCCTTCGAGGATCGAAGGAGATGCCATCTCTTCCGCGGCGGAAGGGCGGCGAAAGCATAACGAGGCCGCCTCCGCCAGCGGAAGCTGGCGGAAGGTGGCGGAAGTAAAAAATGCGCCCCCGAGAGATGACAACATTTTTGGGTTCAGGGACATGTTATGGGGGACCCGGG
>CAUYUJ010021715.1:0-17500 GCA_963575745.1 Prorocentrum cordatum | reverse complement strand
TGGACCCCCCTACTAAATTTCCTGGGGCCTGGAGGGGGTTCAGACCCCCCCTACGTTATTTTTCCCTGGGCAAGTAATTAATATGAATGATGTCTGCCTCTTGGGGCCCTCGTGGTGGTCCTCTTGAGGTACTCTTGGGCCTTCTTGGAGGCCTTTCGAGCCGTCTCTCAAACATAGATTTGGACATTTGTCGGTTCCGATGATCCCGTCCCATCTCACGGTCCTCATATTATGACGCTTCCGTTTGTGAAGCTCAGGGCAACGAGAGTTATAGGCGAATTTGAGTCAGTGGGGTGCTCTAGTGTGGCAGCGGGTGCAGAAGTGAGAAATTGAGAAACTTGAAAATTAGAACTGGTCAGTGATTGGGCCAATCAAATACCAAGAACGCCAGAAGCCGAGGGGAAGTCAGAAGCACGAGCCAGCCGTGGTGCCACAGAGCAGTGGGGAGCGCGGAGCTCCAGACGCGCCTCGCCCTGCGTGGACCTTGCGACTGCTCCTCGTTCTCATCCTCCTCCTCCGTCCCACCCTCCCTCCCTCCCTCCCTCTCTGCTCGCTGCTCCATTTCCGACTCTTGACCAACCTATCTACGCGGTTTGTTCTCACTCTCCCCAGCCTCCCGATGGCTGCCCGCATTTCCATCGTTCAACCAAGGGGAGGGGGCCGCGCAGCCCGTCGGAGGTTCCAGCGTGGAGCGTTCCCACAGGTTTGGTCTTGAGTGCGCTTCTGCCTAAGCCCCCGGCCCACTCTAGCCGTCAACTGGCGGTCCCGCGATGTCCCTCCTCGTGATTCTGGCCCTCCACGTGCTTTCTCTCCTTGGCGCTTGCTGTGCGGGATTCGGAGAGTGTTGGGATTAATTTCGGCTGGCACTTGTACGCTTCGGAATTGCCCAGAGTGGGACTCGGAGAGTACTGGGACTTGCTGCTTGCACTGACTGGAAGTGAAGTGGTACGCGATCGGGGGGGTTCTCCAAAATCCCCTGACTCCTCATGACCTCGGTCTCAACGTTGGGTGTGGGACAGAGAACTTCCCGCACGGTCGAAGAACACCTTTCCGGAGGCCCGCACTGGTGTCAAGAATAGAATTCGAAGTTCAGGGTCTCTTGTTTCCCGCTGGGCGGGACCCTGCCTGTACATACTCAAAGCCCTTTAGGCGAGAGCGAGGGTCGTGGTGAGGCGTCGCCTGTAACCGAGGTTTCTGGGCAGCATGGAAGCCTTTTGTAAATGAAGTGAGCACGCGCACACGTAAACGTATGGTTATATTGCACAGTCAACGTGCATCGTCGTTTGTGCGTCCATCTGGCACTCGTGGTTGCCCTCATCCTTCTGCTTCCGGATGCGCCTTCCTTGCCTTAGTGGCTCGTTTGCTTCAACCCTTTGCAACATGTTGTTGACCAGTGTGTCACATGTGTGATCAATGAAGGGGCAGCGTAAAAGATGTACGGGCACATCGACAGCAAAGCTCTTTCGTGGCGGCAGTTTCTATGGGTTGTTCAACAACGTCATCATCCGTAGCCGGTTTGGCCAAAACCGTGTTCTTTTGGGGGCTCGCCGGGCTGCAAGCATGCGACAGCTCCAGCCCGGTCGGTAGAGCGCCTGCGCGGACCCACATTCCGATAACTAATGGAGCATGGCTTTCCCTCGCACCGGCAGCCTGGAGCTGCCCGGATCGAGCGCACGCCAGAGGAAGAGAAGGAGCATTTCGAGAGACAGGAGGAGAAGTTGCAGCTCGCTCTGGAGAACAGGCTCGCTCACAAGAGAACCATATTCTTTCCTGGGAGCAGGATCCGCATGAATGTCATCCCGCTGTTTCTCAACGTGCTAGTTCCATGGGCAGTTTTTATCCAATATGCTTGCGCCAGTTTGCCGACCCGCAGAAGAGGAGATGCGCGGTTTCCGATTTCGTGGGTGCTGTTCGACACCTCCCATCGTGCTGTCTGCGTGCGGTTGTTGTTAATTCGTCCTCCTCTTCCTCCGCGTCTGTTGCGGGGTTTCTTTGGGGCCACTTCGAGGCCAAGAGGGCGGCCTCTTGGAGCGACTCTGGACGCTTCTCGTGCCCCCACCAGCCAATTCAGAAACGATGCCCACGAGAGTTGTTTGGGTGAGGATTCTGAGGGAGGGCAGGAGGATGGAGAGGAAAACAAGGAGGAGCAGAAGGAGGAGGGCGAAGAGGTGGAGAGGAGGAGAAGCAAGACGAGGAAGAGGTTTTCGCGGATCTTCTGCTGTGAGAGCATGCTGGACGAATTTTGGGGGTATCGTGGGGTCTTCTTGTGGCCCTCTTGGAGTCCTTTTGGGACTATCTCCGGGCCCTTTTCGGGCTGTCTCAGGGATTTCGAAACTCTTTGGAGGGGGGAGGGTGGGGCGATCTCGGGCCCCATGGCTCAAGGCCATGGAGCGCCCGACGACCGCGAGTCGTCCGCGGCGTTTCGAGCGCGAAGGGCTTTGCGCCGAGGGCCTAAGTGAATTTCGGTGGAGTTTGAGAGCTGGCGGGAGCGCGGCAGCGGCGGGATGGTGGCTCCTGCTGGTGGTACTGCTGCCGCTTGCACTGGCGCTCGCAGTGAGAAGGGTGACGGCTCCTTCTGGTCGTGCTCGTGCGGACAGTGGAGCTAGTGCATTCGCCAACGGTGCTTCGGCTGTCAGGCCCGGCCCCCCCCGTAGGCGGTCAGGCGCGTGGCCAGCCAGCCGCCCGAGCCTGACGCCGACGGCGTCGTCCGGTGGCGGCCGCGGGGCCTCGCCAGCCACTGCGCGGCCGTCCCGAGTGGAGGAACTCCAGCGGGCCATCGAGCACCTGGAGGCCATCCCCAGCCTTGGCGGCGGCGGAGACGAGTTCGCGGCGGAGCGGCTTGCCGACCTGCGAGCCCAGAAGGAGGAGGCGGCAGCAGCGCTGGCCGCAGACAAGGAGGCGGGCCTGTCGCCAGCAGCCAGGCTGCGCAAGGCTGCCAACACGGTCGGCAGGGCTGAGCGCAAGGCGGCGGGGGCGAGGAAGGCCCTGGCAGCAGCCACCGCAGAGGTGTGCGAAGCGGAGGCTGCCCTGCAGGCGGCGCGCGACAGGCTGCAGGATGCTGAGCTGCGCCAGAGGGAGGCACAGGACCGCATCGCGGTGCTGGAGGAGGAGGCCGAGAAGGCCAGGGCGAGACAGGAGCGGCTGCGGGTCACGGACGGCGACTTGGAGGCCACGCGTGGGTTCTTCCTGCAGTTGCGCACGCTCCCGACAGCGCACTCGGCAGGCAACTTCGCCAGGGCCTGGGAGCGCGCCACGCAGCAGCTGCAAGCGGTGGAGGAGACGCTCGCCCTGCAGGAGTCTGAAGCCACGGCGCGGCATCGGAAGAGGTGGGGAGACCGCTGCCTGGAAGACGGCGGGGCCATCGACTCCGACGCGAACATCGAACTGGAGCTGCCCACACAACCAGCCGCCGAGCGCGGGCAGGCGGAGCGGCGGCCGCCTGCAGCGGGCCTATGGCCGCGAGTGCAGCCCGGCGCTGTGCGAGACCTGGTGGAGGCGGCCGCCGATGTGGCCCGCCGGCGACAGCGCCAGGCAGCGCCGCGGGCGTGGACGGAGGAGCTCAGCGGCACTGTTAGCCCATGTGGGGATGGCCCGTCGGCTGGAGCGCAGGTGCCGGCCCCAGCCGATCTGACCCCGCGAGAGCTTAAGGCGGCGAGCATCGCATCCACCAACGGCGCCTTCTGGGCCCAGGCGCGGACAGCCATCGAAATCGAGCACCTGCGCGACGGGGGGGCAGGGTGGCCTTTTTCTCGCACAGGAGACCAAGTTCATGTCTGAGGCGCCAGCCCCCACCGCATTGGCCCGCGCAGGCGCAACAGGACCCAGGCGGCGCTAAGCCCATGCAAGCGCGCGGGGCTGAAGACGCAGGAGGCCCCCTCGGGCTCGGGCACCCTGGCCGCCAGCTTCCGCGGCGCGGCGCAGCTGGACCAGCACTGGGGCGACCTCTCGCACAGGGCCCTGGCGCGCAGGGTGGACTTCGGCCACCTGGCGGCGGCGGCGGCCAGCGCCCGCCTCGAACACTCGGCGAGGCTCTCGGGGCTGAAACTCGAGCTGCTAGGCGCCCCCCAGGTGTTCCTGAATGAGTTGAGGGGGCCGTTCATCGTCGGAGGAGGTTGGAACGCGGGTCGCTCGGGCACTTAGTTACCAGGGCCTCGAACCAGTCCGCCGCGTCTTCGACGGGGAGGGGCGCGAGGGCGCAGAGCTTCCCGACGCGCAGGCGAAAGTCAGCGTTCTCGCCGCACCTCTCGCGCAAACCCAGGTCGACGACGCGCCCGCGCGCGGCGGCCCTGAAGGGGAAGCGGCACCCGCCGACGTTGATCTCGCGGAACACGGCCGAGGCCGCCCGGCAGGAAGCCTTCTCGCAATCAAGCAGGAGGGCGGGCTCGGGGCCATCGGGGGGGAACAGTTGGAACGCTGTCTCCCATGCGCGCTTGCACTTTGCAGTCTTCTTGTCCGCCGGCAAGATGTAGCGCCCAGGCTCAGCGCGCCCGTTCAGGCATCCGCGCACCGCGCGCACCTGGTCTGGTCGGGGCGGGCGGGCGGGCCCCAACGGGCGGGCCGGGTCGGGTCGGGCGGGCGGGTCATTACAGCATGGCGCGTCATCGAGGTCGGACGCGAGTTTCCGCGCGGGCGGGCCGGGTCGGGTCGGGCGGGCGAACCTCGACAGGCGGGGCGGGTCAGGTCGGGCGGGTGGGCCCTGACGGGCGGGCCGGGTCGGGTCGGGCGGGCGGGCCATTAAGGCATGATCCATCTTCGACGGATCGGGCGGGCGGGCGAGCTGCAAAGGGCAGGCCGGGTCGGGCCGGGCGGGCGGGACATCATAGCATTGCACGCCAGCGAGGCGGGACGCGAGTATCCGACCTGGCGGGTCGGATCGGGCTGGGCGGGCGCACCCAAACGGGCGGGGCGGGTCGCGTCGGGCGGGCGGGCCCCAACGGGCGGGTCGGGTCGCGCGGACGAGACGTCGAAGTACGATGCATCATCGAGTTGGCACGCGCGTGCCCTAACGGGCGGGACGGGCCGGGCTGGCCCTAACGAGCGGGGCGGGGGTAGGGCGGGCGGGCCCCAACGGGCGGATCGGGTCGGGTCGGGCGGGCGCTTGTGGAATTGGTTATAAGGACCGGTCCTGCGGAATTGGTCCTGTAGAACCGGTCGCGCGGTCGATCCCGGGGACTTCAATAGGTCAGCACTCGTTTTCCCTAATTATGCTCGTCCTGCTCCGCGCTGCCGCGCGCCCCTCCCCCTCCCTGCAGCTCCGCGCCATGGTGCGCGCTGACCCGCGCTTTGCCACGGAGTTCTTTCATTTGGAGGAGGAGGAGGAAGAGGAGGAGGAGGAGGAGGAGCAGGAGGAGGAGGAGGAGGGAAAGGACGACGATGACGACGACGGCGGTGGAGGCGAGTACGACATCGATGAAGACGACGACGACGACGACGACGACGACGACGACGACGACGACGACGACGACGACGACGACGACGACGACGACGACGACGGCGGCGGCGGCGGCGGCGACGACGACGACGACGACGACGAAAATGACGACGACAACGACGACGAGGACGACGACGACGACGCCCGACACCCGACGACCGACGACCGACGACGACGACGACGACGACGACGACGACGACGACGACGACGACGACGACGACGACGAAAATGACGAGGACGACGACGACCGACACCGACGACCGACGCCCGACGCCCGACGACCGACGACCGATGACTGACGTTTGACGACCGACGACCGACGACGGCGACAACGACGAGAACGAGGAGGGCGGGGCCCAGCCCCCACCCCCGCGCGCGTCCGCCGCCTCACGGCCTAAAGTGCTCCGACGGCTTCCCATGGGCTGTCCATTACGACGCCGTGCCATACGGCGCCGTGCCGCTATGACGCCTTGCCGTTACGACGCCGTGCCGTCACGACGGCTTTTTGTCGGGTTCCATAGGCTCCCTTGCCGTCCCGCGTTTTTCCCCCCACCCCCGGCTTGGCTCGTTCGAAGGTTCGCAGGGTTCCCTGCTGGTTTTCCGTGTTTGCGCGTGGTGGCGGATCTCGTAGAGATTTTGGAGCCGCCGCGCGTCGCCTGGGCAGCGGGCGACGTCGATCTTCGAACCTCGAGGGTCGTCGAAGGCTCGAGGTTCGAGACATTCTGCTCTTCGGAGGCTCTCCTCGTCGCGATGGGTGGCGTAGGTCGAAAAGCTGGTGCGCCTGAATCCCAGGAGGGCTCGAAGGACCCACTCTGAGCTGATTGGCGCCCTCGGGGGCCCCACAACCATCATTTTCGTCCTCCTCCTCCTCCTCCTCCTCTTCCTCCTGCTTCTTCTATTCTCTGTGAGCAAGCTCCTGCTGTCTCCGCAGCTTCTCTGCCCAAGTGCCCCCCCCGTCGGCCGCGCGTGCGGACGCCTTATGCAGGCGCTCGCACAAGCGGCTCTCGGAGGCGCTGGGGAGATCTTCTTCAGGGGGCTGCGGGCCGCGCTCTACGAGCGGCTCGTGTCCGCCCCCCTCTCTGTGCTTCAGGACCCAGGGCCTCCTGCGCCGGCCTGGTCCATCCAGCAGGCGGACTCGTCCGAGGGTGAGGGGGCTTACTGTCCCCTCCCTTCGGCGGGTTCCGCCTGCCCCACCGTCTGCCTCGGGCTGGCGGTGGATCTGAGCGGCGGGGTCTCTCCCTGGCTGCTCAGCACGGTCGTCGCCCTCCTTTGGGTGACGGCCGCGTGCAGCGCCTGCGCAGGCTGCTGCTTCGGGCTGCTGGGCCCGCACGTGTGGCGGAGACTCAGGGCCTCCGTCTGGCCGCGCGGAGCGGTGCCTGCCTCCCTTGGGCAGGACCGCCGTGCGGCGCGAGCGCTGGCTTACGGGGTTCCGCCTCGGCCTCGAGCGCTCGAGCGGGCAGACGCCCAGCATTCGGGGAGCAGCTCCCACGGCAGCACCCATTGATGGCCGAGCTGCCACCAGTCGGCGGAGGGCCTCTATGGCCCGAGCTCTACCCATTCGCGGCTCCCACGGCTCGCGGCTACGCACGATGGCGTTTAGACGACGGCGACACCAGCTGGGCAGCTATCCCCCTCGCGTCTCGAGAAGGGGGCATCCTTCTGGCCCTGCCTGGCGCCTTTCGCCCTACGGCGGAGCTCGAGGCTGCCGAGGCGGGGGGTTTTGCTGGGATGATAGGCCCTTTCCAGCTAGTGGACGTCCAGCTCCAGGGGGCCGCTTCGCGGCCGCTCGCCACTACTGCATCCGTCCTCGTCGTGGATATCGAGGTTGCAGAGCTCGAGCTCGAGTCGCTTTACCCTCTAGAGGTCGGCGAGGACGCAGCCATCGTTCCCTTCGCCGAGGTGCGGGGCCGCGTCTATTGGCCTCATCCTTCAGGGGTTCGGGTGCTTCGCGAGGGTTACGCACGCTTGCACGGCGCCCCGCCTACCGCAGGGGAAGAGCCGCTCCCAGGGGCCGATCGGGCTACTCCCTATCACTCTGCCGACGAGATGGAGGAGCCCGAAGGGTTCGCGGCCGACGAGGAAGCCGAACGCACGGCCCCAAGTGCGCGATCTCCCGCGGACGCTGGAGCGCCGCGCGGCCCGCCCGCGAAGCGCGCGGGCACAGCCGCGCCGCCACGGGTCGCGGGTCCCGCTCCGATCGCTCCTGGTGCCCCTGCGGCGGCTCTGGACGACGGGGCTCCTATGACTCGTGCCGAAGTAGCTGCCGAAATGCGCGCTTTGCTTGCAGCCCACGCGGCCTCCACGATGGTCGGCCGACCCGAGCCGCTGGGCTCCGCTCCGGCTGCTCGGAGCGATCGGCCCGAGGTGCCTCAGCTTTTCAGCGACGAAGCGGTGCGCCTCGGGCTGGATCCTGCGGGGATCGAGGCCGCCCTGTCCCACGCGCCCGTGGCTCCACAGCGGGTCTCCGCGCGTCCCAAGGGTCCGACCTCCGCGCTGGTCTCGGCGTGGGAAAAGGCGCGCTCTCTTGCTGTCCCTCGGGCCCCTTCGTCCGGTTTCGGAACGATGGGTCCCCCGCCGCCACCTGGGCTAGCCCATCCCGCTGCGGCCGACGGCTTTGCCGAGGTGGGCGGCGCCGACGGGTCAGAGCCGCCCCATGCGGCCAATCCGACGGACCTCAGCCTCATGCTACAGTGCCTGCACCAGTCCCTCCTTCTGCAGCAGGGGCGGGGCCATCGCCCAACCGTCCATCCGCTGCTGGGGACCCTGAGCGACTCAGCTCAATCTCCGCCCGCGAGTTCGGGCGACCCCGCGCCCGCATCGGCTCAGATGGGGGGCATTGCTCGGAGGCGCGAGTGGCAGCAAGCGCTGATACAGCACGGCCCCGACGTGCGAGGGCTGATGAAGGAGAATTTGGCCCGCGTTCTGGGCGTGGAAGTCAGCGCCGTGACCCCCATGGCCATGCATCAGTACTTTCGGGAGCACAGTCCTTTGGGGGCTCAGCCGACGACGCACGAGTTGTTGACGCATTTCGCCTTCCTCAGCGCCGAGCTGTGGCGGGCCTGCGAGGAGGGCAACCCCGAGAGAGTCCAGACTCTTCTGACGTGTCAGTGTATGTTCATCGACCAGCTGGCGGGGGACCGCGGCTATCTCGAAGCCGCCTGGTTCCTCACGGGACTGGAGCCTCCCCCGTGTCGCGTGACCAGTCGTCACACGGAGCGCGAGGCCCAGACCCCGTTTTCACCCCTGGTGGATCCTCGCTGGCTGTCGGCGCAGGGCGAATACGTGAAGGAGCTGCAAGCATTTCGGGCGCGTCTCGACGCCGAGCGCGCCGTCGCGCTCCCCAAGCATCCACCTCACCAGCCCAAGCAGCCCAAGGTTTCGAAGCAGCCCTTCAAGTCCCAGGGTGCTTCCAAGGCACCGAAGGCGGTGCCCAAGAAGGACTGAAGGCGCCTTTGGCGCCCGCCTCCTGGAAGGGTGGGCCTTCGCGGGGCCGGGGTACGCCGCCGCACACAGACTGCACCGACGCTGTTGCGGTTGCTAGGCGCGTTTGGGCACAGCGAGGGCGTGAGGGTAGGAATGCGCTCTTCCAGCGATGCTGTTGCGGCCCCGCAGGGAGGAGTACGTTCCGCCACCACGCCCTTCGCTCTGCTCCGAACCGCTTCTCGGATCCCTTCGGCCATTTTGGCCGACGCTTGCCTCAGTCGAGCGCGCCCTCCAGGGGGCCTGCAGCCCCTGAGGTTGGTGTCCCTGCTGGTGCCTGTTCTCCTTCAAGCACCCCTGCTGCTCTTGCCAAAGTCGCGCCATTCGTCGCTGACTTGTCTGCCTTGCTGCGCCTGTTCCCAGGCGCGAACATTGATATCACCCACTGGGCAGCAGCGCTGTCCCAGGTTGGGATGGGTGCTCGATGTTCTCTTGGATCTTTCTCCCGCTCATCTATGCGTGCAATGGACAGGGACGGCCCGTACCTTTTGGGGCCGCCTCCCCGCGATCCTTGGCCGTGCCCGCCTGCTCCACCTCTTGGTCCCCCGCCTGACGGCTTGTCGGCGAGGCGCAGGGAGCGCTGGAGACTGCGGCGCGCGGCGCGGACGCTCGCGCAGTATTCGGTTATTGCGTTGAACTGGCTCACCTTGGGTCACCCCAGCCTCGCTCCCGCCGAGGCTCGCGTCCGCGCCACGGTCTCGCCCTGCCAGGAGGGCGTCCGCACCCGTATCGAACGGTTGTGTCGGATCGCAGTTCGCCTCGCCCGTGGCGGCAAGAGCGACTTAGGTCGAGCCTTCGCCAAGTTCGACTCCACTGAGGTCTCGCTCCATGGCCTGGCCACCCATGTTGCAGCTTTGGAGGCCTCCTTCACCTCCTCTTCTTCCGTACCCGCCCCCATGCGGCACTGCCCGACCAGCGCTCCTTCCTGTGCCTGGTTCGTTGGCGACTGCGGCGGCTTGGGACTCCACCCAGGCCGAGCCCTTCGATTTGAAAGTCAGGGCGTCTCGCATCAAGTGGGATTATTCGCCAGAGTTTGATCCCGTTCCCTTCCTCTCTGACGCTCGAGTCCGCGAAGCTTTCATCGATCCTGAGGTTATGCGGCTACCGGCATCAGAGTGGCCTGCTGGCCAGAAGGGTGCGCGCGTCCATATGGACCGCGCCGAGCTGTGGGCCCTACTCCAGAAGTGGGATGCCTGCGGCGCCCTGTACCTGACTCCTGCTTCGGACCTCGCCTGGGATGAAGCCTGTGGAGCTTTCAGGGTACCGAAGGACAGCGATTACGACAGGCTGATCCTGAACCCCACGGTCGTGAACAGCCGCTGTGCTTCAATTTCGTCCAGCACCCAGCGCCTTGGCCAAGGTTTCCTGCTGTGCCGTTTGGGGCTGGCACCTGGGGAGTGGCTGGCAGTTTCTTGTGACGACCTACGGGAGTTTTACTATACTTTCCGCGTCCCCCCCGCGCGCGCCAGACGTAACGCCCTGCGCGTTCGCCTGCCATCCTCGCGTTTCAAGGCCTTTCGAGCCTGGCGCCCCGAGCTGGAAGGTGTGGATGTCGCGCCCTGCCTCAATGCTCTGGCGATGGGCGACAACATGGCTGTGGAGATTGCCAACTCTGCGCATGAAGGCGTCTTGCACAGCTTCGGGGCTTTGCGGCCTCACGAGCAGGTTGTCCACCGCTCGCCCTTCCCGCGGGGCCCGTTTGTCGAGATGCTGAATATTGATGACCATACAGGTTTTCAGAAGCTCTCGTGGCGTGGCTCCGCTCCTCGCCCCGACGACCCGTGTCGCCGTGATCGTGAGGTCTTTGCCGCCTGTGATGCGGGTTACCCGCGCGTGGGCCTGATACAGCATCCAGGCAAGCGCGCGCGCGGCGAAACGCACAAGGTGGTGGTGGGCGCCGAGGTGGAGGGGCGCATAGGCATCGTCTGCGCTCCTCTTGTGCGGACGGTGGCCCTGTGCAGGCTGACCCTGATCCAAATCTACCTCGGGATCACCACCCGCTCCCTGCTAGCCTCTCTGGTGGGCTGCTGGGTCCAGGTCTTCCTCTATCGCCGCCCGATGCTCGCCATCTTTACGCACGTCTACAACTTCTTGTCGCGCCTGGCAACCGAGGACGGCATCGAATACGACCTGCCCCCTTATGTTCGCGACGAGCTCCTGGCCTGCACCTTCTTAGCCTTTACGGCTATAACCGACCTTCGGGCGCAGCCTTGCCCCGAGTTGTTCGGTACGGACGCGTCTCTCGGCTGGGGGGGCGTTGTCCGCGCTCCTATCAGCCCGCAGCTCTCTGCCGAGCTGTGGCGCAGATCGGAGCACGGGGGGTGGCACACGATTCTGCACAATCGGAGCCTCCTCGCCGTGCTCAGCCGCGGCGTGCCCTTGGGCCCTGAGCTCACCCAACTGCATCACGACCTGGGGCTCCCTTCTATTGAGCCCCCCGTCGCGCCGCGTTGGGTCACCGAGCTATCAGAGGCGCTGCGCTTTCGGCTCGCGTACAAATGGGAGTTCCGCATGCCTCGTCACATCAACATCCTTGAGACAACAGTGTATAAGAGTCTGTGCAAATACTGCTGTGTTCGCCTCCCTGACTCTCGGATCCCCGTTCTCCTGGATTCAAAAGTGGCTTTGGGCGCGACCGCGCACGGGCGCAGCAGCTCTCCTGGTCTATCTCATGTTCTCTCGACCACTTTGCCCTATGTGATAGGAGGAGGTTTATATATGGGAGGCATGTACGTGCCCACGGACGTGCATAGGGCCGACGATCCCACGCGCAACCGCGCGGTGAGGCCCCCGTCCCGTGACCCTCCCGCCTGGTTAGTGGAAGCCGAGAGAGGAGAATTTACTCGCTTTGATTGCATCGCGTACGCCGACTCTCGCTCGCCATTCCCTACCTGTCTCTGGGGCCGATTTGTTGCGCAGCTTGTGGCTCGAGGCCCCGAGGGGTTGCTCAGCCACCGTTGGGCGGCCGCCCCCCCCCTCCCGGTGGGTGCGGGCATGGCCGCCGACGCCGCCGGCGACGGCGCCCAGGGCGAAGCCCTCGACCCCTCGGGCGCCGCCGAGAGCATCAGCGAAGCTGCTCTCGCCAGCGGAGAGCGTCGCGGGCCTCGCAACGCGCTCTTCGCTGACTGCGATCGGCGTCTCACATCCACAGCAGACGCCACGCCCAAAGCGTCTGCGTCCTCGGCTGGCGGCTCGCACGGCCCCGACCCTGTCGCCGCCAGCGCTGGTTCGGCTCCCCCCGCCGCCAAGCGTGCGCCGCCCCTGGCCCTCCGCTCCAAGGCCGCGGCGGCCCCTCCGCCTGCGATCGGGGGGGGCTCGTCGCGCGTCGGCTCGCGGGAAGCGCCAAAGGGGGCCACGGCTGCTACCCCCCGCGTCTTCCAGCGAGCGGCCAGGGTGAGCGCCTCTCGCCAGCTGCTTGGCGTCGTGGACGGGGCCTCGCGCAGCACCATTGAGGCCGCCTTCAGGCGCCAGTCCCTGGTCTACCATCCAGACAGGACTCCTGCACACTTCGGGGCCGACGAGCGAGCAGCCCGCGCGCTCAAGTGGAAGCAGCTCTGCGACGCCAAGTCAGCGCTGCTCCAGGCCCTCTCGCAGGCCGCCGCGCCGCCCGCCGCTCCTAGCACGGGCGGTGACGGTCCTGCCGCTCGCGCCTTCGCCCAGGCAAAAGCGGCAGGGAAGGGCGCCCGCAAGGGCAAGCTGGCTCCTGGGTCGGCCATGGCCCTTCAGGCGCTCGAGGAAGCGGTCTCTTCGCGGGTCGCCCTGGCGAGTGCCGAGCTGGCCCCTCGGGCTGCCCTCCCCGCCTCGGGTGCGCCTCTCCCAAGCAGGGTTTCGTCTGCCCTCGCGACGCGGGCGGCTGAGTCTGATGCCATCCTCGCCTCCGCCGTGTCGCGCGGCCGCGTGGAGCTCGACGCACTCCGCACCGCGCGTGCCGACGCCACCAGGCGCACGGTGCAGGCTCCAGCACGCGGCGAAGGCGAGCGTGCCGTCGCTCGTGCTGAGCTCGCGGAAGGGATGGCCGACCGCGCCTACTTCCGTCGCTTGCGCGAGGCCGCCAGTCGTGAGGCCGCGGGCTTGCCGCGTACGGCTCCCGTCCAGCTGGGTCGGGATTGGCGCAAAACTCTGCGCGCCGTCCTGCACAACGCTGAGGTCTCGACGGGCCTCGCCAACGCGGATCGCGCCGCTCGTGCTGGGGACGCCCCCGCGTCGTCTACTGGGCGCTCTCTGGCCGAGGTGGAAGCTGAGGACCCGCGCACCTTGGCGAGGCCTGCCGACGACCCAGCGTCCAGCTTCGGAGCCGTGAGGGGCCCGCGCGGTCCTGGGCGCTCCTGGCCGAGGTGGAAGCTGAGGACCCGCGCACCTTGGCGAGACGACCCAGTCCAGCTTCAGCCGTCGCGAGGGGCGCGCGGTCCGCGCCCGCCTGGGCCCGCGGGACGAGGCTGTCGAGGACCAGCCCAATCGCGGTGATCACGCGCCACACTCCGCCTCGCGCACGGGCGCCGCGCGCAACAAGCGCGCCAAGAAGCAGCGGCGAGCTTCGACGGCGGCGCTACCCGCCCCTGAAGAGGGAGCCGCCACGACGCCGGGCCGCAGGGCGCGTCGCACTGCCAATGCGCGTCGCTGGGCAGGCGCGGCACGCCCCAGCTCCGCCGCGGGAGTGGGCCCTCCACCGCGGAGCCGCAGCCCTGCCCGCAGCCGTACGCGGTCTCCGAACCCGTACGGGACTGATCACACTTCCCCCTCGGGAGGCTGCTCCTCGCCTCCCATCGACGTCTCGAGCGCGCCTGAGGAGCCGTCGGGGCCGCCGGCGGGGGAGGCATCGGAAGACCCGCACACTCCTGAGGGGTCTCCTCCAGCGAGCGCCCGCAGCCGCTCGAGAGCGGAGCCCGCGTGCGAGGAGGACTCACCGACGGAGCTCGAGGACGTCGTTTTGAGTGCCCTCACTGACTCCTCGGTGGACCTCGAGCGCGTCGTGGCGGGCCTTAACCCTGAGGCCCTCCGCCGCTTGCAGGCGGCCTTCCCTCGCCGCGCGGAGGCCTCCCCGCCCGCCGCTCACGCTGCGGCTCGCAGCCGCTCTCGGGGCCGCGGCACGCGTGCTGGCTCCGAGACGCCGCGGCCCGTCCCCCCGCCGCCATCGCCACCCCGTCACCACTCTGGTGGGCGTGCGGCGTCGCGTTCCCGTGCGTCGCCTGGGCGTCGCGCGGTGCGCTCCCCTCGAGTCGCTCCGAAGCGTCGCCCGAGCCCCGCCACTTCGCAGCGGCCAGCCAGCTCCCGCGCGGACTCCGCTGCTCAGGCCCCTCCGACTTCGGTAGGCATGCGCTCTTCCAGCGATGCTGTTGCGGCCCCGCAGGGAGGAGGGCGTGCCGCCGAGAAAGGGGGGTCTTCGAGCGGCTTCGTGCTTGGTCGAGCTTCTGAGCCCGAGCTGCCTCTCAGCGGCTCTCACAGCGGTGACGCTGGAAGCGCCGCGGCTGCAGCCTTCGCAGCGCGGCGCACGGCCTCGGCGGCCGCTGAGCAGCCCTTGCCTCCAGGGGCCGCCAGCGCCCTAGCGTGGCGCCTCAACCTAGGCGGTGAGAAGATCACAGTGGTGAGGTGGGGACCCGCCTGGCAAGGTGCTTTCCAGAGCGCGGCGTCGTGGCTGAGGACTTTTGCACCCGCAGGGGCCGCCGAGCCCGAGGGCAAGGATGACCTGCACTGCCTCCTGCGGGCCTTGCACGCCTACAAGCGCCTGTTTCAGACAGGCGGCGCCGAGCCGATTGACGAGGCCTCGTGGCTGCATCCGTACGTGGCCATCGTCGAGCCCGAGGCGATCCCCGCGGATGCTGACCTCCAGGCCATGGGGGCGGGCGCCATCCGTGGCATCGGGCTCGGCTCAAAGATCGAGCAGCGGCGGCGCGCGGGCAAACTGGCCTGCCTTTTCGACCTTCTGTACCACGTGCAGGACAGTCACGGCGCCATCCCAGCAGCGCTGTGGGGATCCCATTCCCCTCCGTCCGAGATCCTCGACGCCTTCGCGGAGGTGGTGCCCGTGCCACATCATTCGGGCCTCACGTCCTCGGCAGCTCGTTCCGAGCTTGCCGAAGCAGCCGCAGCTGCGCGTGCCGAGCCGCGCCCGCCTTTTGACTGGCCGACCCTCGAGAGAGGGGACGCTCTGCCAGCCGAGATCGAAGCAGGGGCTCGCCGTGCCTACCGTAACATGGGCGGGTCCTTCAGCTCGGCGCGGGCGATGCTGGCGGAGGCGTCGGGGTTCGAGACCGACGGGCGGGACGCCCTCGTTCCGCCCTTCTACGCGTCCAGGCGCAGGAGGGCCGCCACGGTGATCAGCTCTCCAAGCCCTGGCCGCCCTGCGCTCATCCTGTGGTGCGTCTGCGGCCTCTGCATCTCTCTGGGAGCCGCGGCGCCGACCGCAGGCCAAGGGCTTAGTCGGGCTGCGCCGTCCGCGCCCGCTCGCCCTCCGCGCACTCCCTTTGTGCGCGATTCTCACCTCACCTCCGCGTATCTCGACCGTCGCTCGAGATCGATTGATGCCTTCGAGCTGTGGTTAGCAGAACACACTGGCGTGCCACCCGCCACACTTTACCGAAGCGGGATACTTCTCGCTCGTTTCCTCGCGACCTTCGGCGTGTGGCTTCATGATGCAGGTTTCCCTCATTATATTTTGGTCCATGCCATCTTGGGAATCCAAAGCGCCCATCCGCATTGGAAGGCCTTTCTGACAGAAGCTTGGGACGTAGCGAAACAATGGAAGCTTGCGGAGCCGCCAAAGCTCCGTCCCCCCTTGCCACGCGCGCTGCTGCGCGCCATGGTCGGGCTCTGTCTCGCCTGGGACTGGCCTGTGATGGCGGCGCTGCTGCTCATGGGCTTCACGATGTTCCTCAGGCCTGGCGAACTGCTGGCGTCACGCCGCTGTGACCTGTCGCTTCCATGCGACCGTCTCGAAGTCGAAGGGGATGCTTTTCTTTCAATTCTTGTTCCAAAGACCAGAAGAACGTACCCGACGCAACATGCTCGCTGCTCCGATCGGGGCACGGTGAAGATATTGAGTCAAGTGTTTGGAAGGTTGGCTTCCACCGATCCTCTCGCCCCCTTCGGTGCGAGCGGCTTCCGTACTCGGTGGAATCATCTGCTTTTGGCTCTGGGCGTCCCTCTTGCCAAAGCAGGTCAGGGGCTCAACCTGACGCCCGCTTGTCTGCGGGGCTCTGGCGCAACAGACTTTTATATCGCTACGGAAGACGTCCCTCGCGTCTTCTGGCGTGGGCGTTGGCGTCAGGCTTCCAGTGCCGAGCGCTACCTGCAAGCCGCCGCCGCCTCTACAGTTCTTGCTGCGCTGCCCGAGCACGCGCGGGCTCGTATCTTGTTCTTCGCCACCGCCAGCGACCGCCTCGTCGCTTCTTTCCTCCAAGTCGGCCCCGCCGCTTGGCCTGCCCTGCTTGCGGCCGCCCGCCAAAACCTTGTCACTTCGCAAGGTCCTTGAGCACGGGTATGGCTGCCTCGCCGACATCGGCGACCAGACGGACTCCACCGTCTGACGCGCGGCGCCCCGGCTTGAGCGCGCGGGACGGGCCTGCCCATTTTGGGCCGCCCCGCGCGCGCACGCCGCGGCCGCGCACGGAGACAGCTCGCTAGCGCGCGAGCGGGAGAATGCTTCTTCTATTCTCTGTGAGCAAGCTCCTGCTGTCTCCGCAGCTTCTCTGCCCCCCTCCCTCCTCTCCCATTCTAAGGCTGACGGGCGCTGCCTCGCCGACATCGGCGACCAGACGGACTCCACCGTCTGACGCGCGGCGCCCCGGCTTGAGCGCGCGGGACGGGCCTGCCCATTTTGGGCCGCCCCGCGCGCGCACGCCGCGGCCGCGCACGGAGACAGCTCGCTAGCGCGCGAGCGGGAGAATCCTCCTCCTTCTCCTCCTCCTCCTCCTCCTCCTCCTCCTCTTCCTCCTCGTTGTCGGCTGGTTTCGGTTCGGAATTCTCAGCGGCGCCTTGTTTTGGGCGCCCCAACGGCCGTGGACTCGGCCGCGCCGCGCTCCCTGCGGCAGGGACAGCGCGGAGTACCAGCGGCGCTGGAAGCAACGGAGGCGCGAAAGGGGGGGTCAATTGGGGGGCGTCGTGGACAGAACGAAGCGTTCCAACCATAATTGCACAGTCGGTTCGTTTAGAACACCCGCCCCAAACCCAGAGTGGACGCGTTCGCATTCTGTCCATCGCGCGGCGCTTCGCGCCCAGCCCCATGGGCCCCCGACGTTTCGCGCCCCGGGGGGGGGAAGGCCGAAACCAAGGCCGACGCCTCGGAATCAGAGGCGGGCGTCTTGGGCGGCGACGACACTGGGTAGGACAAGCGGCGATGCCCTTCCCCTCTCCGTTCCCCCCCTTCCGCCTCCCTGACTCCTTTTGAGAAATGCGTCCTCGCCCTGCCGACAGTGGTTGCACCACTCGTAGTAGTAGTAGTAGTAGTAGTAGTAGTAGTAGTAGTAGTAGTAGTAGTAGTAGTAGTAGTAGTAGTAGTAGTAGTAGTAGTTAGTAATGAGTAGTAGTAGTAGTAGTAGTAGTAGTAGTAGTAGTAGTAGTAGTAGTAGTAGTAGTAGTAGTAGTAGTAGTAGT
>CAUYUJ010021714.1:124774-134799 GCA_963575745.1 Prorocentrum cordatum | reverse complement strand
TAGGATCCTATTAGGGATGGATCCACCTCTAGATCCTATTAGGGATGGATCCACCTCTAATAGGATCCTATTAGGGATGGATCCACCTCTAATAGGATCCTATTAGGGATGGCACCAGGACTCGCTTCGCTTACGCGCGCACGCAAGTAAGCGAAGCGAGTCCGGTGTAAAGTGTTAATAGAGCTAGAAGGTTTGTTTTTTTTTATTTGAACCGGTCCGTTGTTGTTGTTGTGTTGTTGGGGGGGGGGGGGGGTAGGGGGGCCCCGGGGGCCGGGGACGACTCCTGCCCCCCGGGCCTCCGCCCCGCCGCTCAAAACAACCCTGGAGGCCACCAAAAAGCGACCAGAGCGGCCTGACGGGGCTGAAAACACCCGAACATTTTTTCAAGACGGCCCTAGAGGCCCCGAGGACGTCTCAAGCAGGCTCCAAGATGCGCCCCGAGAGCGCCCCAGGAGGCCAGAATTGTTCCACTGCTGGGAGAAATGTTGATTTTAGCATATTCGTAAGTTGGGTGTTACAGCGTCCACAACGGCCCAAGAGGCCCAACACATCGCCCCAAGACAGCCCAAGAGGCCATCAGGCCCGAGGACGACACACGAGAGCACCAAGACGGTCCAAGAGGCAAGACGGCCCAAGAGAGCCCCTTGAGGGATCCAAGAGGTGAGACTCCAGTAGACATTTCGAGCCTTCCGCTCCCAGTGGGCCCTTGGCCGTCAGCAGGCCCCTAAGGTCCCCCAAAGAGGCCCCAAGAGGCCCCAAACGGTCCCAAGAGGATGATGATGATGATGATGATGATGATGAGGATGACGATGATGATGATGATGACGACGATGAGGAAGATGATGACGATGGTGATGTTTATGATGATGATGATGATGATGATGATGATGAATGAAAATGAATATGATGATGATCTGATGCTGAGAATAATGATGATGATGATGAATGATGAATGGTGATGATGATGATGATGATGATGATGATGTAATTGATGATGGTGATGGTGATGGTGATTGGTGATGGTGATGATGATGATGATGATGATGAATGATGATGTGATGATGATGGATGATGATATGATGGTGAATGGTGATGGTGGTTGGGAATGGTGCTGGTGATGGTGCTGGTCGATGGTGACGGTGATGGTGATGGTGATGAATGATATGATGATGATGATGATGATGATGATGCTGATGATGATGATATGATGATGATGATGATGATGATGATAGCTGATGCTGATGATCTGATGCTGATGTGATGCGATGATGATGATGATGAGGATGAATGATGATGATGATGATGAAATGATGATGATGATGATGATTGATGCTGCGGATGATGCTGCTGATGATGATGAATGATGATGAATGATGATGAATGATATGATGAATAGATGAATGGTTGGTGCGGGTGATGGTGATGGTGATGTTGATTGGTGATGGTGATGATGATGATGATGATGAAATCTCATGATGAATGATATGATGATGATGATGATGATGATGATGATGACCGGAACGAGATGATGATGATGGTGATGATGGTGAACGACGACGGTTGGGTGTCGTGATGTGATGATGATGAGGAATGGTGACGGTGATTATGATGAGGATGACGATGATGATGATGATGACGACGATGAGGAAGATGATGACGATGGTGATGTTTATGATGATGATGATGATGATGAGGACGATGATGATGATGATGATGATGAAGATGGGGTGGGCGAGGATGCTGATGAAACTGATGATGAGGAGGATGACGATGACGGTGAGGAGGACGAGAGTGACGATGACGACGATGTATAGGATCCCATACAGTCTGTATAGGATCTGTAAGGGATCCCACACAGTCCGTACAGGATCTGTGTAGGATCCTCTCCAGTCTGTATAGGATCTGTATAGGGTCTTATACAGTCTGTAAAGGATAGGATCTGTATAATACCCGATCCAGTCTGTATAGGATCTGTAGAGGGTCTTATGCAGTCTGCATAAGATCTGTATAGGACCTTATACAGTCCTTAAAGGATCTGTATAGGATCCCATACAGTCATCTGTACAGCTCTAACAGGATCCAAGTTCAGCTGCATCCACTTCTAATAGGATCCTATTAGGGATGGATCCAGCTGTAGTAGAATCCTGTCAGGGATGGAACCACCTCTACTAGGATCCTATCACAGCTGGATCCACGTCTAATAGGATCCTATTGGGGATGGATCCACCTCTAATAGGATCCTAGTAGGCATGGATCCACCTCTACTAGGATCCTATCATAGCTGGATCCACCTCTAATAGAATCCTAGTAGGCATGGCTCCACCTCTACTAGGATCCTATCATAGCTGGCTCCGCCTCAAATAGAATCCTATTAGGGATGGCTCCACCTCTAATAGGATCCTATTAGGGATGGATCCGCCTCAAATAGAATCCTATTAGGGATGGCTCCGCCTCAAATTGAATCCTATTAGGGATGGCTCCACCTCTAATAGGATCCTATTAGGGATGGATCCACCTCTAATAGGATCCTATTAGGGATGGATCCACCTCAAATAGGATCCTATTAGGGATGGATCCGCCTCAAATAGAATTAGGGATGGCTCCGCCTCTATAGGATCCTATTAGGGATGGCCACCTCTAATAGGATCCTATTGGGGATGGATCCACCTCTAGGATCCTATTAGGGATGGCTCCGCCTCTAATAGGATCCTATTAGGGATGGATCCACCTCTAATAGGATCCTATTAGGGATGGATCCACCTCTAATAGGATCCTATTAGGGATGGATCCACCTCTAATAGGATCCTATTAGGGATGGATCCACCTCTAATAGGATCCTATTAGGGATGGATCCACCTCTAATAGGATCCTATTAGGGATGGATCCACCTCTAATAGGATCCTATTAGGGATGGATCCACCTCTAATAGGATCCTATTAGGGATGGATCCACCTCTAATAGGATCCTATTAGGGATGGATCCGCCTCAAATAGGATCCTAGTAGGGATGGATCCGCCTCAAGATCCTATTAGGGATGGATCCACATCTAATAGGATCCTATTCGGGATGGATCCACCTCTAATAGGATCCTATTAGGGATGATCCACCTCTAATAGGATCCTATTAGGGATGGATCCGCCTCAAATAGGATCCTAGTAGGGATGGATCCGCCTCAAATAGGATCCTATTAGGGATGGATCCGGGATCCTATAGGGATGGATCCGCCTCTAATAGGATCCTATTAGGGATGGATCCACCTCTAATAGGATCCTATTAGGGATGGATCCACCTCTAATAGGATCCTATTAGGGATGGATCCACCTCTAATAGGATCCTATTAGGGATGGCACCAGGACTCGCTTCGCTTACGCGCGCACGCAAGTAAGCGAAGCGAGTCCGGTGTAAAGTGTTAATAGAGCTAGAAGGTTTTTTTTTTATTTGAACCGGTCCGTTGTTGTTGTTGTGTTGTTGGGGGGGGGGGGGGGTAGGGGGGCCCCGGGGGCCGGGGACGACTCCTGCCCCCCCCTGGAGGAGAGCTCCGCACGTCCCCCGAGCGCCGGGGGCCAGGGAAGATCCCTATCCTTGTTGTTGTTGTTGTTGTTGTTGTGGTGGTGGTGGTGGTGGTTGTTGTTGCTGCTGTTGTTGTTTTTGTTGTTGCTGCTGCTGGTGTTGCTGCTGCTGCCGCTGTTGTGGTTGTTGTTGTTGTTGTTGTCGTTGTTGTTGTTGTTATTGTTGTTGTTGTTCATGCTGCTGCTGATGTTGTTGTTGTTGTTGATGTTGCTGCTGCTGCTGTTGCTGTTGTTGCTTTTGCTGTTGTTGCTGAGGTTGTTGCTGCTGCTGCTGCTATTGCTGCTGCTGCTGTTGTTGTTGTTGCTGTTGTTGCTGTTGATGTTGCTGTTGCTGTTGTTGCTGTGGTTGTGGTTGTGGTTGTGGTTGTGGTTGCGGTTGTGGTTGTTGTTGTCGTTGTCGTTGTCGTTGTCGTTGTCGTCGTTGTTGTTGTTGTTGTTGTTGTTGTTGTTGTTGTTGTTGTTATTGTTGTTGTTGTAGTTGCTGTTATCGTTGCTGCTGCTGTTGGTGCTGCAGTTGTTGTTTGCGGCTTTTGATGATACGGGCCGGCTGTAAGCTGCCCGCATAAGCTCGCGCGTGAGCGCCTTTGTTCCAATGTAGCGTGCCGCGCCGTTCGGCCTGCGTGAGCCACCGCGTAAGGTCGCTACGTCATCTCGCGCAAGACCAGTCTCTGTTCGTCGCTCAGTTGGCCGTCGGTGCAGAGATGCTTGCACCAAGGTGCGAGCCCGACGCAGACGAGGCAATTCCCCAAACAGTGCTTGCGCTCAGGGGGCTTTTGCTCGGGCTGATAAGTGATCTTTTTTTATTCATTGTTTTGCCAATCGGCGCGGGCCCTTGCCCCCCCCGTCCCCCACCCCCCCGTGGAGTAGATCTTGGCTGTTTTTGGCGCCTGTTTCAAGCAGGTGGAGTCTCCCCCATAGGACGCACTGTTGCAAGCAGTCGCATTCAGTAGAGGTCTGGAGCCAGACCACCCCCTCTCTCCCCTTCCGCCCAATGTCGAAACGCCGAGAACGCGTCAACCTTCTTACACATATCACATACATATATTACTATACATGCTATATATCTGTGCTTCAATAAATGCATGTATATATATATATATATGTATATATACATTGCGTAGGCCTTGCGGCCAGTGTTGCCGACCCTGGAGGGGGAGGACGACGACAATGGCGGCGGCGGCGACGGCGACGATGACGCTGACGTGCGCCAGAGTCCTCATGGATGCTTCTTGGGGTCCCTTCAGAAGGCTCTCGGGGGCCTCTGGGGATCAGTTGTTGGGTGGGCTGTCCCAAACATCATTTTTTTGTTTTAAAAGATCGTCAAATCTTCTTCTGATTCATTCTCGCCCCGAACATCCACGCATTCCAGGCGGAGGTTTGTCGTCTGGTTTGATTCCTCTCGCTTCGCGGGGTGCACGTCCAGAGCACGTACAGTCACGTCGTCGCGGAGCCTCTTGGGAGCCTCTTGGGGGCCTCCTGGAGGCCTCCTGGGAGCTTCCTTGGGCCTCTTGGGGACTTTTTGGGGCCTCTCCCCCCTCACTCCTTTTCATACTCCCTCCCCATATTTCTTTCCAGCGCCGGCTCTAATCATGGGCGCCGCTGTGACCAACTTCCACTTGGCTGGCGCTGCGCCGCAGTTCGCCCAGGGTGGAAAAACGACATTACACTCCAGTCGCTGTGTGGCCTTTGGGGGGCTTCTTTGGAGCCTTTGGGAGGCTTCTTGAGGACATCTTGGAGGCCTCTTCGGGTTTTTTTGGGGCCCCTTGGGGGCCTCTTGGGTGCCTCTTGGGGCCTCTTGGGGGCGCCTTTGGCCGTATTGCGGTGCTTATGCGCTTTTTCGCCCCTTCGGAGGCCGTCTTGGGGGCCTCTCGCGGCCGCCTTGGGGCCGTCTTGGGGTCTTCTTGGGCCGTCATAGGGGCCTCTTGGACCGTCTTGGGGGCCTCTTTGGGCCGTTTTGGGGTTCTGTTGGGCAGTATTGGGGCCCTCTTGGGGGCTTCTTGGGTTGTTCAGGAGCGAGTTGGGAAGTTGCCTGGGCCGCAAAGGCGAGAACTCTAACATCTTACCAAACCAAAAGGAAATCAATGATTTTGGCTTCTGGAGGCGCAGTTGTGGGCGCTCTTGGGGCCCTCTTGGGCCGTCAGTGGGGCTTTTTGGGTCCTCTTGGGGCCGTCTTGGACCGTCTCGGGGCTGTCTTGGTCCGCGCAAAGCCCATCTGGAGCCGTCTTGGTACCCTCTTGGCCCTTCAAGAAGCCCAAGAAGTCGAAATCATGGATTTTCTATCGGTTTTGGTAGGTTTTTGAGCTCGGGGAGGGGGGGGGGCACTTTGGTCCGCTCCTGTGGCGCAGCTCCCAGGGGGGGGTAGGGGGGGAGACACAATTAATAATGTAGCACAATGCAATTTGTGGCAATTATGCAATCATTGGATACATTGGGTACGTTGCATTATCGCCTCCGCAGAAAACTCTGCAGGGTGTTTCAGAGCACGTTCAGTCCAGCCGTTGTGGGGCCTCCTGGGAGTCTCTTGGGAGCTTCTTGGAAGCTTCTTAGGTTTTTTTTTGAGCCTCTGGGGGGCCTCTTTGGAGCCTCTTGGGGCTTCTTGGGGACGTCTTGGGCCGTCTTTGGGCGCTCTTACGCCGTCTGGCCACTTCGGAGGCCACTTTGGAAGCCTCTCGCGGCCGCCTTGGGGCTCTCTTGGGGTCCTCTGGGGCCGTATTGGGTCTTTTTGGGCCGTCTTGAGGGCTTTTTTGGCCGTCTCGGGGCCCTCTTGGGCCGTGTTGGGGCCCCCTTGGAGGCCTCTTGGGCCGTTTGGGGGCCTTTTTGGAGGCTGCTTGGGCCTTCATTGCCTTCTGAGAGCCGAAAAACGCGAAAACGTTGAAATTGTCCCAGAACTATAGGAGAATCACAGATTTTGGCCTCCGGAGGCGCTCTCGGGAGTCTTCTTGGGGGCCTCTTGGACTTTCTTGGGGGCCTCATGGGCCCTCTTGGGGCCATCATGGGCCGTCTTGAGGCCGTCTTGGGCTGTCCAGGCGGAGGTTTGTCGTCTGGTTTGATTCTATAGGCTTACGCCACATCCGCCGACCCCTCTGTAAACTACTGCGCGTCCAGGACTGCATTCCACGAGGCTCGTCCGATTCCTGGGGGGTTCTTGGGGGCGTTGGGGGGCTCCGTTCGGGCTCCCTGGGGGCTTCTTGGGGCGTGTTGGGGGCTTCTTGGGGCAACCTGGGGGCGTCCTGCGGCCGAAGGCTGGAAATGTGGGTTCGGGTTCGCCCCGTGGGCCTCCTTCTGGCGCCGTCCGGGGGCCCTTTGTGGCCGTCATCGGGGCTTCTTTGGAGGTCTTGGGACACTTGTGGGCCGTCGTGGAGCTGTCCTAGGGGTCTTTTGGGCCGTCTTGCATGGTATGAAAACGCAAGAGGCGAATATGTTTAAAACGTATATTTTCCTAAGAGAATGGGGCAATTGTCACTTCTTCGGTGCCTTTTGGGAGGCCTCTTGGAGGCCTCTTGGAGGCCTCTTGGGGCGTTTTGGAGGCATCTTGGGCCGTCTGGATGCCATTTTGGGCGTCTTGGAACGATCATTCGACGATTCGGGGCCCTCTTGGATCGTCTTGGGGCCCGCTTGGTGGGGCCCTCTTGGCCTGTTTTGGGGCCCTCTCTGCTTCCATGACGCGTTCGTCCGGGGCCGGGGGTGGGGGTCAAATCTGAGGTTTGAGGTCCTTGGGGGGGGGGTTACCCAGAGACCCACAAGGGGTCGGCGGTTTTCTGTGGGCCCTCGCCTGTACTGGGGTGCTTTCTCGCCTCGGGATCTCCGGGTCTTCGTCTGTACTGGGGGGCTTTCTCGCCTCGGGATGCCCTCCAGCAGCTGCGCCTCGTCGGGGGCCTCCCAGGGGTGCCAAGGTTGCCCTTGCATCCCTGCCCCTTCGGCCCATCATTGGCAGCCTCCGCCGGCCAGCCCCGCTTGGAGCACGTTAACATGGCCTTCCAAGGCCTTTGCAAGGGCGCATGATAAGGATGCTCGGTCAGGCTGCAAGGGCCTCGGAAGGCCATGTTGACGTCTTTCGAGCGGGGCTGGCCAGCGGAAGTTGCCAAGGATGGGCCGAAGGGGCAAGGACGCAAGGGTATAACCTTGGAGCGCTGCTCAACCTTACCGCGCATCCCTACTTCGGAGGGCACCAACTGTACACTCACACCGATCCTGGCCAGGATCGGTGTTGGTGCTTATATAACAGCATAAGCTTATGATTTTGGATAGGTAGGTCGGAACAACATCATAACCTTATGATTTTCCAACCTACTTTTAGTCAGCCACGCGCAGAGGGGTGTGGGGGGAGGTGGGAGGGCTTCTCAGAAGTCAGAAGGCGCGGGCCTCATCTGTAGATATAAGGCCAGCGCCTTCCAAGAATCAGGCTCCTTCTGAGAAGCCCTCCCCCCTCCCTCCACCCCCCTGTGCGCGCCGCCAGTTTAGCCTTGATCACCAGAACGAGTTGCGAGCACCAGGAAGCACCGAAGCTGGAGGGTTTTCACGTGTCGGGCCTGTGGAGGCGATACTCGTTGGACACTGTCTCGCTGCTTTCCTGGGATGGGGGCCTCAAGTACGCTTGGAACAACATGACAGAGGCCTCCGAAGCCTGAGCCTTGAGTTTGCCCCGCCCTCGAACCTTCACCGACCGAGCGTTCCGAGGATGAGAGCGACCCTTCGTCGCTCACGGTGTGGCTGCCCAGTGCCTGGGCGCGCGGCGTCGTCGTCGCCCGCGCCCCGAGAGCCGCCAGCGCTCCCAGGGGCTCCCAGGGGCTCCCAGGTGCTCCTAGGTGCCCCCAGGGGGTCCGTGGGGTTCCAAGGGTTTTCCAGGCGGTCTCAGGGCTCCTCCGGGGATTCAAAGGGTTTTCCAGGGACTCGGGTGCTCTCAAGTGCTCCTGGGGGCTTCCCGCTGCCCGAGGCTGCCGAGCCCGTCCACGACAACTCGTGGGGTAGCGGCCGCCTCGCCCGCGACGCGGCGCGCCAGCCCGGCTCCGGCCCCACGGAGGTGGTGACGCCCCACTCGGCTGGGCGCCGTGCAGGCATCGGCATCGTCTAACCCAGACCCCCAGGGGCAACGATGGGGGGGATGGGCTGATGGAGGAAACTTTTCGGCTTCGAGGCTCGAGGCTCTCGGGCGTTGTCGTCGGTTCTCGGCGGTTTTCCAGCCTCGGGGTGCTCTCCAGCAGCTGCGCCTCGACGAGAGCGTTCTTGGGTACCCAGATCGTCCCGAACGGCTGCCAGAGAGCCGAGTCATGACCCGAAAACCAGACGACGAGGATCACTGGGGGCGACAGGCTCAGGGGGAGATGCACCGTCCCCCAATCGTCCATTCATCGTCGATGAGGGGCCCGATAGAGCCCTACCTGGTTCAGGTATGTGGGGGAATGCTCTCGGGGGCCTGTCGCCGATCCATCGGCGCTGAATCGCCGATTCCAGGTCGATGTTTCGCCACCGATTATGCCAGTCCCCCCCTATCGTTGCTCCTCAGACCCTCTCCGGCCACGAGCAGAAAGTCACGACGAAGGGGCTTCCGGCGGCAGTTTTCGGCGCCCGCGGGCACCCTCGCAGGGCCCTGGGGCCGTCAGAGAACGGCTCGGGGTGGGACGCCGGCTCCGGGGACGGGGTCAGGAACTCTGGTTTGGGGGAGGAGGCGGAGGAGGAGGAGGAGGAGGAGGAGGAGGAGGAGGAGGAGGAGGAGGAGGAGGAGGAGGAGGAGGATTTGGACGCCCGAAATGGGTACAGTGAGCGGCTTGAATAAGGAACACTTGCTTTTCAAAAGGGGCTCGGTCGTTCCTCAGGTTTGCATGCGTTATTGGAAGTTCCGTATGCGTTATGTGTTATCTCTCGTTCCTTATGCGTTATTCCTTGGGATAAAAAGGGGTTTCGTTCCTTATTTATCGTTCCTTAGGTCAGGCCGATGACTTTACGGAAAGAATGGGTACACTGCCCACCAGCAGTTCCTGTTCCTTTTGAGCAGGACTCGCGGTCCGCGCCGCCGCGGCCTGTGTCCATTCGAGACAGAAGGCCGCCTGCCCAGCAGCGGCCGCTGTTGGTTTGGGGCAGCATTTGTTGTTGGGCATTGTACCTATTTTTCCCGTACCAATTTCGGGCGTCCAAATCTGGGGGTCCACGTCGTGAAAAGAGCATGGCGTGAGGAGGAGGAGGAGGAGGAGGAGGAGGAGGAGGAGGAGGAGGAGGAGGAGGAGGAGGGGGAGGAGGAGGAGGAGGAGGAGGAGGAGGAGGAGGAGGAGGAGGAGGAGGAGGCACCGATACCCGTCTCCACTGGGCCGCGGCGCATCCGCTCGGCCCCACAAGCCCACCCTCCTGGGTGCGGCGGCAGACCCCGCGGAGCCCCGCAGGGCCAGGCACGCATCCCACCCAGGGGGGGGCCACGTCGGCCGGTGGTCCGAGGCCTTGGCATCGCTCGGCCTTGGCATCCTT
>CAUYUJ010021714.1:94774-119774 GCA_963575745.1 Prorocentrum cordatum | reverse complement strand
GTGGATCGTGAATCCCCGCAGCGGATCCAGGCCATTTGCGAGCAGTTCCTTGTTACCTTGCGAGTCGTGGGACGCGCTTGTCTAGGCAGGGCCGGGACATCTGGGGGCAGCGTGCTGAAAACATGAGACATCGTCTGTGTGGCTCTAGTGCGCCGCAGTGTCCGGCCAGGGCCATCGTGGGCCCCAGGATGGCGTATATATCCTCTGAGCCTCGGCCGGGAGGGCGTATGCAGATATGCGTGGGCCCTGGATGGCCCGGTCCAGGCATGGTGGTGGTGGTGGTGGTTGTGTGTATGCACGCCTGTTTTTGCGAGTAGGTATCTTTGGATATCTGGATCCCAATCTACTTCAGGCGTCTTCCTACTTCGAGAGTCGGTGTATGCTGTTGCCTTTTCTTCTTCCGGCGGGCCTGGACCCCATCTGTTCGATCCTCCTTCCTACTGCATGCTTCCACGCACTTTTTCCGACTGGCGGGTAAGTGTTCTTTTGGCGTGTGGAGCAGATTTTCGCCCGAAGTGTAATAGCCGAAGGCTAGGTCCAAGGTCACGAGAGCTGAGAAAATAGTTCCACTGCACCACCTACACCCATTGTGCACATTGTGGATGCAGTGCTTCAAGGTGGTCCCTACATCGTTGCCTCTCCCCCGTCATCCATTGTGGCTGCGCGTCGCTGAATATGTTTCAACATGGGCGCTCCAGGTTTGTGGATGCCGACCGCGCACCATGCGATTTTTGGACCAGCATGGGGCTCGCCTGTGGGGGTTCCCCCCTCGCCCGTGCGTGCCCGTGAATGCAACACATCGGAGACCCCGAGGACCTCCTCCCTCTCCGTCGCGGCACAGGGCGACGCGTCAATGCCGAGGGTGGAAACGAACCTCTTCCTCCTCCTCCTCCGCCTCCTTCGGATGCAACTCCTGGGAGGTCAATTTCTGCTTTAGCCCTGGCCCGAAATCCGGCCCGAAATCCGGCTGGATCCAGCTTAATCCCGCCCAATCCGGCTTCATCCCGCTCAATCCGGCCTAATCCTGCTTACACCCCAGGCGATGCTTAAGAAAACTTACGTTTTCGGCCAGAGTCTTGATTATCATTCTTCAAATTTTTATGTACATCCCAAGATTTCAGTAGAACTTGCGGGTTTTTTGCCCAAATTCTGAGGCTACGCATTTCTTAACCCATGCTTTCTTAAGCATATCGCAGGGCGCAGTCCGAGGCCCACTCCGGCGCAGCAGCCTCCCCAGCGGGGCCCCATCCTCCTCTCCACCTCGCCGGCGAGCGCCTCCCGGTCGTGGCCTCCCGAGCCTCCCCTGCCCGTGCCGCCCGCCCCCCCCCCTCCCCCGGGTGGTGGGCGCCCGCTGGTTGGGGGGGGTCGGGGGTGCGAGCGGCGGGGTGCCCTGTGTGAAGCGACTTCGTTCCTCTTCTTAGCCCCTCCTCCTCTCTCCTCCCTCCTCTCTCCATCCCCCTCCTCTCTCCATCCTCCTCCTCCTCCTCCGCCTCCTCCTCCTCCTCCTCCTCCTCGAGGGGCCCGCGGGGGTCCGGGGTGCACGGCTGGCTGGCCGCCTGCGGGCGTCGAGCGCGGGGCCCCTCCCTGGCCCCAGGGGCCCCGCTCGTGCTGGCCTTGCGTCGGGCGTGCCCCCCTGCAGGAGGGAGACTCGAGAACAGTAAAAAACACAGTCTGGTGACGGTTTGTCGTGTTTTTTGATGTTTTTGTTTGTCTTCCTATATATATATATATGTGGGAGGACGAAACTTGTCACATACGATCCTGCTCCTTCCCTCCCCCTCTCTCTCTCTGCATTATCCCGTCCCTCCCCCCTTCCTCGCCCTTTTCTTCCTTACATCTCTCATGATTCCCTTCCGTACTCCTTTCTTGATCTCCTCATCTCCCTCTCCATCTCTCCTTCCTTCAACCTCCCACCTGTCTGCTCTTCCCCCTTCCTCTCTCCCTTCCTAGCTACCCTCTTCCGCCCATCTCTCATGCTTCCCTTCCCTACTCCTTCACGTTCCTCCTCATATCCCTTCCCATCTCTCCTTTCTCTTCCCTCCCACCTCTCTCCTCTCCCCTCTCCTTCTCTTTCCTTCTCGCTCCCTATTCCTTGCCTCCGCCTCCTTCCTCGCGTCTCCGCTCCTTCCCCCCCGTGCCGGCCTTGTCTCACGATTTTGAGTGGCACTGCGAGTGGCTCACTTGCTTGGGTCAGGGGGGCACTCGTCCGCAAGCATCTGAGTTATCGTTATCCCTCGTGTTCTCCCTAATCTCATCTCTTCTTTCCTCTCCTCTTACTGTCTCCTCGCCCACTCACCAACACTCTTTCTCTTTCACCTACTCCCTCCTCTCAGCCGCATCTCCCGCCGCACAGAGCCGGTCTCCTCCACAGATCTGTCGTATCGTTCTTTGCTGCAGCTGGCCGGCAGCCAGCAACTACTGGCCAGAGGACGCACAAGAGGTAATTGAGCTCCCCCTGCCTACGCCCCTCGCGGCTGCTACCTTGAACATTGCACAGCGGACCAAGCAGGGAGGAAAACTTCCGGGTGACCGGCGGGACGGGCCGAAGCGCCAACAAAAAGCCACCCAATACCTTCCGTGCAACGATTTTTTTTTTAAACAAAAAAACATAATTGATGACATGATTTTGGAATCGTATCTTCTAGTTCTGATGATACAATGAAGGCCCTTGTGGGCCTTTTGATAAAACACTTTGCATTTTAATTGCATCATGAGGATGATAAATTTGTATGGGATGTCCATGGATCTTTGCAACTTCGGTTCCTGAGCGCCCCAAGACTTGCATCATTACCGTACATCTTCATGATCAATTTCAATGCAAATAATGCGCTCCTTCCAAATCGTTGCATGAAAAGTTTTGGTGGCTTTTTGCCGCCGTGGACTGGGGCATCTACGAGCTGGCGAAGCGCTTGAGGCCTGAGCCTGCTGCGGGAGGCTGCGAGCCCGAGGGGAGCGGGCGACTGCTGCGCCGCAGGCACCTGACGCCGACGCCCACGAGGACAACGCCAAGCGGCATCCCATGCACGCCGCCTGGCGGCATCCATGTGCCGCCGCCGCACCGCCGCGGCCCGCCAACGCCAGCGCCGACGCCAGCCGCTGAAGCACTACGACGGGCGCTGCAACGCCAGAGCGCCGACCAGGGCGCCGACCAGACCGCCGACGAGAGCGCCGACCAGACCGCCGACCAGAACACTGGCGCCAACGCCAAGCCCGGCGCCTACGCCTTGAGCTCGCGCGGACCGAGGCCTCCTCCTGGGCCGCCACCAACGCGCCTGCGCACCGAACAGGGCGCCGACCAGAGCGCCGACCAGGGCGCCGGCCAGAGCGCCGACCAGAGTTACGACGAGGGCGCCGACCAGGCTGCCGACCAGAGCGAAGACCGGAGCGACGACGAGAGCGCCGACCAGAGCGCCGACCAGAGCGACGACAAGGGCGCCGACCAGAACGCCGACCACAGCGACGACCAGGGCGCCGACCAGAACACCGGCGCCAGCAACGCGCCCGGCGCCTACGCCTTGAGCTCGCGCGGACCGAGGCCGCCTCCAGGGCCGCCACCGGCGCACCTGCGCACCGAACAAGGCGCCGACCAGAGCGACGACAAGAGCGCCGACCAGAGCGACGACCAGGGCGCCGACCAGAGCGACGACCAAGGCGCCGACCAGACCGCCGACCAGAGCGACGACCAGGACGCCGACCAGACGACCGCCCTGAGCTCGCGCGGCCCGAGGCCGCCTCCTGGGCCGCCGCCGGCACACCTGCGCGCCGAACAAGGCGCCGACCAGAGCATCTTCGAGGGCGCCGGCCAGAGTGACGACAAGAGCGCCGACCAGAGCGACAACCAGGGCGCCGACCAGAGCGACGACCAGGACGCCGACCAGACCGCCCTGAGCTCGCGCGGCTCGGGGCCGCCTGCAGAGCTTCTGCAGCAGGGGGGCTGCTGAGCGGAGCCCTCCCCAAAAAGTAGCCAGAACAGCCCGAGGACTCCCAGGATGGCCCTGAGACAGTGTGCAAGAAAGCAGGTGTTCTCTCTGAAATTTGGATGGCAAGCTGTCCCCCTCAGGCGCCTCTCCTGCCAAGAGGCTTCCCGGGGCGCCCCGAGAGAACGCTAGCCCTCCCTTGAACTCCTTTCGGAAAAGCCGCCTCCCCCGAGAAGCTTCAAGAGTTTCCAACAAACCCTGGGAGGTCCCGGCAGGTCCCGAGAGGTCCCGGGAAAACCGACGTGGCCCAGGAGGGCCCAGGATGGGGCAGACAACAAAACCCCTGACGGGGCATTTCCGCCGTGGCCCGACAGAGCGGGGAGGAGAAGAAGGAGAAGGATTAGTTTTTTTTTGATTTCGTGGATGATAAAATTACGAGTGATGACGACGAGAATGAGGAAGACAAAGAGGACAACGAAGAGGAGGAGGAGGAGGAGGAGAGGGAATGGAATACGACGAAATCGATAGCGCCCGCGCCGGTGAACCCCCCACGGTGGGTTCGGCGGAGGCGCGCGCCTGATCCCTCAGATGCGGGGATGGCGGAACCTCAACCACCCGGGCCCCCGTGCTTGGTGGGCGGCGGATCTAGAACCTCGGAAGTCACCGGGACAAGACGGCCCAAGACATCCGCGGGGCGCCTTAAGAGAGCCCCAGGAGGCTTCCCAAGGGGAGTTCCAATAAGAAACTACTCCCCCCGCACCTCTGCCCGCTTCTGCCAGCGAAGGAGAGAGGCGCGGGGCGCACGAACCCAAAAATCATCATGTTGAGAGGGAAAGTAACGTCGCAAGCTCGCAACGCCAAAGCTCCCGAGAGCTAACGGTTACGTAAACCATACCCGACACCAAGGCTTCCAAGAGCGAGCGGCAACGTAAACATCTCTGATCACCAAGGCCTCGAAAATAGCGCCGCATTCACGCACCTGAGGTCAATATCCCCCATAACTCATATGGCTTGCTGATCGTCAGCCACCCTTGAACTACGTTCCCTTGCTGCTTCAAGGCAGCGCCTAGACATCCCAATCCAGCTCTGATGTATCCCATTCTACTAGAGAGGAGCCGGCGGCAGCGAGCGAAGCCCTTGCGGATTTACAAATGTGGTATCTCGGGGCTCTCTTGGGGCGCCTCTTGGGGCTCTCCTGGGCCGTCTTGGCAGCCTCTTGGGGCCCTTTTGGCCCCATCTTGGCGCGAATCTATTGTATTTGTCGAGAGATTGTGGCCTCGGGAGGGGGGCTGATGCGTGCGTCGCAGTGCTGCGAGAGGAAGAGGAGATGTACCTTAGAAGACTTATAAAAACCATATCAAACCAGCACTTGACATTCTAGCGCGCTTCAACGTGCCAGGGGGCACGGTGACTGATTATCGTTGTTATTATATTGTGCTCGAGAGTCATCTTTAGGCTCTGCGGGCTCGGCCATTCCTGGCGGCCGGGTTTCCCGCAAGCAATGTCCGCCTCGCTGCATTTGTCGCGCCCGCCGCCTGATGTCGTGCAAAGTGCCTCGAACTGCCCCCATTGGTATTTTCTTGTCTTCATGGCGATCCACGTGATGTTCTCCTCGTGCGTCGTCGGCCTCATCGCCGTGTTCCTGCTTGTGATGATTTGTTTTCCGCGTGGAAAACTCGTGCAATCAGCAAACATCGTGGGCGAGCAGAGGTTCCGACGCTTGAGAGGCAACGGCCGCTGCAGGCTTGGATGCGCGATTCGCGCGCGGAGGCAAGCCGGCGGCCTGCTCGAGGACGGCGATTTCACTGACATGCAGATCTTTGTGAAGACGCCGCGGGGGCAAACGATCGCCCTGAGCTTGCGCGACTGCCACGTCGTCGATGACGTCAAACTCATGATGCAAGATGCTGAAGGTGTGCCTGCTGATCAACAACGATTGATTTTCGGAGGGAAGCAGCTGGAGAGCGGGCCCTTGCTGTCGACGTACAACATTCAGAAAGAATCCGTGGTGCAATTGGCTCTCCGCTTGCGGGGCGGCGTGTCTTCTAAACGCACAGTTAAGAACATTATAACACCTGGCGTTGTTGACACTATTTGTTGGTTTAAGCAAGATGGGCAAATCGAAAAGGACTCGTCGAGATCAGATTGCAAACGATGCCAGGGTTGCGGTGCACTCGTGCGCTTAAATCGTACAGTATTTCACAATATGGGCCGGAGTACAAAAAGAGCGAGATTATTTCTGGAAGAAGAACAAGATCTCATTACTGAAGCTGCAAGGAGTGGTATTTATTTACACGCCTCAGAATTCCATCCAGGAAGTTTAGTGTTTCAAGATATGGTGGCGCATTATGGATCAGAAGAACGCGTGCGCGCAGCTGTATCTACAGTGACAAACCGGGTACGGTTTTGCGGAGATATGTTTGAACTGAGAATGAACAGGGCGATCCGCATGCGAATGTCTTTGTCACGTGACACCGATAATTTTACTTTTCTTCTATGGTCTGAGTTGGAGCGCCAGCGTGGCGAAGCGCGACCAGTCGAGTCACGGCGCGCACGCTTGCAGATATTATTTCTCCAAGTGTACGTTCTTCGGACAGCGATGAGCGAGAACGCTCGCCACATGGTGGCCAATCACAAAACGCCATTCCTTCCAGACGCACTTTTTGAACTCGACATGAACAGCTTCCTCTGGTCGCTCTCCGCATACTTGATTCGTCTTCTAAAGGCCACCAATTACACACTGTATGCACCAGTCTTGAATCCATACGGAAGATGGGCCGAGCGGGGCAACGTTTGGAAAGTTGGAAGACGAGAGCCGGCCATCTTGGGCGAGCTTGTGCAGGTGGCGCTTCATTTCTTGGTATGGCCGGAGTCTGTGTTCGTATCGCCATGTTCGTTTGATGCGCACATGTGCAATCTTGTTTCAGGGTTCCAGAGTTTTCGAGCCAAAGAAATATGGCTCGACGCTTTCGATCACATGACTAAGCATGCACGTTATTACAAGTTGTCAAGTGACGAAACTGATCGCATTAAGGCCGAAGTTTTGCTCGTGGGAGATCTCGGACCAGGCCCAAGGCGATTGTTGCGCTGGTGCGCGGGCGCAGTGGCGACTAAAGACGTACTTCGTGTTGGTGAGACGGAGGCGTTTGCCGACTTGCTCAACTCTCTCACGGAACACATCAGCACTCGTTTCGGCATCAGTGGAGTTATTCAGGTATATTTTACTTTATGCGAAGTCTCAAAGGGTGTGAGCGACTTGTATACTGCATCTGGAAGACCACATGAATCTCGCGGCAGCTTGACGCAATCTGATCTGCTTAAAATTCTGATGAATGAAGAACGAGACTTAGGATTTGACAGAATTGTTAACAGCGATCAAATGATTTTCAGCAAGTTCGTTGGTATATTGGATTTTTGCCGGACAAATTACCCAGGAGTGTGGTATCGCGCATGGCAGACGCACCGAGTTTCCTTGCGAGCGCTTCTTATGTGACCAGCACCGACGCCAACCCGACCAGAAAACATTGAAGTGGAAGAGAAAGAGGGGGCCCACAAGGCGTCTTTTGAGGCGTGGTTTCCTTGTCTTCTTCTTCACTCGTTTCGCAATAATTCTTGCTCCTCCCCGCCGTCCATCTTTTCTTTCCTTCTTCTCCTTTTTTTTCCCCCATCCCGTTGTTCTCCGTTGCCCTCCCGGGGTGGTACGGAGGAGAACAGGAAGGCGAAGGAGAGGGGGAGGAGGACGAGGAGGAGGAGGCGGAGAGCAGACGACGACGACGAGAATCGATATTCCCCGGCTGCAGAACGCACGAGCAATCGCAGCTGTCAGCTTGTACACAAGTCTATTAATCTGTCCGCGGTGGACCCCATGACGTGGCGTGCGCAAGCAATGTGGTATACGCAGGCGCTGTGGTGTACGCAGGAGCTGTTGTGGTTCGCACAGGTGCCGTGTCTACGGAAGCGGTGTGGTGTCGACAGTGCTGCGGCCCACAGTAGCGCTATGTGATTTTTACTCGGATTAGTAGCCGCGATAGTAGTAGTAATAGTAGTAGTAGTAGTAGTAGTAGTAGTAGTAGTAGTAGTAGTAGTAGTAGTAGTAGTAGTAGTAGTAGTAGTAGTAGTAGTAGTAGTAGTAGTAGTAGTAGTAGTGTAGTAGTAGTAATAGTAGTAGTAGTAGTAGTAGTAGTAGTAGTAGTAGTAGTAGTAGTAGTAGTAGTAGTAGTAGTCTCGTAGTAGTAGTAGTAGTAGTAGTAGTAGTAGTAGTAGTAGTAGTAGTAGTTAGTAGTAGTAGTAGTAGTAGTAGTAGTAGTAAGTAGTAGTAGTAGTAGTAGTAGTAGTAGTAGTAGTAGTAGTAGTAGTCGTAGTAGTAGTAGTTAGTAGTAGTAGTAGTAGTAGTAGTAGTAGTAGTAGTAGTAGTAGTAGTAGTAGTAGTAGTAGTAGTAGTAGTAGTAGTAGTAGTAGTAGTAGTAGTAGTAGTAGTAGTAGTAGTAGTAGTAGTAGTAGTAGTACTCGTATATGCAGAGTAATATTGATATCAACACTACTACTATTACTAAGTACTACGACCACGAACCATTATTATAATTACGACCACCGATACAGCTACTGAGTATTCGTATCAAGTAGTACCACTAAGCGTTACTCGTACTACTGCTACTACTAAATCGTACTACAACTAAATACGACTAATACTAAGGAGCGGTATCCCGAAGTACTAATAAATATTATCGTTCTAATAGTAATGACAATTACCAGTATTACTACTACTAGATAATGGTAGTTGTTATTGAACTCAGTCAGACTAATAATATACAAACGATTATCAGGAAACATAGTTTTCGTACCGACACGCATATCGTTATTGTTACCACAGCACTACTTCTATCACCGAAACTGTTGAAAATCGTACTAACGCACTTATTAATCCAAAGACAAAGGGACGATTGTATTAAAGAACAAACCGAACTGCACCAGATAGCGCGCCGGTATCTGGTGCACCCGCTCTGCGTGAATCAACAGTGATATGTTCCTGCGAAAAACATGTAGTTTTTGAAGATCTGGCGAGCAAGTTGTAAACCGACTCTGTCATTTCAGAGACGAAGTGATGGTTCTCTTAAAAGGAAATAACACGTGAAGTCTCTGGCGTCCAAATCGTTCTAACTCAAATGTATTGCGCGCTACTTGCCGCTCGCTGCCGAAACGCCAGATACACGCATATTGTTTTTGTCACCACAGTACTATTTCTATCACCGAAACTGTTGAAAATCGTACTAATGCACTTATTAATGTAAAGGCAAATGGACGATTGTATTAAAGAACGAACCGAACTGCACCAGATAGCGCGCCGGTATCTGGTGCACCCGCTCTGCGTGAAATATAATTCACAACAGTGATGTGTTCGTGCGAAAAGCATATTGTTTTTGAAGGTCTGGCGAGCAAGCTGTAAACCGACTGTGTCATTTCAGACAGGAAATGATGTTTCTCTTAAAAGGGAATAGCACATGAACTCGCTGGCGTCCAAATCTTTCTAGCTCAAGTGTATTGCGCGCTGCTTGCCGCTGGCTGCTGAAACGCCAGATACACGCGTATTGTTATTGTTACCACAGTACTACTTCTATCACCGAAACTGTTGAAAAGTCGTACTAATGCATTTAATAATCCAAAGACAAAGGGACGATTGTATTAAGAACAAACCGAACTGCACCAGATAGCGCGCCGGTATCTGGTGCACCCGCTCTGCGTGAATTATAACTCACAACAGTGTTATGTTCCTGCGAAAAGCATATTGTTTTGAAGATCTGGCGAGCAAGTTGTAAACTGACTCAGTCATTTCATAGACGAAGAGATGTTTCTCTTAATGTATTGCATATATAGCTGCTGCAGAAAGGTTCAAGATTTGGCCGTTTCTCTCCAGAGTAAAATGAACACCCAAGGTAACGAGTACGATTGTTATTAATATATTTCGTATGTAGCTTATATGCGTTGATTAATTGATCAATGTTACTTTGTTACGATGCCATTGCGCCGAAAGCTGCAAAGACGTGGCTCGAGTCTCGAAATCTTTGATTTCATACGTTCATACGCAATGGCGTATGAATTTGCTTACCTGGAGGGAGGCGCCGTTATCGGCTCTCTTCCCACCTTGCCCCCCAGCGCCGCGTGGAGCAAGTTGGGGATGCGCCTGCAAGATCGCTTGAACAACGGCGAGGATTCGGGAACTTTGAAAGCCGCATGCTATACATGTAACATTTGCTTTGGCCCCGTAAACAAAAATGACCGACCTCCACAACGCAAATGCGATTGCATTCGCGATGGGAGGGAAACTGGAACGACGTTTCAGTCATTGTTTCAGCCTCCTTGCATCGGTCCCGAGGACGCGATCTGGATCCCATACAACTTCCAGTGCGGCTGGAAGAAGTGGACCTTCCAACGCCGCGAAGGCAATTTGGAAATGCCATAATTCCACTTGCGCCGATTTGTGCCATGCCCGACTTGAGAAAACAAGACGTTGCGTTCGCGCCTTTGTGGCCTGGCCAGAGAGGTGCTTTAGCGCTTCCAGAACTCAAGACGGGCTTGGCCAGAGTCGGCGCAAGGGTAGAGCTGGCGCTTCCATAGGGCAGATCATGTACTACAAGCCCGCAGACGTCGAGCTCGAGTGGATAGCGGTGCGTCTTCTTCATCCGATTCAGGCGGCAATCACCCTGGTCAACTTTCACCAGCCGTCGCACACTCTCGCCGTGCACGTGACAGTTGAACACTCGCCCGAGTTGTCGCAGCTCCTCGGCACATACGTCGCCGCATATTCGACTACGATGAAGACCATCAAAGCGTGCGTGCTGGACCAGCTCGCCTTACCAAATCATCACACCGTGGTGTTGAAGGTGGGCCAGCAGCAAGTGAGCGGCCGGCAGCAGGTGGCCCCCTGCTTCGGCCTCAGCCGGAAGCGCCCGCGCTGAGTCCCGAGGGCACGCCCGCTCGACCCCGTATAGATTGGTTTATCATTTTGCCCGCCGACCAGATACCGGGCTGCCTTCCAGGCTAGATTTGCTTCCGACATTTTGTATTTCGCATCCCTAGTGCTATCTCCAAGTGTTCCACGGCAAAAAATATTATCTCATCCGTTTCAAAAACACTTACGCATTTACATTCCAATGTAAACATATACACAACGTGCGCCCCCCGCGTACCCACTCGCAACAAAGCTTGGGGAACGTGTCAGAGATCGGCTGGCAGGGTGGCGTGGCGGGCCGCGGCCAATTCGCCCAAGCAGCGCCCACACAAGCCAGAATAACTCACCTCCCGCCCGCCCGCCCGCGATGGCGCTCGCTCTTGGCAGTGCCGAGGTGGCGGCCCTCTTCAATGCCGGCCTCGTCGCGCGCCAGACTCTCTTGTCCGCTGCGTGGAGGTTGGGGGAGATGGGGGTGCTCGCCGAGGAAGATGGCCTCAATTGGATGACCTCCGGCGTCGATGCGGGCTCCGCGGCGACGGTTGCAGCGCCGGCCAAGGCGCCGCCGCCGGCCGCGCCGGCCAAGGCGTCGCCGCCGGCCGCGCCCCCGAGTCCGCCACCGGCCAAGGCAGCGCCGCGGCGGCCAGGGGACCCATGGATGGATCGAGGCGCTGCTGTGGAAGAACACCACCATCATCACCATCACCACAGCCACCCGACCACCGTCATCTCATCTGATGTCGAGTCGGTGCGGGGCTCCCGCTGGGCGCACTACGCGTGCCTCGACCACGCGCGCGTGCTCCCGGGCCTGATGTTCCGTCGCCACTGCTCAGAGTAGGGGCCGATGCGCCTTGCGGATCTCAAATGCTTCGTCGAGGTCTGCAAGGCTGTTCGCCCTCCAACTCACGGCAGTGGCAGCTGGATATCTATCCCCCAGGTATTGGATGGCTGGGAAACGTACTACCTGGACAACACTTTTACCACGCTGTTCTTCTATCACAACCCGACCGGCGCGAGCCAGTGGCACCCGCCGAGCGACGACGTCAGTGCGACGGGTGGCACCTGAGCGCTTGAGCATCTGTTTGATTTGATTGCTGATAGTGGCGATGCTACTTTTCCTGTTTTACTAACATGCTTTGGGCCCGCCTCCCACCGCCTGGCCCCCGCGCCGCCGCTTCCGCTTGTATATCTATCCGACTGTTTTCGGAGACTCTCAGAGTTTATTTGTTCGCTTTGTCTTATCTTAAGAAACGACGCCGCGCTTGCTCGTCTGATATGTTGCATCAGTATATGCATTAGCTCCTTCCCGCTATCTCTCTCGCCTTCTCTCTCTCTCTCTGTCTCTCTACCTTGCATGTGCTCATTGTTTCTTCATATCGTCCTCCCTCTCTCTCACTCTGCTAACTGAGCTGCCATGAGAAGATCGCTCATCTTGCTTTCTGTGCATCTTGGAACGGGCTAATGTTCACGAAGGGGCGTTGGCTTCTGACCGCGATCGATCAGGGCAACGTTGCGGTCGATTGCTTCGAGCAGCGGCCCCCTTAGAAAAAAAAAACAGACAAGGAGCTCTTGCCCATTGCAGTTTTCGGAGGGCCATCAACCTGGCAGTGGGCAAGGGCGTTTCGGCCTGCGTGCGCCTCGCTGAACGTTCTCCAGACCTGACATCTGGCCGCGGCGATGAGTTTGCGCGGCCACAGAAAGAAATGCCAACTCCAGAAATAAATCTAGAGGTCCAGCCCGCAATGCCCAGGAACGCCAGCTTTTGCCCCCCACCGCCTACAACTTTTTGATAGTCAGAAACCTGGTAGTGGGCAAGAGCCTTTTCCGATAGCCCATATTTTATGAACTAGCGATAGCTTCTGCGTGCGATCGATCAGGGCGACGTTGCAGCCAATTCTCTCGAGTAGCTATCAGAGCGAAGCCCAGGAGCTTCTGCCCGCGATTGGTCAGAGCGACGTTGCAGCCGATAGCATTGAGCAGATGTCAGAACGAAGGCCCGAGGAACGCATTTCCGATCTCGACTCGTCCGTCTCTCTATCTCTCTCTCTCTCTCTCTCTCTCTTTCTCTGTGCCAACCGAGCTCCCATGGGTGTCCGATCGCCCATCTCGATGTCGGCGTGTCTTGGAGGAATTATCTACGAAAGTGCGATAGCTTTTGCCTGCGATTGATCGCGGCGGCGTTCCAGCCGATTGCTTTGAACAGCTGTCAGAGCGAAGCCCAGGAGAGCCCATCCCCGATCTCGACTCTCTCTCTTTCTCTCTCACTCTTTCTCTTTGTCAACCCAGCTCCCAGGGGGCCGATCGCCCATCTTGAATTCTGCGTGTCTCGGAATGAAGTACATGTATATGAAAGAGCGATAGCTTCTGCCTGCGATTGATAGGAGCGACGTTGCAGCCGATTGCTCGAGCAGCTTTCAAAGCGAAGCCCAGGAGAGCTCATCTCCAATCTCGACTCGAGGGTCCTGCGCCCTCCTTCATATTTCCGACTCGAGGGCACGGCGCCTTCTTGCAAACTGATTCGTTGCTGTTACTCAGCATCCCAATGGCGTCGTCGTTGCAGCTGGATCTCAGCAGCGAGGAGGTTTTGGCGCTCGTCGAGGCGGGCGTCATTTCAGGCCAAACAATCCACGACGCCTATCGTGCAGAAGCAGCATCGGCCGGATGGCCTCGCAGCGACTTGCCTGAGATTGACGTCTTGGAGTCTTTGGTGGCGAAGGGCGTCCTGACGAACGAGGGCGTCCTTGACTGGATGCAGTCGGGCGTGGTGACGGCGCAGACAGGACCCGCTGGCGGGCGTTCGTCGAAGCCTCGCCGCCGCCCGACTGATCCGAAGGACAAGGCGCCTTGGTACATGCGCGGCTTGAATGCCCCCATCATCGTGAAGACAGACCTCCAGCCGGAGCTGGCGTTGCTTTCGCGCCAGGGCAACTGCGTCGCGCACGGCGTCGGCCACGTGATCGGCAAGGCGCTGGATGCCGTAGCATATGCGAAGATCTTCCCTGCCGCCGCCTCGCATGGCCGCAAATACGTGGACGTCGCCGCTGCGCTGGGCGTTGGTTTGCAGGAGGCGCCTGGGCGGGCTTGCGTCGTCGGCGCGTCGGAGAGCGGGCAGGCGCGCTCGATCGGTTCGCGGGGGACTGCCAGTCGCGGCCCCCCGTCGGGCCGCGCAAAATGATTCCCTCGAATCTGTCGGGCGCGCGGCCCGCTTCGCCGTTGCCGCCGCTGACGCCGAGCTCTCGCAAGGTGAGCGACCTTTCTCTCCCTGGCGCCTACCTATGTCATCAGTCTGGCAAGAGAGTGGCATTGCACGGGAGTTCGCGTACATGATCGCTACGTTACCATTTGGGAGAATAAGTACAAGTTTGAAGCCACGTCCAAGGTATCGGCGCCGCCAAACATGTTGATTTTCAAAGTCATCATCGCTGACAAGGGAGCGCATGGCCATTGCCTGGGCCGTCGTCTGCGCGGTCTCAGGGCCGGCACGTCTCGCGGGGGGGCTCCGCACTTATCGCAGTATTCCAGAGATTTGGGGGCGGTCATAGAGGACTCGGTGATCCCTGAAACACAGGCTGCAGAATTCGAGGTGCCAACGCAACCGGGCGACCCCCCGACGGTTGGCGCCGAGGACACGATGGCGGCCGAGATATCTGAGGGAGCTCCTCGAGACGCCGCCATGGTCGCGGCCTTGGCGAAGCGGATGCGCATCGCGGGGGCCGCCACTTCCCGGGAGACGTTCAAGTCGATGTGGTCCGACGTGACGGAGAAGTCCTCGAAGTTCGCGAACTCGTCGGCCGCCGACCCGCCTCAGTTTCACGGAGTGGTGGCTGCTACGGAGAGGCTTGCCGATATCGTTAACAAAAACCACGAGGAGTGGAACGACGATGTCAAAAGGCTTGGGATGGCAGCTCTAATGCTGTATCGGAGCAGGCAATCTGATGTCAGCCTCCTTCAGCACGTTCAGCTTCTCTGGGTGCTTCAGGGCGGGCGCGAGTTGCGGGCGCACTCAGGTCGTGCTTATTTTTACGATCATTCCCTTGGACATTTCGAGGGCTTCGACGGTCTCATGCCGCCGACCGTGCTAGCTGCCGCTGGCAATGCCATGCTGACCTTGGAAGGGTTGTTCAGGTCCTTCAAGGCGCCTGTCGCGCGCAAGGACGCGGACGTACTGAATGCGATCGATTCGTCCATCAAGGAGGCCTTGGCGCAGAACAACAACGACTTGCCGAGTGCAATGTTGACTTTCCATGACAACTGCATGTTCAACAAAGGCAATAACTTGTTGAAAGCAGGGAGCGCCGCGCCTGGCAGGCAGAGCGAACCGGGCGGCGACGGCGAGGATGCAGAGGGCGCCCTTGCAGCCCCTGCACCGGACACGAGCAATTCGGCTGACAGCTGGTTCGTGCTAGCGGCTCAGACCATATCCAAAGTGTCAACTAAGCTTCAGTATGAGTTGTTGGGAAACAAGTTGGTTCCTTATTTCATTGAGTGGTGTTCAACTGACATGCAGCGGGTTCCAGGATGCGCGTGCGCTGACTGCTGCGTGTTGTACGATCGCAGCGCTTTCGAGAACGTTTGCTTGTTGTCGTCTCGTTCACCAGAGAACAACATATATCTCGGCGTCCCGGCACCTCTGCTGGACCCGGTGCTCGACGCCGCCATGGAGCGCGTTCAGCGCGTGTATGAGCAAACTTTTTGGTCTATACCCGAATCGTTCGTCTTCGGCCAGGCAGCGCAGGCATTGGCCAAGCGCGGTCAAAACATCGATCAAATAACTGTGTATTGGGGGCCGGGCGGCGTCGGCCTATCCCTCTACACTTCGCACTTGCACGCGATGTACGGCGATAAGAACCACAAGTTCTTTGATCCGAATATATTTTTCCAGGACGAGGAGATGCGGAAGGTGGTGGAACTCTTGGTCGGCGGCTGCATCTTCACCGGCCAGGAGCGGCCCTCGGGGCAGAGGAGTAGCATGCGCCAGGACTTACTCAAGAAGTTCGCCACGGCCGACACCATCGCGGGGAGACTGCCGTACTCCATCTTGACGAAGATGTACAGGATCATCGGGTGGAAGCGCATGGAGGTAAACCAGTTCTTCACTTTCGACAACGTCAACGAGCACAACCTGAAGTCTATTGTGCGCCGCATCGCCATCATCAAGATACAGTCGCGGTTCTCTGACAAGCTCTACGTTGATAAGATTATTCTCACCGACCCGAGCAGATACGGCATCTTCGCGCGCGATCCCGACGCCAAGGACTTCATGATTAGCGGGGCCGCAGTTGCGGCAGGCCATGAGATTCAGTACGCGTTCGAGGTGGAGAACGGGCCCGAGGCGTGCAGAGACATTTTGGTGAACTACACGAAGTGCGGCGGTGACCATGGAGTAACCGAGAAATACGTCAGGATCGCTTGTCATATCAAGGCGGCCAACGCTGCGGAATCAGCGGCGAGCGCTGTCGCCGAGGGCTTGGTTGACCCGCCGTCCCAGGACGGCCATTTGCCGAGTTCGCCGATAGTCCTTCTCAGCAACCATTTGGTGAAGGAGCTGCAGCGGAAAGGATTGAACTACTTGACTTACAGCGTGTTCCGAGCGTCTGCAACACCTCCCGGCGCTAGGCTGAAGGGTAACAAAGAAGAACAATGGGAGTCGTTGAAAGGCAGCGACTTGTGGATCGACGTCGGTTCCAAGGGCAAGGCGGAAGATCGTCTGATTCCGCGCGTCAAGACTCAGAGAGACGCTTCGATTCTTTGTTCACGGCGGCCGCCATGCTGCGATGCGATATACCCGGAGCATTGCGACGCATCGGCGCTGGAGGCGGCGCGGTGTACATCCAGATTGGCCAACGAGAAGACTTTGGCAGGCGCGTTTAACGCGCTCGCATCGGCGATTGCTCCTGCGCGGGGGCGGCCAGCGAAGGGCGTCCTCGAGAGGATCGAGAGTTTGGATGAGAGGGCACAGAAGATTTTGTCAATGACAGAGACGTCGCAGCGGCTGCTTGACCGGAGTAAGAGGTCGGCCGACCTCGAGGTTAAGAGAAGGAAGTTGGCCTCGAAGCAGCCGAGCGTTGAGAAGTCTCCGGCCCGCCATACTGGAAGGAAAGAAACAGTCCCGCTTGACAGCTTCAAGAGCTACAGGCGCGCAGTGGAGTGGCCGTCTCGGCAGTGCGTCAACGAGGAGCTCTCGGCGCAGGCCATGGGCCAACGATTACAGCACGTGGTTTTTTCGAGCACATTCGATTTGGATTTCGTGAACTGCGTTTTTTGTTTATTGGCGCAGATCATTGAAAAGTTGGGGATCATTGACGCTCAGCTGTTCGCGGACGAGATTGCTGCGCTACAGCGCGTTCGCGCAGATCGAGAGGGCGTCTGCAGGTTGGAGTCTGAAAGCCGTCCGCGCTTCCTCGCTCGTCTCGATGCGGTTTCCTTGGCCTGGTGCGGCTTGGGGAAATAGGTCCAGGGGCGTTTTAGTCCGCTGTGGGGAGGGGATGAGGCGGAGGGAGAGGGTCCATGGGGCAGGTGCTTTGGCGAGCGAAGAAGCTTGGGCGAGCTTTCCTCTGGCTCCTGATAGGGGCGTCTTCAAAATGTTGCCGTTCAAGGGCAAGCAAGTCTTGATCAAGCTGATATGCGGCGGCGCTTTGCCGAAGGAATTGTCCGAGAACGAGTTCGCCAAGATGCTGGTGAGAACAGCGCGTTTCCTGCGTTGGCTAGCCGTGGGGCTGTGCCTGGAGCAGTTCAAGCTCCTAGAGTCCGCGCAGGACAAGTGGTCAGAGGCATCGCTGGCCAGCTACATGTGGCAAGGCGTTGAGGGTTATTGTTTGGAGCAGTGGGTCGACTTTGTCATGGAAGAGAAAGTCAGTCACGTATCTTTGCATTTCGACGGCCTGCGCGTCGACAAGGGGCGCGTCCTTTTGAGCCAGGCGGGCGGCGATGCGCAGGCCGCGGCAGTTTCGGACGCAGAGAAGGTCAAATCCTTTTGCAAGAAATCTGAGGAACGGATACTTGCCACTACGGGTTATTCCGTAAGCATCAGGAACAAGGAGAGATATTATTTTATTGATCTTTTCCGTGCGAGCGCATTTGACGTTGAGCCTGCAGATGCGCCGAGCGACGTCGAGGCGCTGTTCTCTGCCGGCAATGGCATCTTCTGCGCAATGGCTGCGCTCGCGGGCAACTGGTCGGATATGTCGACGAAGGCCGCTGCCGCCGCAACGCCTCCCAGCGCAGCGGCGGCCTCGGCGGCCTCGTCGCCGCTGTTCTGGGCGCCGCCTCGGCGCTCGTATCGGACATGTGCGAGAGCGGCCAATGTGAAGCTGTTGCCCGTGGAAGTGCCACAGGAAAGTTGTCCTGGGCTATTCTTAGTGCACTGCGAGCCAGACGTTGCGCCGCTTTGCGTCGGCATCGACGTGAAACAGCGTGGGCCGCACAAGTGCTACGTCGGCAGGGAGCGCTGGAGTCTGCCGGCCGGGGCGCTGGACGAGGCGGTGTTGGCGGCTCTCGATCGGTGTATGGTAGTGGCATTTCAGATGAAGCCCGCCGATCGAGATGACGAAGATCATCGAGATAGTTCGTTGGATGGCGCATTGGATTTATTTGCGGGCGCCGGCATCGAGGACAATGTCGCCGCCGTCTGCCGCGCGCGCAGACGCCGCTCGCTCGCGGCGCGCGTCGCCGCAGGTAGCCCGAGCTCAGACCGCTCTCTGTCGCCGCCCTCGCCGGCCAGCCCAGCTGCGCAGCGGGGGGCGGCAGCTCTTCGCGAGCTCGGTTGTTCAATTCGCGGCATCGTGCCTTTTGACCGGCGACGTCTGACGTGGCACGGCAACTGCATCCCGTTCGGCATTGCGGCGCTCACTGGCGATTGGGATGGCGTCATCGCAGCTGCGACTGTGGATTCGGACGAGAACGCAGCAGCTATGGCGAGCGGCCTTCGTCGATATAGTGACTGCGCCAATCTCTTTGGCGTTTCATTGCGGCCAGTGCCGACGACGGCGGTGGAGACACTTGGCCGATTTCTTGTTCACGGAAAAGTTGCAGGCAGAGAACATTGCGCAGCTGTCGAAGTATTCGAGCACGGCGGCAGCATCTTACACTCAGAAGGGTTATCTTGGGACGTACCTCGAGGTTGTCTCGACGCTTGCTTGCGGATTATCCTCGACTTCGGCGTCGAGGCGGCGTTCGCTCTCGGCGGCGGGCATTCGTCGACCCTTGGCGATGACGTCGCTGCACGCGACGCCATGGACATGGTGGCCGGAGCCGGCGTCGAGGAGGAGGGGGCCGTTGACGTCGCGAACGCCGACGACGAGCACGCCGAGGAATTGGATGACGATTCATGCGTGCGCGTGCATGCGAATCTCTTGCAGCTTCTACGCGACGAGGTTACTGACTTCGAGATGATCGTGAAGTCGCTCTCTCGCACAGGCGCCACGAAGGACGGGAATGGGAGCGTTGCAAGGTGCTTGCTTTGCCCATTCAAAGAGTATTCTACTTCGTCTGTAAACGTTAAGAGGGATCTCCTTGCGCATATCGCGAATCACCACGGCTTGCACAGAAAATGCGAGAATGGTAGAGATCGTAAGATGGGATCAGGTCGGTACGTTGCTTCAGACACTAAGCAGTGGAAAGTCATCCAGGCGTTGTTTGACGACAACATGTTATCAAAGCATCAACCGAAGAACTTGCTGCAGCGCAGTGCCGATCTCATGCGGCGGTCGGTGAGCCCGCCGTTGCGGTGTCTTGGTGTTGACAAGCAGATTCGGCTGCTCCTTGACCACGACGGGCCCCGGTTTGTCAACTTCGAGGTTCTCGCGAGAGATGGCGCGCTCCAAGCCAGGCTCGGGCTGGAAGAAAGAGCAGGATGCGGAAAGGGGGGGGGGGGTGCGACATCTGTTTCGCGCAGCTGGTTTCGGCTCCGCCCGTTGAGCCCGTTCTTCGACGCGCGGGCGCCTCCCGGCGTTGCGGGGCGCCGGGGACAGTAGCTGCGTGAGCTGATTGCGCGCCCTGCCCTTTGCCATCCTACTCTTTCGTCGGCTTCGACAGGCGCGCGGGAAACACGTACTACACGAAGGAGTTCGCCGAGCTCGTCTTCCGCGAATCCATCTTGCACGAAGGTCGAGTGCGCCCGATGAGGGCGAGGATTGTGACGCGCTTTAAGGAAGCCGGCAGTTGCGTCACGCACCTTCTACCAGGAAAGGTCGTTCAGTGGTTGTCGTTGATGGAGGACGTATTCTCGTCTCCGTTCGTAGAGGAATTGCGAACCAATCTCATGGGCGAGTTGGTTGATAATACAGAGTTTGAGCACGTTTCGTTGGATGCAACTCTGCGCACTGCCATGCGCGTGAAAGGCCAGGCGAACTACAGGGAACCGGCAGAGATTCGAGCGGCGGCGCCGTTTCCAGACGGCGTTGCCAAGAGGCGCATTTTGACTGCCAAAGGTCGCACGTCAGCCGCCATTGGCATGTGGCCCGTGGCCAGCGAAGCGGCATCCGTCGTGAAGGCGGCTCTTCGAAATCGCTTGCCCGAGCGAGCTCTCCAGCAGTGCGTCTCAGTGGCATCAGATGATCCGTCGGCGACATTGTTTGCAGAGCTCAAGCAAATCATGCCTCAGCTCAAGTTTTTGTGCCTAGATCCTGTTCATCTCGCAATTGTGTATAATCAGGCGCACTGGCGGAAACATTCTCCGGGCCAGGCAATTTTGCGAATCATTTTGAATAAATTCAATAAAGTGAGCTCAGATTTAAATGGCGCCGCGTGGGGCGCCCCTTACACGGGCCACCAGGCTAGCTCGCTGTCTGCCGCCGAGGGCCGCGCGCAGTCGTTGATAGCCGGCGGCGGCATGCAGAAGCGCCGAGCGCACAAGATCATTGCAGATCTCGACGCCAATGAGCCATTCGTGAGAAAACTTGAGTTCATCGAGGCATTGGCGGCATTGACGTCCGTCTACTGGGAAGAAGTGGACAGGCGCACCCCCGCCGCGCCAAGCAAGAAGCTGGCTGATGTAATAGCGAATGCCGCGCAGCACAGTCGATGCGAGTATCTTTTTAATAATTTGCGCATGCGGCACTCGCTGCCGGCTCGCGCGCTGCCATTGCTCGGTTCGGGCACGAGCCCAAACGAAGCGCTGCGTAGCGAGATCAACAGGTGGTTTAAGAACCAGCCGGAGTTGTACGCGCAGACTTTAGAGCTCCAGCTCGGCGTCAACGTAATCGGCAAGCAAATGATGCATAATTCAGCTATGTACGCCCCCACTCTGCGCCAGCTGTCTTCGCAAACTGTCGCAGCTAGCGTGGTCTGCTCGTTTGCGATGTCCGCCGCCGAGTGGGCAAATCATTGCGCTTCTCAGGCGCAGGAGCAGAGGGCGCCGCGGAAAGCGCAGCTTCCGCTGGCGCTGCAGCGCAAAGCCGCTGAGCCCCTGGCGAACAAGTGGAAGGTGGATCACAAGCGCATGGTTGTTGCGCGCAAGCCAGCAGGGCAACGACAATTCATTCGCACCCTGAAGCGGCCGGGCGCAGCCAAGCAGCGCAAGCGCACGCCCTTCTCTCTTGTTCGGAAGCGCAGCTAAGGCGGACGGCTTTTCCCTTGATGAATGCTAGTGGTTGCGTTTATGTTTGAAGCTCAACTACGTGCTGCCTTGTCACTGCCTCGACGCGCGGCATTTGCGCTGCCATGCGAAAAAGAGTACTCAACATCGGGAGTTGCGAAGGCTTCGCCTCTATTACCGGAGCCCCAAATAATTTGAACTATTTAATTTCCCAGAACAGAGTTTTTAATCATTTAAATCAGTGCCGTTTCGACGAGAGACGAACCTCAGTTATTTTATTAATCATTTTTTTTTTTTTTTTTTTTTTTTTTTTTTTTTTTTTTTTTTTTTTTTTTTTTTTTTTTAAAAAAAAAAAAAAAATATGGAATAATTAAAACGTTTAATAAGTTAATCAATTTAATTAATAAAATCGTAACGTTTCGCTTCTATTACAGGAGCCCCGATTTTAATAATTTAAATAATTTAAACCACCCGGGTAATAAATTATTTAATTTTCTTGAAATCAGCGTCCTTTCGTCGAGAGACGAACTTCAGTTATTTTATTAATTAAAGTTTTTTTTTTCTTTAATATATATATATATATTATTAAAAAACAACAAAAATTATTCAAATATTTCATAATTTAAATAGTTTAAAACATTTAAGTAATTTAATTCATAAAATCGTAACGTTTCGCTTGTATTACAAGAGCCCCGATTTAAATAATTTGAATATTTCAAACCACCCGGGCAATAAATTATTTAATATATTGAAACCAGCGTCCTTTCGAAGAAAGACGAGTTTCAGTTATTTTATTAATTAAATTATTTAAATTATTTAAAGTATTTAAATTATTTAAATATTTAATAATTTAAAAAGTTTCAATAATTTAAATAATTTAATTAATAAAATCGTAACGTTTCGCTTCGATTACAGGAGCGCCGATTTAAATAATTTAAATATTTTAAGCCACCCGGGCAATACAATATTTAATTTATTGAAATCAGCGTCCTTTCGAAGAAAGACGAGTTTTCAGCTAATTTATTAATTAAATTATTTAAATTATTTAAATTATTCAAATTATTAAATATTTAAATAATTTAAATAATTTAAATAATTTAATTAATAAAATCGTAACGTTTCGCTTCGATTATAGGAGCCCCGATTTAGATAATTTAAATAATTTAAACCACCCGGGCAATAAATTATTTAATTTATTGAAATCAGCGTCCTTTCGAAAAAAAGACGGCTTTCAGCTAATTTATTAATTAAATTATTTAAATTATTTAAATTATCTAAATTATCTAATTATTTAATAATTTAAAAAGTTTAAATAGTTTAAATAGGTTAATTAATAAAATCGTAACTTTTCGTTTCGATTACAGGAGCCCCGATTTAAATAATTTAAATGATTTAAACCACCCGGGCAATAAAATATTTAATTTATTGAAATCAGCGTCCTTTCGAAGAAAGACGAGTTTCAGCTAATTTTTTTTTTTTTTTTTTTTTTTTTTTTTTTTTTTTTTTTTTTTTTTTTTTTTTTTTTTTTAAAAAAAAAAAAAAACATATTTAAATATTTAATAGTTTAGTTTAAATAATTTAATCAATAAAAAAATATGGAATCGCTTTTATTTACAAAGACCAGCCTTTATATATATATATATATATTATATATATATATAAAATTCTGTAAGCAATACATTATTTCTCTTTTCAATATGACGATCATATGTGACTAGTTTGTCCCTCAATCATATATATATATATATATATATATATATACACACATTTTTTCAATGTATAATTTTTTCCTTCCAAAATCCGCCTGTAGGAGGACACGCCCGACCTAATGCTAGCCCTGGGCACCTCGGCCAGACGGCAGGCGCGTCGGTGGTGCTGGTCGGGCTGCAGGGGGCGGCGGAGCTCAACGGGCGCCTGGCGACGTGCGCGCGCTGGGACGACGGCAGGGCCAGGTGGCTGGTGCGGCTGGAGGGGGGCACGGAGAAGCTCTTGAGGCCCGAGAACGTGGAGCTCAACACCGGCACTGCGCCCGTGCTGTGGGCGGGGGCGCAGGTCGGCCGCGGTGAAGAGGGGGGGCGTGCCGAGGGACGGTCCAGCCGCTGAAGTGAGGAGCAGGTCTGGCTCGGAAGGGGCCCGCGGGCTCGCGCGGGTCCCTCATTTGGTCCCTCCGTGGTTCTTCTTCTCTGACGCTCCCATTGCACTCGTGCGCTTTTTGGGCCCAGAGCGGCTTCGTTTCGTACTTGGCGTTCCTCCTGGCAGTAGCTTGATGGTAGGGGTCCTCATGGGGTCCTCCCCGGGCTCCGGGACCATCAGACTCAGGATGACAAGTTGGTCTTTGGGGACGACCCGGTGTCCAGAACCCTTTTCCCCCCATGCCAATTTGGTTGGCCCAGCGTCCAAGTGCAGCCTCAGGCGGGGGCTACTGCCTGGCGGGGCGAAGGGGCACTCAGCTTGCACATCTCCTGTGAGACTCCCCTGGCTTGGGAACCCTTTCTGGGCCACCCCTTTTGGTTGGGCGTTCGATCATGAGAACTTTGTTGGCCGCAGCTGCCCAGCTTTCGCGCAGAGAGCCGACGGAGACCGCAGACGACCGCCGAAGACCACCGACGTTCGATCGAGAACACGTGGTCCGTGTTCGTGCACACAATTGCAGACCCCTGACGTCATTCTATGCCTCCCAGATGGGGTCGGAGTAGATGGGGTCGGACGATCGCGCCGCATCGCAGATGCATCGGCGATGGGGCTTAATGGGGAGCTCTATTTTCTCAAACCATCCTGTGGTGTTGGGTCTTCGTTTTGAAGAGACAGTGACCCGCGTCCTTCCTCCGCCTCCCCCTTGCCCCCCCCCTTGAAGAGTCGGTACAGTGAGGTCTTTTTGCGACCCCAGTTTTGTGAGTGTGGGCCCTCCTGAGGCCCGCGCCATGGGCCCTTAATCGGCAAATTTTGGCTGATGCTTCCATTGGAGGCGGCACCCGCCCGGAAGGTTGTGAGCTTGCCTCACGCCCTCGAGGACGACCGAACCGAACTGAACCTCCCTTCTCCCATCTCTGCCTCTGCCCTCGTGTCCATTTCGGCACGCCCCCCAGAGGCTTCGTAGCCCCATAGGAGCCAGTTTTGTATTCCGGGGCGGTGACGGCCGTCTCTGGGGGGTGGGTTGGTGGGGGAGGGGGCCGGTGACGTCACGTTTCGCGACGGCGGCGTCTGGGAATGCTTAGGAATGACCGAGGACGGGTAGGAACAGCATGTAGGTGGCGATCTGTACCACAGCGCCTGTATGAACCACAGTCCTTGCGTGCACCGCAGCGCTTGTGTACACTACATCGCCTTTCTACACTGCAGCAGCCGCGTGCAACACGGCGCCAGTGTGCACCACAGTGCCTGCGTGTACCACAGCGCTTGTGTACACCCCAGCGCCTGCGTACACCACAGCCTGCGTACACCATTGTTGCATATATAATTTTAGAAGAAATCCTGATGACAAAATGGAACGCTTATGTATTCCACAGAGAAGGAGGAGGAGGAGGAGGAGGAGGAGGAGGAGGAGGAGGAGGAGGAGGAGGAGGAGGAGGAGGAGGCGGAGGAGGCGGATGCGGAGGCGGAGGCGGA